>CANUEZ040000127.1:1200000-1642500 GCA_948099385.1 Fasciola hepatica | reverse complement strand
ACATACATACTTACCTACGTACAAACATACATACAGACTTACATATACATACATACTTACATACATACGTACATTCCTTCATACATTCATACATACATACCTACACACATACATACATACATACATACATACATACATACATACATACATACATAAATACATACATACATACATACATACATAGATACATACATGCATACTTACATACATACAAACATACATACATACATACATACATACACACACACCATACATTTATACATACATACATACATACATACATACATACATAAATACACACATACATACATAGTTACATACATACAAACACACATAAATTCATAGATATATAAAGATATATACATACATACGATACATACATACACACAAACATAGATACACACAAACCATACATATATACATGCATACATACATATGGCCATACATACATACATACATACATACATACATACATACAAACATACATACATACATAAATACATACACACCTGCATACATACATACGTACGTACATACATACATATATTCATACATGCATGCATGCATTTATACATACATACATACATACATACCTACGTACAAACATACATACATATATACACACATAATTACATAAATACATACATACATGCATACATACATACATACATACATACATAAATACGTACATACAAACATATATACATACATACCTACATACATACATACATACATACTTATATACATACATATATACATACATACTTACATACATACATGCATGCATGCATTTATACATACATACATACATACATACATACGTACAAACATACATACATATATACACACATAATTACATACATACATACATACATGCATACATACATACATACATACATACATAAATACATACATACATACATATATACATACATACCTACATACATACATACATACATACTTATATACATACATATATACATACATACTTACATACATACATACATACATACATACATACGTACACACATACATACATACAAACATACAAACATACATTGATACATACATACATACATACAGACATTCATACATACATACATGCATACATACATACATACATACATACATAAATACATACATACATACATATATACATACATACCTACATACATACATACATACATACTTATATACATACATATATACATACATACTTACATACATACATGCATGCATACATACATACGTACATACATGCATACATACAAACATACAAACATACATTGATACATACATACATAGATACATACATTCATACATACATACATACATACATACATACATACATACATACATACATACATACATACATACATACATTCATACATACATACATACATACATACATACATACATACATACATACATACATGCATGCATGCATGCATACATTCCCAATGTTTTCGTGATTGCTAGAGTGATTAACTTTTGATTGTTTCGGCCTACTTTGTGCAGACCGGTTGCTGCGGATTTCGGGTGTCTTGCGCCAATGAGATGCCTTGGACTCCATTTGATTCTGAGCCTAGTAAACGACCTTGGTCAGTGGTTCATTGGGCAGCGTGGGGAGTTGGAAACGACCGCTTTGATGGTGAACTATGGCGACATTTTCGTCTAAATTAAAACTATTCCACAAAGGCTTGTCCTTAGTGAATCCATCAAAGAAGCAAATGGCACTCTGCTTCAGATTCAGGAGCATCGTCTAGAACTTTTACCCTGCATTCACAGACACGGTTAATCCGATCTTTATTCACAGCGGGCGTGCTAACTAACCTGTTGGTAAGAATTCTAGATGTAGATACCAATCCTCCTCAAAAAACGGAGGTTCTCTTTAAAATAAGCCATCTAAAAGGATCGAACTGGCCGCATCCGTCTATGTTCAAGGACGGTGACTCAGCACGGCCACTGGTTTCAGCATACGAACTCAGTTAATATGGATGAAGGAACAAATTCCGAAGAGTTGGTGTGAGTCAGTAGACGTACTGATTTATGAGCAAGACAACAGGTCCTCCGAAGAAAACCACAGGGGAAGGGTCTGGTTAGCATCGCATCTGAACTGCTTGCTGGTATTATTCTCTATCGCTTGTCAAACACTCGCGAGCAGTGCTCGCACGAAAATCAAGCTGGGTTAAGTCAGTCCAGGTGGTGTTGATCACGTCTTCGCCCTCCGAAAAATCTTAGAACATAGGTACACCTTCGGTAGGCCCATCACCTACGTTACTCTTAATCTTAAAGCTGCCTTCGAATCAGTCGACCGCACAGTTCTCTGGTGCTGTCTCTCGTTGAAGAGTGTACCAGAGAAATTCATTTCCATCTTAAGGTCCCTTTGCATGAACAGCTGAAGTCGAATTCCAGCTTACGGTGATCTTCCACCCGAGTTCACCACAGAAGGTGGTGTACATCAGGGTTGCCCATCTCTTCTTTTCTTTTTAACTTCATGACTGATATGATCCCAGAGACCGTCCTTCTGTCTAGTTCAATTCCACGAGAAAAACGCTCATACTTCTTTGAGTTTCATGGTTTCCGTCGATGCCGCTTCCATCCCCGATATCGTCAGTTTTCCCTTGAGGACCCGATTTCGGTGCATATAAACACAAATTTCAAAGTCTGATTCAAGTTACATGTTTCTGAAACACATTTCATGAAAACGGGTAGGATTATCTTGATATCGATGTAGCTGTTGATTTGGATGCCGGGCTACCAATGGCGTTCAGTGAGAATAAAGGTGTAGCGTATAAACACTCTGGAGTATCGAAGAGTTGTTTCATTGTTGTAATTAGGAAGGTCGGAAAGTCGCTTCAGCATCGCAACTTTGATATTTCGCTAGCAAATATTCCTCCAGACGACCAGTCGACCGGATTTTTCGTTGATTCCATGTAATTCTACTTATCTGGATGAAAGTTTATGTTTCAACACAAAACGATCGGAAAAGAATGTGGAAAAGAGCTTTGGAGTGCATTTACTGCTCTGCAATGGACGAAGGAATCTGATGAGAAGAATGTTGCAGCGATCTTAACGAAAATTTCTTTACAAAACAGCCGTGCTATTTTCAGGACTGGCGCGGATGTTATCAGCTCCAGGCGAGCCGTAATTACAGAGAGGAGTAGAGTGAATCTTGCCCATGCAAACACTAATTGTCATTATTTAACTTCCCCACAGGCTCTTACACAGTGTGCTATATCAGATGCACCACGTGAAATATGAAGCTGGAGTCCAAGACTCCTTGTGAAATATGGAGAATGAATACATCGGAAAACACAGGACAGTTTCACTTCTGACAAACGCTTCCACAACAGCTAATATTCCTCTTCGATTTCTTCGTGCCAATACCGGTTACGCCAAAAGTTCTGTGAACCACTTTTACGAGCATAAAAACCGGAACGATTTAGTCCGTGGGATCAAAAATAAAAGATACGTAAGAAATGGTCCTTTGTGGTGAGTGTTTTGATCAGTGATGGAACGGTAAAACGGAATTAGTCGCCGTCTACATCCCTTTCTATACCGAGCGCTAGCTGCGGCGAAGATCGCACCAACAACGAAAAAAGGCGTAGTATTGAAAACGATATTTTGCCTTCGTATGGACACGGTCTTTCTGTGAGGGACAAACCATAAGGAAAATAAAAAAGCAAGTTTCTTTATTTTAAAACAATTATACCTATGCATATGAGTCCGTACGCAGTCGCGGCCGTCTAGCTATCTTCTGTACTCACTGTATTTCAGTGCATTTGGATAAGGCTCACTACTGGACAACTCATAATTCGAATACCATATCACGAGGTAGTCTCAGTTCTCACTGGTTTGTAAGCGGGACCCTATTCGTCACTCCGTTGTTTGGTAAGACCAGGAATAGCAATCGTAATCGCACACGCGCTCCTTGAACAGCTGCGCTACAACTCTGATCCTTTTTCTTTGGAATTATTTTGTCAATATAGTCCTTTACCGTGTTGTCCTCGCCAAAATATTCGAAACACCATGTGTTAACAACATAGATATGTGTCGACAAGTCAGGGGTCACCTACTACCAAATAATAATAACGTGATTCGGAGCCATCATGTGAGGAAACTCCAAAGAGTCGGATAGCAATATCCCTTAGTTGCACACTGCCGGATTGTATAACAGTTCACAATATTGTGTGTAAAAACGTGCGTTCTATGTGCAACAAACTCCAAAATATGTGTATAGTATGCCTTCGGGAAATCCGGCTGAAGGCTGATGTGGATAACTCTATGGTCAAAATGGAAAATTATTCATGCTTCCGATAGGATGGATGGGATTCCACGAAGAATGAGCTTGTGGCTTTGTCACATGTATCGATTTCAAATGGTGTAGTAAGTCCAGTGTCATTCTTTCATACCCCCCTAATGAGATTGACTGCTAATCTGTCTCATGTAGTGGTAAATTTTCCCGTTTTGACCATATTACTATCACAAATGTTTACACTGCACCACAAAACTCACAAGGCCTAGTTAATTCCCTCTATGACTCATTCCTACCTTTCCTTATACCACTGATAGGTGACAATCTTCATACCTTTGTAGGAGACTTTATTCGTGCATCTACGTATCCAATTTCATCTTTTAGTTTCAGTGATATTCGTTTCGCCCCGGCATGCTGTAACTCACAGCTATACTGAATTCTAACTCATCATCGAGAACTCTTTTTCCGCCGACTCAGTAAGCCCCTTACTACCAGTGATCATTGTATATTACATCTCCGCCTGAAAATATGCTCGAAATAAGGTCACTCATCTTACACACAAATTAAACAGATTCACTTTCCGCACAAGAACTTTCCTGAAGGAAACCTTCCACTGTTCAACCATTCTTTCTTTTTCACTTCCTCCTGGTTACAATAGAGCTTTAGCGATTCCCTTTCGGTACATTTTCCGACCGAAATTATAAACCACATGTCTAGCTTTTGCTGTCTCACTGAAACTGTTCACTTCCATCTGGGCAGAGTGGTCTCACTCTAACTAAAAAGGGTAACGCAGGAAGGAGGAGTTAGTCTACAAAACGTGTAACTCATCTGAGGTCAATAAACTATCAACCTTGATCAAAAAACAAAACTAAACGTCTGAACTTTATATTCTCTCAACAGTTATCGCACTCCTGGAACATCAAAGACAGATGGCAGGGGATAAAACTACTCTGCGTCCAGAAGAAAAGTTTTCCCTCTGTTGACATGGAAGTTGGCCATCTGAATTCTCAGTTCATCCGTTACTCGAATGACCCATTCCCACGTTTTCCATCAGGCTAACAATTCGGAAATTTAAAAATTCTCCTGAAGGGAAGTTTTTAGGCTCCAGAAATCTACCAAATTAACCAAATCTTCTGGACCGAACGGTCTATCCTCGGCAGTACTCCAACTCGGGGTTGGGCCTCCCTCCAAGCTAATGACTATTATCATCAACCATTCACTTGAATCGTTCTCTATCCCTGACTGTTAGCGTTCGGTTACAATCACGCCTATACCAAAAGCGTTGAGTTACAAAACAGGAACCAAGAATTCGCGTCCAACTGCACTTTCCTCAGCGGCGTTGAAACTAGTTGAACGTGTTGCGCTTCAGTGTCTTCAAAACACAATCAGAAGTTCCTCTAACGAATACCATTTTATGTACAATCAAGACGTTTCACGATCGATGCAATAGCATGCATAGCTCTTCACGTTGCAATATCCTTCAATGATTCGTGCAGATCAGTAAGGTGTGCCTTTCTTGATTACACATCAGCGTCTGAGTGTACCACTTTCATTGATTCTCAGAAAATGGAATCTTGTAGTTGCCCTACTTATTTACTTAACTGGCTGAAAGACCACTTCTCGGATAGAACATAAAGTACCAAAGTTGGAAGAAAGGTTTTCAGACGTCTCTGAAGTAACTCCGGTGTTCTCCAAGGAGCAGTTTCCTCTTCATACTCATGCACCACTTACATTAGTGACTTAATTACAACCCACCTAGTCCACCTAGTATAGTATGCCGATGACGTGTTTGGCTCGGTCTGTCTCTCAGCAGTCCGAGTTGGATGAGTTTCATGAAAATATTACACATTTCCAAAACTTTTCTGAGCAGTCTGATCTTTTTTGAAACAATGCCAAAAGTCAAGAATGCATTTTTCCCCACTTTCCGAAGGCATTTTATAAAAACAGAAGCACTAATTATTCTACTCCTCTTACACGTGTGAGCAATATGAAACAACTCGGTATAATTTTACAAGAGAACATCCATTAGTTTTCATATATAGAAATTACTGTTGGGAAATTGCGTAGCTCTTCCTTTCGGGTTCGTGAACAGCGAGAGGTTGATGCTCCGCAGTATGTCACTTCTTCCTTCGTACACCAACGTATATTTCCCATAATTCTATGTTGTTCTGCCATAATTCCTCCTGGTCTGCTGAAAAAGGACTGCATCACCCTCTGTAGAGGTCTGCTAATCGCCAGTTTTGTTTTTGGTATAGCCTTAAAAGTCTGCATGTCAGACGTACATGGTAAGCACATAATAACATCTATTTCGTTCGCCGAAAAGATCATTACGGACTGCTGACATCCACTTCATTGGGATCTTTTTCTTGGCCAATCACATCCGCCAACCCATTTCATGTTTCGACCGCTTCTTCAAAGTTATCGCTGTACAGAACTTCTGTAGTTCCCTAATTACACGTGTTTTACCAAAAAATGTAGTTTTATCTGAACTGTTGATCTATTTTGGCTGGCAAACTTTTCAATTTTTTCTCTCTTGACAGCTGAGAAGTGCCTTAAAAAAGTGCTCAAACCAGTGTGATAATAATAATACACACCTACTAGTTTCTGTTATATGTCGTGGAATGAAAAAACTGTATCTTAAAGGCAAATAGGTTTCTTCATTGCTCGACTGAGACTAAAAACCTGAGAAGGCGGCTCTGGATTGAGGGTTGCGGCCGGACGTTCCGGCTTTGAGGTGATCGGCGTATGGGTCGCTGGTGACGTGAGTGCTAGTCGCAAAGCTTTCGGCGGAGTTTAATCGGACAGAAATGGTTCCATCAGAAAGGCCCGTTTTAGTCGGTCCGCAGTAAGTGTATCTTTTTTCTGCTGTTCATCACAGATTACCGCACTTGAAAGAACGGTTTGATTGGGACTAACGAATTTGGGAACGGCACCCAGACATGATGGTGAGCAATGAAGTGCTTGTCTATGTAGAAAAAGGTAACCAACACATCTAACTCTGAAAAAACGATACGGTACTTGTTGGGAGTGCTTGCTGCTTTTTGTTGTGGAGTCAGTTTGGCATAAAAGTTGCTTACCATGGCGCACCCTATCGCTTTACTCTTTCACGACTGATCGCAAGGTGTTATAATTGATTTTGTGAAAAAAGCATCACTTCGACTGCCGCTTAACAGCGTGTTTCGCTCCTGTACTACACACCTTTGGTTTAGGTTACTTTTGTCGTTTGGGTTCACTTTCGAGGTTTTTGCCCATGTATTTATTACTGGTTGGTTTTATTAGCATCTCACAATTATTATGACTTCATCAATTTGACTTATGTTTTCTTTCGTGGGACTTGGTTGCCACTCAATAATTGATTTGACAAGTTGCGATCGCTTTCATTGACGTCTTAGAGGACCTATTTGACGAGACAGTTAGCGCTGAATATACTGAATTGCGCGTAACTTGTACCCAGACTGTCCAGAATCGATAGTACTTGCTCCCTCAGTCAGTATTTGATCCTAAGAAAACTGAAAAACTCCATGTGGTTTTCGATTGCACGGTCAGACTACAAGAAAAATCACTGAACGATTGTTTGTTACCAGGACCACACTGGACAACGCCGCTAGTCCGGGCTTTACGCCGATGCAACTCAGGCAAAGTGGAAATGTTGGCCGACATGAGAGAAATGTTTCTGCCGATGAAGGTACCGGTGGAAGACAGAAATGCTATACATTTCTTGTGTTGGGACGAGAACAATATGGATAAATCGGTGATGGAATACAGAATGACCACTCATTCGTTCGGAGCCATATCATCACGCTTTTGTCAACTACGCCCTACGGGAGATTGCAGCCATGTAAGAAGCATCGGTCGGCCGAGTAGTAGTGGAGAGCGTCAGCAATAATTTCCAAGCAAACGATTATTTTGGGTCATTTGACGACGTTGACACGGCCATAGACCTCTTGGAGCTTTCGATGGAATGGCTAGAGAAGGGTGGTTTGCAGCCCATGAAATATATATCGAGCGCTCTTGGGGTTCTAGAGGTCATTTTGGACAATGAGAAAGCAGAAAAAAAAATAGAGAGTCGAACAAATCACCACTTCCGATGGGGCGTGTCCTAGGTATACAGTCGAACGCTAAGACAGATGAATTTGTTTTCGAACTGAATACTTCTGATCGTCCAGTTACGCGTAGAAGAGTCTTATCATCTATTTCCAGTTTGTATGACCCCCCTGGTTTAGTTTCTCTTTGGTTGTTACCCCGGAAGATCGCATTGCGATTGCTTTATCGAACGTCAGCTAGAATAAGCCACTGGACCCTGAGGACAGATAAGACTGGGAAGTTTCTGAGAATTGTCAAGGAACTAGGTATCATACGATTCTCGCGATGCTTGCCTTCGAACAGTACGAAGTAAATGAGAGAATTTCAACCATTTTCTGACACCTCGAAGGTTGGATAAGGGCCGTGTTCTATGGACTGTGGCGTTTAAATGATAAACAAGACACCATTAGGATTCCACTAGCCAAGGTCCGGTTTGCACCTGTAAAATCGGACTTCAGCCCGCATTCTGAACTTGATGCAATAGTACTGACGGTAAAAGTGGTACAAGTATTACAAAGGAGCTTCAATCCCATTAGTTGGTCGGTAGTGTTTTGGACACCATCAACAATCGTACTGTACTACATCAGTAACGTCATGAGCTGTTTCAGCACGTCCATTGCTAATAGGCTCACGGTCATACATGGTGAAACAGCTGTAGACCAGTGACTACATGTAAGATCTACCAACAATCCATCAGACCCAGTCCAAAGGTGTGACGAATTTCAGACGATTAAAAAGACGTGGACGGGGGGTCGGGCTCAGGATCCTATGAATGCTCGAGGAGGACCGTCCTGTCCACGACACTAAAACACAGTCAGTGCAGGAGACAGAAATAAGAGGCTCCATAACGACAGCGGGTGTCCCAGAGCCAACATCTTTGCCATCGCGGTTAACCCGATTTCCCTCTTCGACCTGTTCACATCGCTCGATCTTATGGTTGAGTGAAAGTTCAAGAAGAAATTAATAATTATGAACGGTCTCCATCCTTTCAGTAGTGTACGCGTCGGTTCAATCACCCTCGACGAGTTGTGCTCTGAGGAGTATGATATCATCAATACGCTACAACCAGAGGTATTCAGTCGAGAGGTGCAGAGTCTTGGAAAAGTGTAGCAAAAGATCATTACCCTCAAACAGCGACTTGAAAACCCTGAATCCGGAACTTATCGGCGGATTCCCACAGGTAGGCTGACAAACTGATAAACTTCCACCTAAACTTCGACGAGAAACACCCGATAATACTACCGGCTTGATAACCCGTGATTGACCTAACCGTACAAAACATACACATTGTAGAGGGACACGCCGGAAAGAACCGCTTGCTAAATTTTATCCCGAAGCGATTTCGGACAGTGAGGAGGGGGGCGACTATGAAGTGTGCGATTCGACTTTGCGTGCAATTTCGGAGACGTAGGGCTGTCATAGAGAACCTATTTATGAATCCCATACCTGAGTGCAGAGTGGATCCGGGATGATAGCCGTCTAGCAAAAACAGATTTGGCTACTTTGGATCTTTATTGGTTAGATGCGGGAAAAGATAGAAGGAACTGTGTGTATTATGATATGCATGAAATCTCGAGCCATAAACCCGAAGGTAGCATACTCTTCGACAACCGACTCATTTTCCGGGCCCCACAACGGTTCACGAACAGAAGGGGAATTTTGCATAACATATGCACTGCCAACGGGTCGAATTTTGTTGGGGCTCAACGATAATTGCTGCGTTGGAACCAAAGTCTAAATCGTGAGGAACCGCACAGCGGTACACGACATCGAAAGGCACTTCTTCTTCCCACCCTCTCCCCGCCCAGGCCAGTCATCGACATGGGGTATGGAAACGGACTATCAGATCTGTTGAAAGAACATTATTATACCTTGTCGAACAGAACACGCTGGAATGTGAGACTCTGAACACCACGCTGACGGAGGTAGAGAGAACCTTTAACAACCGTTCTGTGGTGCCAGTCTCTTCAAGCGATCTCATTCATTTAGCATTGACTTCAAATCATTCGATGGTACTGGGGTCAAATTTTGGATTTCACGGTCCGGTAAGTCTCTAGGATAGCTACATACACGGATGGAAATAGGCTGATTATCTGGCTAGTGTTTTGGGGACTCCGGTTTCGTGAGATGCTGCTGACTACAAATTCGACAAAAAAGACCAACCAGAGGGAGACCTTTCAAGGATGGTGACATGATGGTGCTCTCCGACAACCACTCTCATTTTGATTCCTGGCCGTTGGGTGTTGTCGGAGAAGTCATTATGAATTCTGATGTTTTGATGAGAACAGTTAAGGTTGAGACTACAGATGGAATGTTTACTCGTAATGTGCGTTGTAACAACCTCCTTGAGAGTGAAGATAGACCACACGAAACCAGGAACTCGGATGTCTAATAGTATGCAACTTCAAGTTTCTAAATAAAGAAAGATTACACACACGTCGGTTCCGGTATTAGTAAACAAGTACGTCAAGCGCCTTACCCTTTCCTCTTTTTGGATACAATCTGTAAGGTTTGCGAGACTCGCATTCGGATAACTTGGCAACCCTGTGAAAAATTATTCTCCACACACTCAGCTTTACCAGTGCACGCCCATGTATAGTGACAATTCCTAACACATTTTACGTATACACACACTGGTTGATTAGCTGTCGTTGTAAATGGTTTGCTCGTTTGGTGCCAAATTCCATTACATCATAATGTTGTCTTATGAATTTCCAGTTAACGTCTGATATTCACGAGAGCGATTTTACAAGTGTAAGTATTGTTTCCCGCGCATGTACTCACTCACATACACATGCATACATCCGAGCGCTGTTTGTTCAACAATTCCTGTAAATTCTGAACTCTTGTACACGTTCGCCGCTTAAATCCATGAACATGCACCTATTATTACGAATCATGATGATTAGGAACGGTCAGTGAGAAGAGGATTGCGGATCGCTGCGAAGGAACGACTCGTTGACTTCCCCACTGAATTGCGTGTGATTGTGTCTAGTTCCCATCTGAACACATTACAGCCTCCATCGTCGGTAGCTACGTGCACTGACAGTAGAGAGCAGATAAGCAGGGGAAATCAGTACCTGACATTGGTGGCCTAGAACGGATTACGCTGGGCGATAAAATAACTAATTGTGGAAAATCCTCCGAGAACACTATAATACTCCGGATGTGTGAAATTACTGGATTATATACATTTTTGTGTTTTGTCTCACCCATATAATTGTGCATGAATCGTTGTTTATAAGCACCTAACACGCACTTTTGATTTGATTCGTTTTGGACTTGAGTGACTCACGTACTCATTTTCCCACGCCATGACTTTCCTTTCCTAATGTTAGTCTTTGTGATCACATATTTGAGGTTTGCGTGTTTTTAAAGTTGTTAATTTTATAATCCAGTTTGGTAGAAACCATGAACAATCTTGTTTTAGATTGGGGATTCGCATTTGGTTACGCATTGCTCAAAAGAATAATACAGACAGTAACTCATTGTGAATGACATCGTTGATCACGAAAAAAACTCGCACAGCGGTTGGAAATGCGCTCAACGCTGCTACGGTTTAGATCAAACCTAATATACTATGTAGGTTTGGCTCAAAGGCTCAATTTTTGTATTGGAAATTCATACACACCTAATAGTCTGCGCGGAATCGGGTTCACCTAGAACTTTCTGCTGGAGCAATGTATTGACGAACCTGACTACACGGTATGATGAACTTGACCGAGGAAATCAATAAATCTAAACATAACACTTTTCTTTCGAACCATTTCGATTTATTAGTGCACAAAACAATGTTTGTATAAGATGCTGAGTGACAGCTTCTCAATTATTGCACAAAATTAACCGATCAGACTGGTTTGAGTACTATTCCTTCTGAATGGATGGTGATAAGGTTAACAACGATTTGACAGTTTTTCTTTATCAACTTATCGATCTACACAATTCATTCGCTATCATGTCACTGCTTTTCCCGTTTACTTCAACTTTGACCTTGATTCCGAACAGATGATGCTTGCGAATCACTTAGCTCCCAGTAATGGCGCCGGTCTGCCAGCAAAGACTGACTGGGTGTTGCCAACGCTTCAATTAATAGCGTCACCCTTATGGACTCTGCGAGTAGCCAGTCGCCAAACTACCTGCGGGCACAGTAGGCGAAAAAACATATGGCCGCAAATGTCGCTCTTCACCCAGTCAGTTGGACCTGAGTGCTCAATCCAACCGAGGTCAAGCAGGTCAAGTTTGACGTTTGTTGCACAGTAGGTATACGTGACATCAGTGTAAGGTTGATTAGACCTTACTTCGCGGTTTCCTTAGTAAACGCGTGCTTCGGTCCTCTGTACTGCGTGGACCACCTGCACGTTACTCTAATGTGCGGCACTGCACAAATATGTTAACCAGAACAGTATTCTCCACGACCCGTGAGAACGAGAAGGCGATTGGGAGAGATAGTGGTTAGCGTGTATTTGGGAGCGTGCGCGAAAGCGCGCGCAAGAGCAACGATCAAATGGCAACCGCGCTTGGCAGTCAGCGTTCAGTTAAACAATAAACGTGGTAAAAGTACGAATGAAGTTGGCAACCGCTACATCAGCGCCTCGAAAACGCTCAGAGCACTGGATTTGACCAATCCAGTGAATGTGACGGCCATATGCACTCATAACATATAAGGTCGTGGACTGCATTTGCGGGCTGGCTACGGGTCACCAGAGTTTTTCAGAGATGATTTTGATATATGAAACAGTGCCATGCTGCAGTCTGACTTCGTGACCATAAATATTCATGACATTTTCTCCTATCGGCAGAGTTGATGGTTGATAAACTTCGAGCATCGTCAACCGACGAGTGTTTTGGTTTGTGGTTTCACAAGTAATTCCGCCTGAATTCGAGTGTGGACTGTTTTCACACACTGAAGGACAGTTCATGTATCCGTCGTGGTGCTTCACCTTATCACGAGGTTGGCAGCGATGCCGATGAAAAGTGTACTCTCGACGGCAATGACAAACCCGGCAGTGATTAAAAGGGGACAACGGTAATTTGCTTGTCAAAGCTCACTTGGGCTGAACATATGAATGTGATTTCATGTTTGTAATATTTTGAATTGAATCGGACGTTTGTGCATTCCGCATCAATGAAGAATCTTGCTTGCGGTTGGGCAGCATTTTGAACTCTGAAAAAGGTTCTTGAAGTTTGACCTGGGGCTCTCAGATAACTTATATGCCGTTTTATCAGAAGTGAGGTCACGTGGGTTTTTTGTTGATATGAAACTGACGTGACTTTCATGTTCTGCAGGGCCTAGTTTACGGAGTAAAAGCCCGGCCCTCCATACATCTTCTTGTATCGTGAGAACAAAAACGGATCTTCGAACCACATGTACCAGAATTCAAAAGTGACCCGCGCTTGCTGATCATAACGAAACTTGTACATGTTAGTGGAGGGCACACCCCTCAGTTTGCACGATCAACGATGGTCAAAGAGATCAACGAGAATAAACAGTGAATTTCTAACCGCGTGTAATCTCACAGGGTCTAAGTACAAAGACCGTACGCTGACTTACGCCAAGGAAGTATCCACGAAGTAAAGCTCGCACTTACGGCGTGCGTGAAACGTACGGCCAAATAAGTGATAAACGGGGAGTGTTCCGTTAATCACCACTGAACAGTCGACAGTGAACCACGAGCAGCGGAAGAGCGGCAAATTAGTGAGCTGCACAGTATATTTGTGAGCGCCTCCACTAGCTTCAACTGTTGCTGTTGCCTAGCGACAAAGTAGTTATCGGCCATCGTGGCTGTACTTCGCTAGTTTTTGTAAACTCGTCAATTGTTTGAAACCCCATAACCTAGACGGCACAGATGCAGCCACCTATCGCAAGCTCTGTTCAGGTAGACACAGAATGTGATCATAGGCTGAGTCAGAATTATATTCAATACAAACATGACTGGTTTTACAATACGGCGGAGATATTTTTTCCTTTGTCGGGTAGGCATCCTCCGTGTCAGCGGTGGATCAGTTGTAGAGGTACAACACTTCAAAGATTTAACGCGCTGGACATATCTGCTGGCTGTGGTGACCTGAAGCACATCAGCTGCCAAGTCTGCTTTCACAGAATGACCGTAAGAGCGTCCTTGAGGTGGCCTCTGATGTATTCTAACATGAATTTTCCTTTGATTATATGGTTCGCCGGACGTTAGAAAAAAAAGAGCAATCAATCAGGTTTTCTCGTGACGTCTCGATTATGGTTCGCTCTTGGTTTGTCAGGGAAATGTTCTGCTTGACACTCATTTCTGCAGTCGCCAGCAGTGATCACTTGTGTTTTGTTCTTAATGGTGGCACTTCATTAATTTGTACGAGCGTCCACATAAAAACCGGTCGTAGCCGGCGAGCAAGCTAATGCAAATTATGAAAGTAATGTCAGTGAGTTGAATTACTTGCGTACGCCAGTGTAGATTTTCCTCAAGTCAAGCGAGGTTAATCGATACGTAGCAGGATTGATCAGTGAACAAACGCAACATGATAAAACATTAACAAGCGTATCTCCATGCACGAGGGAGATGTCAACCGATTTTCCGTGTAGCATGCGTGAATGTTCAATCTGGACAAAAAAACTTGTCCCTCTTACATAGTATTTCAAGAAACGAATGATACGAGCAAATTCCAATCAGATACATTTATCCGACGTGCTTCATTTTCTATGTGGCAGCGATTTCATAAGTAATATTCCATTATATCAATTTTCAATGGTGATTTCTCCTTAAAAGTCCTGTACTTCGTGTGGATTATATTGCACTTTTTACCTTTGTCGAGGTACACAATTCATAGTCGCGGATAATGATGGAGATATCATTCCTCAATCACAGTAAGTGGCATTTCTCTTGTTTTTCTAGGTTGACGTTTCACCATTACATGCATTTCTTTGTCATCATAGTTGACGATTGACGCATAGAAACCTGTTGATGTGGCATTCGACAGATTCAGTTGTTCCATTGTGTATGGAATACCTCCCAATTAGTGATTTGCGAGAGCTTTACGCCAGTATAGTTGTGGGTCCAAACTCGGCTTCAGCAATTCATGTACAATGTTTTTCAAGTCGTGATAAAATTTCTTGATACTTGTCTAGGTCCATTTGAACTACATTCTGCACCGGGCTACTGTTACGCTTGTCAGTAGGCAATTTATCGAAAAACCCACCCGGGCTATGAGCATTAGGACTAATCGCCTAGGCCTCGTTTTGTGTATACTAACATCATTCTGGCTGGTAAAAGTTGCTGTTAAACCAAAATTATCGACGGATAAATACCAGCATATGATCGATTCCTCAGAAGTCAAGGTTGTGAAACCACTGGTCCAAATTGCTTTCCGACAGCCTTATTGAATGTGGTAACAAGTTGACGTTATGAATAGCAATTCTATCTGATTATACAGGACTATTAAAAAGTTGGATCCATCGCACTAGTGACAGAATAGAGAATACGATCCGTATGATGCACATATAATACTTTGAAGGCACGTGAAATCCTATTACAAAGGATACCAGATGAGCATCACCGATCACATAAAGAACCAGATATTGAAGCCTCTCAAACACCTTAAATGTTTTCCTACCACGCGTCGGGAACCGTGTACTGTCATGATGTGTTCAATAATAAACTGGTGAATTCAGCTTTATAAGGCTCTAAAATAAGAATGGATGGAAATAACTGTTTTTTTGGTGGAATACAAAGTACCTGCGGTGATTGTTCACGATTAGCAACGCGTGTAGTGGAACCTTTAGCATACTTCGTGTTACCTCTTCATTAGCACTAGAACGCCAAAGGATTGAAAGGGATACTGGTTCGTAGTGATCTTCATAGCGATTCGCGGAAGTTTCGTGACTTTTCCTGGTAAGTTTCATGCGTTTCTTTAAAGATTCGCTGAAATCTGTCGATAAGTTGGCACCCTAGGAAGACACAAATCGCTTTCCAAGACACAGGCGATCCGTCCTCACACACGCTAATAAGTAGGTCCGAAGCCATTCTATTTCACTTGATTGTAAGGATTCAATTTGTGACCCAATCATATTTGCGCAAAATGTTGGTGGATGAAAACATTTACCAAAAGTGCCGGAACTTCCCCTTTTGAGCAACATTGCGATGGATTCAAGGTGGCCCTCCATAGATGCACTCCGTTCTTATGATAACTTTGGCATCTCTGAGATCTCATCATTGGCTTCCGAAACTGGTTAGACTGGTTTGTGTGGGGCATTTCTTCCTGGTGTTATGATGAAAGATGTCCATACGGTCACGTCGCCATTGTCAAGGTTATATATATATATATATATATATATATATATATATATATATATATATATATATATATATATATATATATATATATATATCGACAGTAAGTGGTATGTAAACGTGTGGACAAAACTCCCCCGGGAGTGTGTCAAGTGTCACTTTTCATGCCACGTAGTCATATCTTTCTCTCTATGATCACTGATGGGATGGATCTCGTGGTCGTGTAGCCCACTGTAGAATCTAGATATGCCCTAAATGGTCAAGTGCATCAGTCCGGCATTAGCAATCAGCTAACCCCACCCACAATTGGACAAAAGTGACAATGCCTAATGACTTCAGTAATCACTTCTAATTTTCAACTTCCCCGTTGCCTGATAGCCGTTTTTGAATGACCATTTGGTTTGCTTTCAGTCTTATTAGACCGTTTAAAGTACTACTTAAAAACGACCACCTTGACTTCAGTAAGCATTAGTCAAGGTGCAGCGAAATGTTGTGGAGTATATCACGCAACTTAATGTCATTGATTTGTTTCCCGCATGGCCAGTAAGGCAACATAAAAGAATAAATAAATACAAACCATTATGTGTTTTCTGATTGTGGCGCTTCTGGTCGTTACTTCTCAGCGGCAACATTACTAGTAAGTGAGAACAATCAGCAGAATGACAGATTGGAGGGAGAACTACAAATAACATTATCAATGCGATGAGTAAAATGTTTCAATACAGGAGCTTTACTTGTCACCATGCGAATTTATATCTTTCTGTCTATAATAACTGGAAGGATGGGTCCCATGGAAGCCCAACAAACTCCGGATTTACAAGTCCACTGGTTGGGCTTTTAATACCACTGACTGACCAGTCGACGGTGCTTATCTTATCGAGTTTGATGAAGTATTTGATAAGTGGTGCAATATTAATAAGCCAAATCAACACCACCATTCCGACTACGGATTAAACCGATGTGTTGTGTTTTGTCTCATGATTGCAATAATTCCATTCGAAGGGCTTTATCAAGTTGTCAAATAGAGATGGATAATAATAACTTGTTTGTTCTGGGGGAATACATCACGTTGGGTTAATTGAGCATTGTGAACTTTGCAACCAGAACGGACGCACGATCAGATCCATTGTTTGTGAACAAAAAAACCGCTTCGCGTAAAGCGTCGCTCGCCTATTGGGATTTCTGATCACGCAATGGTTGAAGTTACTCCTACGATCTATGGGGAAAACAACCATAAATTGTTTACAGAGCCGTGATCGTGGACGTAGGAGACGGAACTGTGACCACGATTCTCTCACGAGACTCCGAGAAATGATTGTCCATCTGATTTGGGTGTATTCTCGCACTCGGCTTTGTTGACATACCATGATCACCTGATTACCAACTCAAACTTTTACGACGTGTGTTGTTTATGGGAGACCGCTTACGTTCGAGGCGATCAGTATAGATGTCCTTGCCTTCTTGTCCTATTACATTCTGTCCTCCCTAGACAATTCAGCTCAGTTTACTCAACCATTGACCTAGCACTTCTGTGCTATGGTTTCCGTTGCTACCTTCCAGCATCCTCGAGTAAGGGGCAAAAAAAATAGAAGCACAGTGTGAACATCAAAAAAGAAAGTATCAAGCGGAAAACAAGAGAACAAGTGAAGAGCCCGAATGCAACTACGCCACTGACAGCGACACCTAGCCATATCACTGAATGTCTCCAACCATTCAGTAAGCGGAACACGTGGACCCCAAACTAGAAGTCTAACCCGTCCTATTCCGCCAAGTCCACTAGTCAAGGTTTTCATACCTTTTTTCCATGTCATGGACTGACCACTTTACCCTATCCTCCAACTATTACCTCCCTCGAAGAACAGTTCACGCTGAGGAAGTCTATCGATGGGCATGCGTAACACATGTCCCAGCCACCTTAACCTGTTAAGATTCAGTACTTGATCCACAGACTGACCTTTGGTTCTCAACACCCGACGTCTAACCTCAGCATTACTGATACGGTGTTCTCACCATACTCGGGCAATACTACAGAGGCATCGGTGCTCAAACACCGACAGTCTTCGCCTATCTTTTACCCACAACGGAACCGTATAAAAGAACGGACCTAACCACAGCATTGTACAGTCTACCCTTAGCAGACAATCGGATGTCACATCGGCGCCACAGATGACGGAGGTTGGTAAAAGCTGAACGCGCCTTCTGTATACGCGATGACACTTCATCTGATATCTGCCCACCTGGTGAGATGTGACTGTCTGGGCAACAGAATGTATCCACTTCAGCTAGAGCATTCCCTGCCAACACAAGGTTTGGTGTTGAGGCAACCCATTCATGCAGCAACCTTTTACACTTTGAAGGTGCAAAACGCATCCCAAACATTGCTACACTGTTGTTAAGGCTTGGAACTTATCTGAATCTTCACTCAAAAGAACAATATCGTCCGCATATTCCAATTCAGACAGTTTACTGCCTGAACGAAGATCGACGCCGCTATTCTCATATGAGGATAGGGCTATCTCAAAAATCAAATCACGAAATTGAAGAGAAAGGGTGAAAGAGGACAACCCTGACGAACACCACTTTCCGTGGTGAACTCAGGTGAAAGATCGCCGTAAGCACGAACTCAGCTTTGGCTGTTCGCATACAAGCATTGGAAAAGAGAAATAAACTTCTCTGGCACACCCTTCAGTGAGAGGCAGCACCAGAGAACTGTGCAGTCGACTGAGTCGAACGCCGCTTTCGGATCAAGGAAGACAAAGATTTTGCGCCTACGGAAGATGCGTCTGTGCTCTAAGGTCTGCCGAAGAGTAAAGATGTGGTCAATACAACCTCGGCCGGGTCGGAAGCCGGCTCGATTCTCACGCGTGCACATTTCATGCGAGCGGGATAATCGGTGGAGAATGTAACCGGTGAGCAGTTTATACGCGATACTTACCGAGCTAATTCTTCACATTTGTCACCTTTCTTGTAAATCGGCACAATCAGCGATTCACACCATCCCCTCGGAATCTGCTAGCTATCCCAAATAATAAGGTGGAGTTTTGTTAACTCCGAAACCAAAGCTTCGCCTCCATCATTGAAGAAAGATGGGGAAAACTCATTCGGTACCTCTTCAAGTAACCTATCTCCCGCATATTCTCCATCACTGATGGAGGAGCGATATCCACCTGCATCGTTTCGTTGGCAGGTGTATTTGGAAGGTCCAAAGTTGAAGTGGGCCAACTGAATTGTTCCCTAAAGAGCTTCGCTCAACGCTCCAGACGACGTGCTCGAGAGTGAATCAATGAGCCGTCGGATTCCCTAAATGACTCGCTTACACCGGGCTACTGTGGACCGGTACCTTTATTCACACGGAAAACGCTTCAACCATTGCCAATGAAAGCAGCCTTTTCCATTTCCCTACATTTCACAATCCACCACTGTTCAAAGTCATTTCTCAGGCTCCTGGTTTGTTGGCGTCTCGGGGATTTGAGCACTTCACAGAATGTGGCATCCGGAAAGGCGGATCTGCGAGCATCCAACAGAGCAACTGATGTCGAAAATATCCATCGTTTGTGAAACCGATTTGAACCCAAGATCTGGGTGGTATTCGAAGCGGCATACAAGGCTTCCTTGATCTGTTGCCAGCGTTCATTTGGGCCCTGGACATGTGGCTGCATCGATAACTGCGTAGACAGCTCCGTCTGGAAACTGTGTCGCTGATTATCGTCTAAAAGCAACTGCGCTGGACGCGTGGCAATCACTTCGGTACGACCACGGACGAGACGTATACGGAAGTGAGCACGTACCAAGGTCGGATCTGAGTCCACAGGCGTAAACTAAAATGAACGGCAATCTTCAATTGATCCACGCCAGAGGTGACCAATCACAATATGGTCAACCTGAGTCCAACGTTGTGACGACGAAGGAGAACGCCATGTCAGTCTATGCCGCTCCTTATGACAGAAGTTCGTACTTGCCAGTAACAATCTTTGGACAAAACACAGCCGAATCAGACGATCGCCATTATCGGTACGATCGGCTGGGATAACAAATAGGTCTCCAATGCGCCTTTCGGAATCTCCCAAACGACTAACTTGGGTGTTGAAATCCCCAGCAATGATCACCACCAGCTGAGACAAATTCTGGTAGAAATTGTACTTGGTTTCAGAGGAAATGCAGTTAGTCAGCGCATACACGGACGTGACGAACAGGCATCGACGCCTCAGTTTGTCGTTGTTGACACGAACAGAACCGTCCAACCGAACTGCATACAAACAACTGCTGGCTGGAGTTCAGCCTAACCGTGCATGCTCAGCTTTCATGCTCAGGACAATTCCAACACTAGCCCGACCACGAGCTCTAGACACCGAATCACCCGACACGCGAAGAGTGAAGCGGAGTGCGCGGAGTTAGCACAGAAGTGAGGTTTTGTATGCGTGTTTCGGAGACAGCATACATCTATTTTAAAGGTGTCAAGAATTGTGGCGAGGGCAGCTTGTTGCCCTACCTGACATAGTGTACGGAAGTTAAAGGCAGCCAAGTAAAGTGAACATTTTGGCTTAAAAAGTGTTCTGCTACGGCCCACTAACTCTAGTGAGAACTCAGACCGGCCTCAAAATCAGTGAAAAACAAATATACAGGTTGCCGTCACATACGCCCACGCGTTGTACACAGTGCATTTGTTTGACTGGTGTGGGTGGCCACGCCTTGAGGCTTGAATACCGCTGGCAGGATTTGTCTCGTGTATCGATTCACTCCATCGATCGGTTGTCCTGTCGGTCGTGATTTCGTGGGCTCGGTAGGTAATGACGCACTGTCTGTCGGCGAGATTAAACCGACCACCGAACGATGTGTCAGACCATACCCTCACAAAAAGTGCATTCGATTCAAACTCAGCTCCTGAACTACTTTCATCACAGCCGCAATTAACCGTGGCGTTTTGCATACATCTCAAACTAAGAGAGGGGAAATCGGTAGGGTCGTTTGCAAGATAGATACTGGAGTTTTCTGGGCGAATTATACTTCGCGGCTGCCCACACCGCAGAAGGGGTTTTCTTTTGGGAACCCTAACCGGAGCCTTCGGCTCGAAAGTCCCATCTACAAGGTAGTGGGGCGTTAGCCCAGCACGGAAACGTGACCGAAACATCAGTGAAGGAACTTCTTATGGTCTGTCCCGCGAGACCTGATGGTTGCATTCATTCAGTCTTGTCTTCGCTCGTGCTCTGTTAAAGATCCGCCTTTCGGATTCGGTCCTCAGCCCCACGCACCCAATGGAGTAAGCGGAACGTGGACGGGGCAGCGTCCTTTGGGCTGGCGGCTGCCTAGCTTGGACGGGCGATAGCCGCCCAATGAAGTGCGATGACTCCTCCCACCGTCAAGAGAAGTCCCAGGTACTCCACTCCTACGTCCATCTAGTGAGGGTTTTTCGACCGGTAAACTGTTTCTCTTCGTGTTTATTCGCTGGAGTGTCCTCTCCAGAGGCATAGTGAACAGAACCAGATTTTGCCCATTATCTGGTTCTGAGGCTGGATTTCGTCTAGCCTCTGCCCATTGACCCGTCAGGCACGATTGCATCTCTGACTTGAGGAAGCCATCCTGCATAGCTCTTTGTCTTGCAGGCACGCAAGCCATCACACCGCGCCAAGGTGCAGTCTCGTTGTGACGGATACCTAGACAAAAGAGCAAAGCTGTCAGAATCCCCTTCTCAGATTACGATACGCTTTCAGCCGTATTGAAAGAGGGAAATAACTTCGCATTCTTTCTGCGTAAGGCGTTAAAACTTCTACCATTGCGTTATTATCTGACTACTTCGATAAGCGACGACAAGGTACACGCTACCAAGGCAAGACTTCTTCCCTCGCAACTTCAAAGTTGGGTGTTTTAGGAGGCACCACCCTCTGACCATTTTTCCTCGTTAGGTACCTATCCATCAGGCCCACTTTTGACGACTCATTGGCCATTAGATATGACTGACAAAGTAATATTTGATGTATCTTTCCCAGTGACTGCTTTTCTCATTCTGCAGCAAGGTGTCTCAAGTATAGTCGAGTGGTCTTCGAACCACAACCTGAATGTTAACCGGTCCAGGTGTGTTGATTTGTTTTTCTCTCTGACAAAAGGTGATCGCAGAATTTACCAACCTGCTTGGTGTGGACAAAAAATGTGCATACGCCCTGGGGAGGTCGGATTTCGCAACTTACTACTCAGGACCTTGTTAGTAGGCAAAATGAGGCAAATACCCCGATGTAAGCAATAAAGTCAGTTACAAAAGCGTACGCGAAAATTGGATAATAGAGAAGCAAATTAGCGAGCTTGACCGGTACTTAATGTCTGATAATGGCTCCAGGCTTCACACTAACCTCAAACGAGGGTCTGGACCACTGACTTTATCACACCGTCTTCATTAGTACCCCATATACTGAGAAGGAATATATCACCTATGAAATTCTTGTTTAAGGTTTGTGTGAAGCCTAGAGCCATTATCAGACATTAAGTACCGGTCAAGCCCGCTAATTTGCTTCTCTATCATCCAATTTTCGCGCACTCTTTTGTAACTGACTTTATTGCTTACGTCGGGGTATTTGCTTCATTTTTCCTACTAACAAGATCTTGAGTTGCGAAATCCGACCTCCCCAGGGTGCATTACATCTTTTGTCCACACTACATACTAACGGAAATGACATTCTCCGAGCTACGTCGGTAAAGTACCGTGGCGTGATTCTAATACGAAATCTGTTATGGTCTGACCAAACTTCCGCTGTTTTTGTAAAATTTAGGAAGCCAACATTTTATGTGCACTTTGTTTAATTCAACCTTTTGTGTATACCTGTATCCTACCACTTTGGCTCTACGGGTCCCACGTAATCTTTCTCGGAATGCTTGCATAGGATCCTAAACTTACCTCCAGGTCACTCAATCATATTTCAAGTTACAGCGGCATACCGAGGGTGACCCTTTCTCAGTATTTGTTAACACAACATTCCAAAGTTTGCCCTAAACCGTTCGGAAAGTTATCAGCTGATGCTGCTCAACCGTTTTACGGCAATCTTACCAAATGTGTACCGAATTCTTCCACAAAAATTATTTCGTTCGTACACAAGCTCAGTATTCTGTAATCCTCTATCTTGTGCGATTCCCTAAAATAAGCCTGGTCAAACCATTTCTGAGTTCAAGGTCGTCCTTCTTTGAATTTCTTTCATATTTCCTCATTTGCAATATTTTATGTGATTATGTGACTGCTAAATATCTAATTCTCGTGCACAAAACATTTACTTGACTTGAGTTAAAAAGGGGAGGTGGGTAGTACAGTTATTCTTACAGATTTTCATGGGAATCAACACCAATGGTTGGTGATACGGGACTTTACTAAGGCATATTACTGCCACTTTGGTATCTCGACAATAGTCTAGAACGAGTACGAAGACGAAAGAATGGCGCAAACACAAGAATCCGAAATGTTAGATTGTCAATTGAACACCTCGCAGTGTAAAATCATGAGACTTTTATAATTCTTCCTTAAAAAAGTGAGAAAATCGCACGAATGCACCTGGAGTCACAGTTATATTTGGAACGCTACGAAGAAAAGTAACCGGCATCTGTCTCCGCAGGATCCTCAAGCAGCTTACTTGTCACTGTTTTCGTCAGCGTCATCTTCGTCCTCCTCTTCATCTTCGTCTCCACCGGCCTCGTCCTCGTCCTCGTCCCCAGACACTTCTCGATTTGCTTCTTCTAATTCGGCCATCTGTCTTCGCAGATCAGCTTCATCAGTATCAGAAACCAAGCGTGGCTGCAATCCAACATAGGTAGCAATGTTGAATATTCTTTTGATTACACGTAAAATGAATTACAGAAAAAAGGGTAAGCCCCAAAATCAATGTCGAGTAAGCCAATGTTGCTAAAAACGTGCACAAGGAATCCGCAATTCACGGCCACTCAAAAATAACCAAGCAGTTGTGTAACTTTCCGTAGATAAAGCCCCAAAACGTGTAGAATTGCTACTTTAGTTACACTTGGACGTTTGGCGCTCTCAACCGGATTGACTGACTGACAATCGGTTTGGGGAAAACGGCTAAACATTGATTCCAAACAAACTACCGGTGGTATCTGAGGCGTACAACACTATGCTCATTGGCATCCGTGGCGGAGGGGTGTATTTGCCACCCAAGATGCCTAGCCTCGCCTGAAGGGCGTATGAGCTGAGCAATATATATATATATATATATATATATATATATATATATATATATATATATATATATATATATATATATGGCTTTCAGAGATTATGATATCGACAAGATGGTCATCCACACTGGCAGACAAAATTCGCTTTGGTTGTCTGAGGGAAAACGTGGTCAAGTGTTGCGCCGACGGTAGTTGGACGGTTTGAGTTTCAGCCATCTATGAGATACAAAGTTCAAATATTGTCACCGTTTGGTTAAGCTGACAGCACAAAGCAAACTAAATTCCTCACAAGAAAAAGTCACTTATAAGCAACTGCAAATCGCTTATGTTCAAGGATTTACAGCGGTAGACAAAAGGGTTGCCCTGAGGCTGACTGAAGCTGACATTTTCTAGTCAGTTGGCAAAAAAAGCTGAGTTTGGGAACAATGCTTGTTAGAGTAGAAGATAAGTGATATGCAGTGGAGTGTGAACTGAGTGAATTCCATCAAAAAAGAGGGACGGATATTGCCTTTACACGGGGGTAGAAATGAATCGCTTGAATATGTAGAATCTGACTAACACTCACCGCCTGTTCAATTTTGAACGTACCACCTTGGCCTTCAATCGACTGCTTGATCGTTTCCAGTACACGACTGAGGTGTTCCACTCCGTCGCTCCATTCCATAGTTTGCGCCGTCAAAACGTACAACGGAGGAGCAATCAGGTTGATCTATAGGAAAATTAATTAATTCACTAAGTACTGAACAGACCTACGGTTTAGACCAAAACACGTAGTGTAGGAAAACGCGTTTTCGATGATTTATTTTCCAGCCATCACATTTATTACAAGAAAAGTGGGAGGGGGTGTGAGAGGAGAGTCTATTGATAGTAGGCTTCTCATTTGATCAGCTAGTCGGCTAATCGATTAGTTGATAGAGTGCTATCGTGTGAACAGTTAGTGACCCAAATCCAAAATGCTGTCGCGAGTAACGTCAGCAGTCTTTAGCCAAAGAAGCTCAAGGGTATGCTTTAGCTTCCTTTACGAGCATAGCTCAACCTTAGAGATCCGTATACTACTCCTTTCGGCCATCGCTAGAGCTAAGTGTCTGATCGTCTTAGATTTATCACGTGACACTCTGTACGCAACACGCAACGCGCGTTTGCTTCAAACGAATGCCTTGATCCTAGTAAGTGGGCAATGACAGTGCTGGAAATCGCACCATTCGTCCCGCGTTGAAGCCGGTGCGGCTGGTGCTGTTTGATGCACTTCGACAAATGCCTCCTCCAAATCGCCTTCTGAAAGGTAAGAATGCTCCTGGACCCCGGAAGCCAAGCCTCCACCACACGGACGCTACATGATTACTACGTCGAAATTGCATGTCTCTCCGAAGTTTGGCCGCCGAATCCCGGCACCCGGTGTATAATAGTTTCAGGATCAAACGAAACTTACCATTTCTACCACAGCGGACCTACGGACAACGCCGGTCTTCACCGCATCGCGATAGCTATCAGCAGCAGGGCTAAAAGGACAATGCTCGCGTGAAACTCACTATCTCTCCGGATCACCTTAGCTCATTCCTTTTGAACACATCGGTTGTTGCGGTCTTTGCCCCGACGGTGGAAGCCGAGGCAGTAAAAACGAATTTTAAGACACTACAAGAAGTGGTAGACAGCGTCCCAAAACGTCACATTCTCCTTGTTGCGAAGGGCTGGAATGCCCGCATCAGTCCCTCCACCCAAACAACAATATTGGGGAAAATGTGGTCAACATCTCAAGAATAACTTACTAACGTGGTAGTCTGATGATAGCCACCAGATCGAATACATCGTAATATAATCACGCTGGTCATCTTTGATTGAAGATTGTCGGTCCAAGTCGATGCGCGAAGACTAGCGACAAGAATGGCACCGATCACATCCTTGTCCACGCACACTTCAAGATCCACTTACCCAACCGCTCCGAAGTGGATTACCGCAGTTGTGTTGAGATCACCGAGTAAGTGCCAAGCGCTGTCTGATACTATTCCCCCGGTCTCGCCATCACGGCCAGGTGGAGAAGCACCAGTGGAACATCAATGGACTTCACTGAAGCATTAATCCACCGATCCGTTTTAGACGAACTGGGGTTATTGCGATGACAACAGAACGATTTGATCTCAGGGGCGACTCTCCAGTTATCCGCAGTCTGGAGACGCTCGCCTAAGTGGTTACCTAGACTTCCGGGACATCCGATGATAAACCACCTGTTCGGCTAGAAGCGACCGCAACAACTACTGGTCGAAAATCACGGAAACCACAGAGTGCGGGTAACTGCGGTGACTAATCAAATTTATTCCACCTGATCCGTACTGTACCTGGTGAGTGAAAATTCCCAGCGGACTGGAGAACTTCAATAATACGTCCTGTTGATTCTTTTTGGTCATCGAGTAATCATATTCTTAGCTCAAAACCTTTTTAAGTACCGACATTTTTGCTTTGCTTACCGTCTTTTTTCTGTCGCCGTTCGTGTAGTATTTTTCCTCCCAACCACCGCTTAAATGTCCTGTGTTCATTTATGTGATACGATTTCTATTCAGAAGGGTCACCCCATCTAAGGTTCGAACCGCAAGGCTATCTAGCTCCAGCCTGACACCTACCTTTCTGCCAATCCGGCCACTCCGCATGGTCGGCCAATCATGTACTGTCACATGCATGCAGGCACGCACGCACCCCACTGGTCTTCATCTGTCTCCCTTTCTGTTCTCCGTCTAGCGCAAGCGCGCAGTTCAAATTTTAAACGCCACGGAACCGTACGCTGTCTGCTGCCCTCTGTAAGTCATGTCCGTTTTCTTATTTGCATGTATTTATTGCAGTTATTCATCTTACGACTGCCCCTGCTGTCTGTTTCTCACCAAGACTGTTGTTCTATCAAAATTGGTCGTACGTACTGCTTGAAATAACATTAATATTTACATTCAGTACCAGTTCCAACTGATATAAATGTTTACTGAACGCTGTTGCCCCAATCCACTGCAATCTACATTTGCTGCTGTTTCGCCGTTCATAAACCTATTCGCTCTTTTTTCACGGTTTCTGACTGACCGTCGTCATATTGGGACTGCGTAAGATCGAGTGATCAATACCTGTAGGATCCAAAGACGTTCGGGATTCTACACTCCCACTTCTGCAGAGGGGTGATAGGACTGTGTGCAAACTATCTTGGCATCAGTTTAATTAACGTTGCCACCAAAACATTCTTCTCAGCGGTGTGAGACGAGCGCAGGCGCTGCGGTACACGAGGCGTGGATCAGATATTCACCTTCCACAGAGTATTAGAACAAGAAATACCCCAGTAGCTTGTCAGTTTCATGATGCCGTATAACTCAAATACACATGGAGGAATACGCATCTAGATAGAAGAATCCTACGATTTCTCATTTAACTCCGGTGTCAAGTAGAGCTGACTTCTGTTGACAGCACTGTTCAACTACACCATCAATTGGATTATGCGTCGGGTGCTCACCGATTAACCTGGGCACGGAAGCATATCTCGCTGATTTGGGATCTGAGGATGATATCGTCACTCTCAGGGACAACACAATCGTCCTACAGTTGTTTGTGAATCACGTAGAATCCTCCGCCAAAGCCATGAGACTACAGATAAATACGTTCAAGACTATCTTTTCAACCTACGTTGCACAATTCGTACGACGAATAAACGTCAACGGCCAACCAATCGAGCACATACAGGCGTTGAAGTATCTAGAGTGATAAATCCCATCAAACGGCCAAGTAAAAGATTATGTGAAATTACGTATTACCAACGCCAGGAGAGCGTTTCTTCAACCTCGCAATGCACTCTGGGTGTGCAACGAGATCAGCTCCGGACCAAAATTCGCGTCTTCCGGGTCGCAATCTACCCAATACTGAACTGCGACTGCGAAATGTGGCCACTATGTGTCAAAGATGTCAGGAAGCTAAGTGTTTGATCATTGGTGTCTGCCACGGATCCTGTAAGTGGTTTAGCGCAACATACTTTCAAATAACGCAATCAGGCAACGCTGCTTTGATATCGAATAGCTGTCAATTTTCTTTAAAAACGACGATTGCAGTAGTCTTGGCATGTCTTACGACGCCCAAACGCGAAGATATCGAACCAGTGTCTCGCTCTTGCCCCATGTCCACGAAGGCACTGTTGCCTTGTATAGAAGTAACTAAACTCCCCACGCATTGCGCTCGTTCTCAATGTGGGGGCAACTTGCTTTTCTTCAGTCCCGCTTTAAACTGCTAGAATTACTGTGATCGATAATTCACCCGGTTGAAATTCGCCAATTCTTGTGGCCTGCGCGCACCTTAAGGAATACGACTCTTTGTAGCGCAGGGCAGTTTCCTTATTTCCGGGTTCTCCGTAAGAATCAATTATCCTGTCCTCATATTCAGTGAGCGTTATACTGTTCGTTTCACATCGAAAACGAGACTGCAAATCTACGCTCTTTAAACGGCTCACATGTTCAGCCCACTACAGTCGACGGAAATTAATTGAAACGCATTGGTTGCGCCCAGAGGTCTGGCTCACTTTATTCCCAATTTCACAGCTAAAGTCGAGTGTCTGTTTGTACTACGATCAGCAACTCGTTAGCAGTAGCAGAAGACACGAATTAACTCTTTGCATATTACCTTCTCAAATTAAAGATTTGACGCCGATTTTCGATAGCGAACAGAAATATCGCGAGTCGATATATGTATATATCCATATGATAGTGAGTAGCAGGTAAACGTGTGGACAAAATTGCCCCGGGAGAACACGACCGGTTTCCTGGTTGTTGCCGCTCGTCAGGTATGCGTACCCGGTACTCCTCTGCCCACTCGTCCTCATACTTGTACACTCCGATCTTATATGATCACCAGAATCTAATTTGAATCGTCTGGAGTGTGAATGGATACTCTTCATTGAAGAGCCCACAAATGAATCACAACTGTGATTTCTGGTAGTTATTCGTGTCTGGGTCACTGCTGACCAAACGAACAACGAGGCTGCATGTGCAAGCGCCCATTTTGATAGTAAGTAGTATGTTTATACGTATATACAATCCGATGATGGATCAGGGCTTCCATGCGCTGCGCACACAGAATTCGGCCAGAAGTGCAAAATGCATCATTTTTTTCTCATCTCCGTACCACCCTTAGTCCAATGGCCAAGATTAACGCTCTGTGGATACATTCAAAAGGGCCTTGCTCGAATCTCGGAGGGGTAACAACGGAGGAAATATTGATGAGACGAAAGCTAGACAGTCCATAATCAGCTTATTCCAAAAGGTTCATGACGCCTAGAACGATCGACAAACCACACGGTTCCACGTGGGAACCTCAGTTTACGCCAGCGACTACGGCTCAGGAAAATCTAAGTCACTTGAGATCGTCATTTACGCGCGTAAAGGGACGAAATTGTACGAAGCCTCAGTCCGTGAAGGAACTTGGATGCGCCATCAGAACCACCTACGTGTAAGACAACTCAAAAGCGAGCAATCTGTACCGCTAGACGTGTGATGGACACATTCATTTGGATAAAAAGTTGCTACTCCGACGACGGTCTAGTCGCCCAAGGAAAACTCAGAAAATGCACCTGGAATCGCGAGTTCCGAGTTGCACGTGCGCACTCGTGCACTACGCAAGCAGATGTGACTGGGGCATTCAAGCGTTCACACACGTGTGTGAACACACACATGACACTGTCTCATGATGTGTTGTCTGCACGCCATCACGCGCACACGCATGATCATCGATTTCTGCTGTGACAATTGACGCACGTACGCTCACATACACAAACATCCACTGGTTCATCCCGTTGGCAGATTCTCCTGAGCGCTGACTTTTGCAGGCGTGTACGCACGCTCCTGTGTCCACGTGTTCATCCTCTCGACTTGGAGTCATACACGGACCCGAGCCGGGGCGACCTGGTATTTGTCCTATGATTACACAACAGTCCCAAGCACAGTCACGCTGATCCGCGGACCTTGAACTGCGATTGTACCAACCAATAAGCTTCGCGCATCTCGTTTCACGCTCGTCTGATCGCCATTCGCACCACCTTAATGCAAATTGCTCTACGCACGCAGTTTGATGTGCATGCTACTCACAAAATTGGAAACATTTGGTTGAAGGTTTTTTTCTGTTTATTTATTAATTTTCATCAATTACAGTACCGTATTCCGGCTAACAAAGTCTATCGAAAGTGCGTCTGCTATTATACATCTGTGACGTATTCAAACGTTATTTTTTTAAAAACAGCCATCTGTTGGACGTAAAAGCAACACACTACACTGTTTCCGATTTACGATCCGCTTACGATCTTCAAGCTTCCAATTTTACGATTCCATTTCAATGTTTCCACTAGCGAATCGCTACCAGGCGAAAGAACTGCTCATTCTGTTTTGAAATTGCCATTAAACATGCAATTCATTGAAACTCCAAAGCATCCGGCATGGGAAAAGTATTGTAGAAATGCAAACTTATTGTTTGGGATGAATGCACAATGATGCACAAAAAATCGCTCGAGAATCTTCATCGATCACTGCAAGGTTTGCGTGGAAACATAAGACCACTTGGGACGCATCAATATAGCCTGCAGGATATTTCAGGTCAACATTCCTTGTATTTTCTCGGTCGACGCCAACGGACGAAATAAATACATGCCTGAAATACCCTACTTAGAGGCGACATGCAAAGACGTTAAAATTAATTACAAATATGTGTCCAGCTGCAAAACAATCGATCAGCTGAGATATCCTTACATCAACTGCTGGAAACCGGGGACGGAAAGGTACCGGTTGATCTGACCTCAGGACAAATTTCAGTGTCCCATTACTTCCGCAATTTAGTGACGCCAAAAGAAGAATTGGTTGAAAAAGTACTTCCCAATATTCAAATCAATCATAAGAAGCATAATTGGTTGAATGAACTCTTGCGGTCAAGAACAAGTACGTCCACGAAGTTAATAATACTACTCAATCTAACATTCAAAGCATGACAGTCACATACAGGTCCGTCGACAATGTTGTGGAAGCAGATGAAGCGGTTAATTATCCAACAGAATTTTTGAATTCATTTGACCTGCCCGGGATACCACCGCACGTACTGCAATTGAAAATCGGCATGCCAATTATCATTTTGCGAAATATCAAGCAGCTAATGCTTTGCAACGGGACGCGGCTTACAGTAACAAAATTAATGAGCAATGTCGTCCAAGCAACAATCATGGCAGGACATTTCAAAGGTGAAGATGTCTTCACTCATCGAATTCCTATGACTGACTCCAACGGATAAACAATTTAAGAGATTGCCATTCCCCATTCGACTGGCGTTTTCAAACACCATCTTTATAATTGCGCGGTTTAGATTTAGACACAAATTGCTTCTCAAATGGACAATTATATGTTGCGTGTTCTAGAGTCCGTAAACCAGACAAGTTGTGTATGTGCACAGACAATCGAACAATAAACAATACTGTATACCCACAAGCATCATAAAACCAAATGAAATAGAAACGTGCACTTTTTCTTTTTTCTTCTCCATTTAACCAGACTGAGTCGCAGCAGCGCGTGGCCGGGTAGAGTTAATCATCAATAAAATGGAAAAAAAATAATATTGAAGACTCACACGAATGGGTAGCTCTTCTGTCGTGAGATCCAAGCCTGATTTTAAAGCACGCCGTACGGCATCGATTCCTTCATATGTGAAACATGATACCTCAAAGTTAGCACGAATCTTCATTGCTTGAGGAGTAAGGCGGTGGCGTATATTCTGGAGGAGGACTTCACGTGTTTTTTGATCGATGTCACATTCGTCCAAAAGATCAGGAGTACTGAAGAAAATCAACACATACATCGAGTGATCGGTTTACTATGTACCTTTGAAAACTGCACTTAGATTTGGAAAGTTGAAAATGTATTTGGGAAGAATAAATAACCTAGAACTTGTTGCATAATATGCCGACTTGCAACAGAGGCCTCGAGCGAAACGAATACTGAGCCACACTTTTTCTATGGAACTGGAGCGGGTTACCCCGTGTACCACAAAACCGTGAACATGTTGGCATTCATACCTGTTAAGGAGTGAGACGCTATGCCAATCTGCACTGTTTCGTCGCTTTTATCGACAAAGACAAACCCAGTGAAACAGCTCAGATTCGCATAAGCTGACTTGTTTAAAAATGAGAACATCCTAGAAATATGCTTTTTATCAAATGTTAGCGGATGAAGGACCACTGCACGGTTAGGGATAATCAGCAGTTTGACCCTAAGACTTGGAGTGGAGAGCGACAAAGGGTCTCAGCAGGTCGGGTTTGGTAGCAACTTGGACAATAGTGGATTACTGTCTATCAATAAAGAAGAGATAAAAACAGATTGGAATATGTTGAGGTATGAGAATTCTATGGTTTCAGACAACCAAATGATTTTTCTCTCAGGGTTTTGCAGGAACCAAATTGAAGAGAGCAACCTGAGAACAACGGCGTATTGCTATCAGCCGACGTGCGTTCAAAGGCCTCTAACTGTCCTGTCAAGGCAGGTACACACTTCCACGTAAATCACCAACGAACTCGCTTCCTACGCATCCTTGCCTCAGCAAAACGAAAGATCGCTGGTTAACGCAATACGTTATTACGAAAAATAAAAAACAAATGATCACCATTTTACTCGATTTGCATTATAACTGAAGCGTGAATAGTCTATTATATATATATATATATATATATATATATATATATATATATATATATATATATATATATATATATACGTGACGCCTGGAAGCTGAACACTCCAAGGCGGTAAACAATCTAGGTGAAGTACACCGGGGTATTTCATCATCACAATAAAGCTAAGCGCATTGAGCGAGATGGGTGGTGATACGTGGGTTACTGCTCAGAGTTCTCTTTTACTCAACCTTTCTCTTCTGTCCCCAACCACCTCTCTTTGCCCCCTATACCCGCCTTTAATGCTCTAACTGATAACACACCCGATACTTGCAACGGTCCATTGTCAAATGGCGTTGGGAATAATCCTCTATCTTGCAACTCACATTTTATCAAGCCTCGTCAGCCTCTGAATCTCGGCTCCTTTAACGTGCGTACACTCATACAGGCCGGTCAGCAGGCGTGCCTAGCGCTCACAATAGACTCTGTGGCGATTGATGCCTACTGCGTAAGTGAAACGTATCAAAGATTCGAGCAGTGTGATTCAGCCAACTCCTTCCGGTATCTCATGGAGATGTTTCCTGTGCAATTCAGGAGACGAATCAGCTAGAGCTGTGGGTCAACGTCGTGTAAAAATAGTCTACTGACGAGGTTGAGGCTGTCCTTTTAGACCGGATACCGGTTAGTAGTCGTTTATGTGCTGTAAGACTCCAGGGGTCAGTTGACGTTCGAAGAAATAGCTGTGTTAAGTGTAATTTGTTTGTGATCTCATCATACGCTCCAACAGACTGCAACTCAAATACGTAGGATGATGAGTTCTACGATAAACTCGCCACCCTCGTTCGCATGAGCAAAAGCTTTGACACTCTAGTGCTAGCTGGTCATTTTATTGCAGAAGTTGGCAAACGTAGTACGTCAGAAGCTTGTTTAGGTGGGCGTTGTGCCCTACCCGCTGAACGCGCAGATAACGGGGATAGGCTTCTCCAGTTTTGTGCAGACAAATGGCTATTCTTGTCCAGTGTGAAGTTCATGTGGGCATTTCATCATCATCGTACAGCGTTAAACAGAAGTGCAAGCCTCGCTGACTACTGCCATTCTCACGTAGAATTAGAAAGTATGAATATAAAAGGGGAACAGGAGGTGGACCTACTCGGGTGGGAAAGGGAAAAACGCCCTAGTGGTCAACACACGGAATATACAGCCGAAGTGTACAAACGCACATTGATCAATCATTCTGATTCGACAAAAAGTGACAATACGATCGCCACTGTTCCCAGTTCGCTGCCGTATTATTCAGTGTCTCCAGCTAACTGGTTGAGGGATCTTCTGGACCCCAACCAAGAAGACGTGAGGCACCGACTTTCGCTAAGCTCGATGTACATTTTCTCATTCCGCGCTGCCACGTCATCTGCTGACCTGCACGTGACCTCTTCTCATCATGAGGAGGAACGAAAAATGGGGCACAGTGCGGTAGACGTGTGTTCACCATACGTAACACGTGCCCCAACCAGCGAAGTCTACTCACCTGGATACGCTGTGATAGAATATTCTCTGAACTAGTATCCAATACCCAATATCTGACATCAGCATTGCTCACTCGGTCATTCCATCCAATCTTAACGATACTAAGCAAATATCAACGGTTGAAAACCTTAAGACGACGACTGTCTTCCACACGCAGACTTCAGGTTTTGCAGCCATACGGCAAAACTGAACGCACCACTGCACATTACAAACGACCATTCAACTTCAGGTCGGCACCACAAGTGCTTCAGTCCGGCGTACGCCGCTCGAGCCTTCGATATACACATGCTTATCTCTACTACTGAGCTCCCATCCATCGTCACGTTGAGGACGAGGTAAGTGAAGCGGTCGACAATTGCTGGCACCTCCCCATCGAGCATCAAGCTCGGAATTGTTGGCATTCAGTCTTGCAGCATTACTTTACACTTTAAAGGTGCAAAGTGCACCCGGAATGAAGGCACAGCTTTTGTGAGTCTATCCAGTGCACGTTGAGCATGTTCCGTGCACTCGAACAAACAAACAAGGTCGTCGACGTAATCTACGTCACATAGCGTTTCACTAATCGCCAGTTCGACGCCGACATCCAGAGGATCTCGCAAAGTATTCTCCATTATCTCGTCCATGACAAAGTTGAAAAGGAAGGGCGAAACGGTACATCCTTGTCGGAAACCGCTGGTCGTTTAGAATGGACTTGGTAGTTTACTGTAAACCCTTACGTGGTCAGAAGTATGACAGTGGGGTGTACGGGTTATTTGAGAGGAGCAGCACCTATGAGATGGTAGACTGTCGTGCACATTGGTGTATCCTCCATTTCTTTAATTTCCACCACCCGCCCAACTCTCACTTGTTTCTCCACGAAGCTGAGGCATGCATCAACAGCCACACCCCGGCAAACCGCTCGACAGGCGGGCCAAACCAGGTTGAGGGTAACCGATGCCTAAAAACCTTGATGAGACGGCGTCCAGCATGCGAAGACGGATATTCCTTCATAGGCGGATGAGATACCCCGGGATCCAACGGCTACCAATGAAGCCCGTTCAATCAACAGGGTTACATGGACCCTTGGGTCTAGGTGACTTCTACTGAACGGCGAACGAGCTCCTAGGGAGCAACTGGCAACCGTGCACCAAGATTACTAGGACGCGTTGGGCATCCCGGATTGGTAGTCCATCATCCGAAAGGTGTACGAACCGCTCGTTCGGCCACCGGCTCCCAACACGAAAACTTCCTGTTGCATTTGGCTGTGCACGGGCTAGAGTTGCTACCTCGAACAAAAAGCCGAGTGACGCTGAGGACGCCACTTCGTACCAGATTCCCAAGACTCTCCATGACAGGTTCCCTTTCATTTGGGACATGCATGAAGCCAGCTCATCCTGCCGCAGGAGCTAGCTGATGGGGAATCAACATAAGTGGCTAGTAAACCACATAGAGAGAATGGAGGTTTCGTTCCGGAGAACGGGATCTCAACTGATTGATGCATTTTGAGAAAATCGTGCCCTGAAAGAATATCAGAGCAAAGATTTGAATAAGAATAGTTTGTTGTTTGCGTGCTGGCACTTTTATCTTGTGATGCAACGAAATAGTGGCAATTCGTAAAACTCGTTAGATGTGTACTAGCCATAGAGATTTTGTTACGAGATTTTATCACCTGCCAATAAAATTGCTTGACAACAGACGCAGCGATACAACTTCCAGAACTTCCGGTATCGATCAGGGTCTTCAGCGGAATGGTGTTGACGAGAATATCAGCTTCAGCATGAGAGAGACTGCTGGGCGCCACAGCGAGAGTTACTGACGGTTGACAGTTCCGGACCAAAGACGCCGTTCTCAGAGGGACGATACACCTCCTGGTAATGACCCTTCTTACTGCAGCCCTTGTAAATCGTCTCGCAGGCAGGACACAGTGATCGTGTTTCTGGCGAATCCACAGTAGACAGTAACCCACTGTCGTCCGGATAGTTACCACACCTGATCTATTGGGATCTTATGTGGTTCTTCATCACTCCAAGCCTCAGGGTTCGGTTACTGGTTATCCCCACTAGTGCAGTGAGCCTTCGTGGCTATGGGGTATATACCCCTTCCACTGCACTCATGCGCAAGCATGTATTAAAAAATATGCTAGTGGCAACACTGGTGGATACAATGGTGCCGATATTTTCAGCTGGGGTAGTTGATGTGGGCTGCTTGTTCCAACTCCAGTGGATTAGTAGTAGAATCCGTATAAACACCTGTTTTGTACGATTGTGATTGACACTGAGCTATCTCAAGAAATCGTGCTTGTTCGAACGCCGTTTTCAGACCGAGTGAAATGTTTTCTAAGGGCCGTTGTCGTATTACCTGGGACTGGAGTCTGGTAGTGAAAGTATTTCTGATGGCATCTTGATTTCTCTCTGGCGTTACCGGTTTGAAATTGTTGTCTTTAGCCAGTGATTCCAGCTTTTGCCAGAATTGATCCAGATTTTCGCCTGATTGTTGTCGACATGCAACTAATACACGGCGAGCAACAATCTCGTTCTTTGGTTTGATATGCAGGTTCGTGAGAATTTCTATGGCAGCTTCGCAAGCTGCGCAAACCCTGATATAAACATACACATTGGGAGACACGTAAATGGCGAGGGTTCTGAGTTTACTGGGATTGAATAATTCTATACTGTCCAGAAAGTAAGTAGACGCACCCACCTAATGAATGCATTGCTCAGTAGTTAAAGAATTTGGATCACCATTATTGCGTTCGGGATGCAGAACTCGGTCCATTTTTTCGTTGAGTAAATTGTTGGGAACTAGAATGACGTCACAATGTTCTGAATGAGAAGGGTCAAAGACCTGAGAATAGGCTTTATTCGACAAACAACTGGGGGGGTGCAATATGGAAGGTAATAGAAGCGTTAGGATGATAAAATAATCAGATAATTATACAACACACACATCTCCGATCTAGCATATCTTCTAAAACATCAGCAAAGAACGCGCCCATACAGCTTACGCAATCGAGAAGCATAATTGTCTTCGAACTGTTACGATTCGTAATTGAACAGCTAGGGAGAATGTTGTATATCTGGTTGTTACATCTTCCTAGCGCTTCTACTTTTACCTTCCATTCTGCATACCTCAGTTGATTGTTGAATATACCCTATTCTTGTCTTCGGCTTTTTTCATTCGGAACGTTGGGACGTCATTCTAATCCATAAATTTTACAACTCATTTCCCTCCCATGGGAAACCTTATAAATTAAATGGAGCAAGACGAGGGGTTATGACCATACGTAGTGACGTGATAGTGCTGTCCACATGCTTCTGTGGCGCCTTAGAGCAAAAACCGCTCAGAAAGCTGAAAATCCACAACAGCCTCGAGCACTGCCGCTGCTCATCCTTGACACATTATTCGGTGAGTCTGTCTTATCCACGCCTAACCGCGAAAAATTCGTTACCTCTTTCCGCGACGCGGCAACGTGCATGGTAATTGCAGCTCTGATTCTACGAGAACACGCTTAAATACTGTGGTCAGGTCTTCACGATGTGACATTTTCAAGATGGAGTCGCTGTAGCCTAACAAAGAATCCAACAAACATCGAAGTTTATCACCAACAGGCGAGGTTTTTTTCATCCGTGCCGATAAACCACTGAAGTGGCAGGCAGAAACAGAAGTCATGATTCTAAGACTTGGAGTAAAGAACCATGTAAAGCTATATATACATTATATATATATATATATATATATATATATATATATATATATATATAAATATATATGAAAAAAACGTGTAACACGAAGAAATTTCTTTTCGATATATCACTTCAGGCATTGACATATATAGTACTGGGTAAAAGAGGGTATATGTGCAGCTAAAGATAGCAGAGAGTGAGTAAATGTGCAACAAATCCGGTAACTCGACAACATGCTTCAACTTGATGAATCTTGTTCGTTGTGTGAACGACAATAAGTGTGAAATGTGTAACCAAATGGCGTGAAAAGACAGGTGTGAAAAACAAAGGTGTGAAAAAAGAGGTGTGGGGCTGGGGAGAATTGGTACAATGGAACCATAAGAGAATCACTTGTTACGGCCACGGCAACAACAACTGTTGCACGAGGTTACGTTACTTACACAAATCCGGCTTCAATAGCCGAATTGCTATGGCTTCTGACGTCATCAGCAACCTCCTGCGTAATCCTTTCGCGTGAATTCTGGGAGTTGTCAGGACTGGTCTAAAAGCTGTCACCGTGTCGATTTGGTGTCCGCTATCCACCAGATGTTGTAGGATTGCGCTATTGATAGTCCGGACTGTACCTTTGCGTAAAGAAGCCGGGACGTGTTCTGATATCCTCTTCGACAGGCGTCTCGTCGTATGTCCAATATACTGTGCACTACAAGAACACGTAAACTGATATAGAACAAAAGATTGAGACTGATGAGGCAACCTGTCCTTGGATTGTTGAACAATGGAAGGCTTCGTATTTGTTAAGATTCGGACGTGTGCAGCGGAGAAAGACTTCCTGAGGGTCTTGGATATGCGCAGCTCTAGTATTTCTAAGGTTTTGTCACCTTTGAACGGGACAGTTAGAAAAATATCCTTTTTCTTGGCCATTTGAACTTTCATTTTGTCTCCTCTCTCCCATATGTTGATGAATGAACGGTTCTGGATAGCCGTTTTTTAATAATGTACCGCGTATGTGTTCGAGTTCTTGGGCAATCGTGTCAGGACTACAGATGTTTCTTGCTCTGTAGGTCAGACAGCTCACAAGGTTTCTTTTGTATCGTAGGGGGACAAAACTTAGGAAATGTGTGTATTGCCCCAACCATGTACATTTCCGATACACCCTCCTTTCTATATGTCCGTCCTCCATTCTACGCAATCCCACATCAAGAAAGGCGAGGAAATTGTCCATCTCTACTTCCACTGTAAATGTGGTCATTGCGTGGGCGTTGTTGAATGTTCGCAGTAGTTCGGTAATGTCTTTTTTTGAGTCGCAAATTATGAAAGTGTCGTCCATGTATCTGTTGTACATATATAGACTGTCAATGGTGCTACGTAGTGGTCCACTTTCGAGTTTTGCTAAGAATATATCCGCCAGAAGGGGTCCAAGTGGTGATCCCATTGCTACCCCGTCTTTCTGCCTGTAGTATTTTCCGCTGTACAGAAATTGTATATTCCATGTACACCTAAGAATTAGTTCTTTTAGCTTAGCTACAGGAATGTCGAGTTTGATATCATTATCGGTCAAGTATTGACAGATGAATTCTACCGTCTCGATCAACGGAACGTTTGTGAATAGGGATTCAACATCTAGGGAAAGCATAGTCCGTTCAGACAGGTCCTGATGTTTTATCATCTCCACAAAAGAGAACGAATCTTTCACACTATACTTCGCTAGTGACTTGCGCACAGGTTCAAGAATTTCTGCAATCCACTGAGCTGTGGACAAGCTTGTGCCCTGCGGCTCACAACCACCTAGACTCTATGGGTTACCAAAAGTACACAAACCAGATGTACCCCTAAGACCGGTGATTGACATGAGCACCTCAGCCTATCACGCCACAGCTCAGTGGATTGCAGAAATTCTTGAACCTGTGCGCAAGTCACTAGCGAAGTATAGTGTGAAAGATTCGTTCTCTTTTGTGGAGATGATAAAACATCAGGACCTGTCTGAACGGACTATGCTTTCCCTAGATGTTGAATCCCTATTCACAAACGTTCCGTTGATCGAGACGGTAGAATTCATCTGTCAATACTTGACCGATAATGATATCAAACTCGACATTCCTGTAGCTAAGCTAAAAGAACTAATTCTTAGGTGTACATGGAATATACAATTTCTGTACAGCGGAAAATACTACAGGCAGAAAGACGGGGTAGCAATGGGATCACCACTTGGACCCCTTCTGGCGGATATATTCTTAGCAAAACTCGAAAGTGGACCACTACGTAGCACCATTGACAGTCTATATATGTACAACAGATACATGGACGACACTTTCATAATTTGCGACTCAAAAAAAGACATTACCGAACTACTGCGAACATTCAACAACGCCCACGCAATGACCACATTTACAGTGGAAGTAGAGATGGACAATTTCCTCGCCTTTCTTGATGTGGGATTGCGTAGAATGGAGGACGGACATATAGAAAGGAGGGTGTATCGGAAATGTACATGGTTGGGGCAATACACACATTTCCTAAGTTTTGTCCCCCTACGATACAAAAGAAACCTTGTGAGCTGTCTGACCTACAGAGCAAGAAACATCTGTAGTCCTGACACGATTGCCCAAGAACTCGAACACATACGCGGTACATTATTAAAAAACGGCTATCCAGAACCGTTCATTCATCAACATATGGGAGAGAGGAGACAAAATGAAAGTTCAAATGGCCAAGAAAAAGGATATTTTTCTAACTGTCCCGTTCAAAGGTGACAAAACCTTAGAAATACTAGAGCTGCGCATATCCAAGACCCTCAGGAAGTCTTTCTCCGCTGCACACGTCCGAATCTTAACAAATACGAAGCCTTCCATTGTTCAACAATCCAAGGACAGGTTGCCTCATCAGTCTCAATCTTTTGTTCTATATCAGTTTACGTGTTCTTGTAGTGCACAGTATATTGGACATACGACGAGACGCCTGTCGAAGAGGATATCAGAACACGTCCCGGCTTCTTTACGCAAAGGTACAGTCCGGACTATCAATAGCGCAATCCTACAACATCTGGTGGATAGCGGACACCAAATCGACACGGTGACAGCTTTTAGACCAGTCCTGACAACTCCCAGAATTCACGCGAAAGGATTACGCAGGAGGTTGCTGATGACGTCAGAAGCCATAGCAATTCGGCTATTGAAGCCGGATTTGTGTAAGTAACGTAACCTCGTGCAACAGTTGTTGTTGCCGTGGCCGTAACAAGTGATTCTCTTATGGTTCCATTGTACCAATTCTCCCCAGCCCCACACCTCTTTTTTCACACCTTTGTTTTTCACACCTGTCTTTTCACGCCATTTGGTTACACATTTCACACTTATTGTCGTTCACACAACGAACAAGATTCATCAAGTTGAAGCATGTTGTCGAGTTACCGGATTTGTTGCACATTTACTCACTCTCTGCTATCTTTAGCTGCACATATACCCTCTTTTACCCAGTACTATATATGTCAATGCCTGAAGTGATATATCGAAAAGAAATTTCTTCGTGTTACACGTTTTTTTCATGAATAGATGGGCGTATTCTATGATATATATATATATATATATATATATATATATATATATATATATATATATATATATATAATCCTATTTCCTTTTTTTTCAGCTCCTATTGTTATAATCCACAAAAGGTGCCTGGGTAACAAGTTGTTTATTGGGACCAGCTCGTTTGGACATCGACAAGACCAACAAAATGTTACAAATATGCTTATTTGCAAAATAGTTGTCCCGTCCACTTGAAGGCAGTCACCATCCAGACGGAGGAGCAGTCCTGTGGTTTGCGTGCCGTCGTTTACCTTATTTCATCTAGTCTCTTGGTCATAGTGGCGTTTGGTAATCCACAATTGTTCATAGTTCCGCTTTCAGCAGTCAACTATTTACTATGTAGTATATACGCTCCACCACACTATGAGTCAGTTGTTTGATGAATAATGTCGACTGAACTGTCTTCAATCTGATTCTATGACATTAGTTAAAGCCTTCTGTGTTACAAATGTCGGTCTCTGAGTTGAGGTAGAAGTAAGATCCCAGTATGATAAACAAATGTCCCTACTTTATCTCTGTACCAAGATCGACCTTCGTTTATTCGTTTAATATATGATCGTTAAAGTGAACGCTTGCTGCCGAGTGCGATGGTCATTTGGCCGTTGCTCATGCACGCTCTCGCAATACACGCTGATCGCTTTCTCTCTCGATCTTCTCATGAGTTGTGGGAAACATTGTTTTGGTTATCGTGCCGGCGCAGTGCGCAGCATAAAAGTGACGAGCAGGTGCTTCACGCATAGTAGAAAAAGTCAACGAACGCGTGCAATAAGATGTAGATTTAACTGACCTTAGATCTCTACTCTTTTATTCATTTTCTCCCTTCCTCTTCCTTTTCGTTTCCTTGTCATGCCTTGTGAATTATAAAACTTGTCAAGTTAAATAAATAACTTAACAGCATCGTCAAGACGAACTTTTTATTGCTGTTTCTCCTGAGTAAATTAAAAACTCACTAAAGACACGAAGAGGGTTATCTAACTTTTGCTAGCGACCAATAAAAACGTTAGGGGAGAGCAATTATGAAACAATATTATTTTTGGTTATAATGCAGTATATATCGTCGCAGCACTAGGCACTCCTGAATCCTATTGGTGTAAGAATCAAGACGCACGTCGAGCGTGAAGCTATTATAATCTTAAAAATCTGACCCCATCTTAGTAGACAGTCCTGCGCACCTCAAAAACCAATGTCGAGCACTTTCTCCTCGAAGGAAAAGTAAAGCAGAAAAGATTATGCAAATAAAGCGGCTTACTTAACGACACGTTTGAATACATCATAGGAAGCAGCACGCTTTCCGAATTTCTTGTCGAAAAACCATGCTGTCTTCTTGCAAAGTTCGTCTAGCTGTTCGTCCGTTTCATAACCCAGCTTTTCTGCAGTGTGCCTAAGAATTTGGTTGACCTGAGGAGGTGACTGGAAACCGGTATAAAACCTACTGCTTTCGCTTTTGCAAAACGGTCCTGACATTTTACAACTTCCTCGGCTGAAACTCGACGCTTCGAAAGGTCAATATAACCTGAAAAATTAAACAATTAAAAAATTCACACCTTTGTCGCTGTCAACTCTGATGACCATGACGACCGTGGTTCGACCGACACGAACGAGTTTATTGATGGAACGAATGCGTCTTCTAGAAAGCTCGCTGTGTAAAATCATTCCCCCAATGTTCTTATATTCCAGTAGCTCCACATAACTCCCCATAGTCTGTATGGACGTTATGTTAACCATAACTACATCATCCTTCTCAGGATACTGGTTTTCATAGAATCTACAGTGAAGAGGCATTCGGCGCGACTTTGTAGTATGCAAGGACCAGTGTTCCTCCAAGGGTGTTGCTTGTGCTCGATCTGAAAAACAAAAGAAAACGAAAAACTCTATGGGCACAAGCTTTAGTAAGTGTCTCACTGAACACTAAAATGGCTACCAACGGCTCACTACAATGCTCCCCCCCCCCCCCCCCCAACGAAATAACACTGTCCGCAGTGTTATATACTCCATCATCACACAAACTAGGAAAACTTGGTTCACCAGGACCACACACCGGGCAGGTCATTTCACAAAACCGCTGCCGGTCACACAGCGTACTAAAATCACTCAGTTATCAAGTCATCCCGTTGGAAAGGAAAGTACCTCCGACCCCTGTATGGCAATCCGATGAGTGTTTAGGGTCCTCGTTGCTAGCTGCTTACAGCTGGTAGCCAGTCACTAATAGGGACATGGGTTACAAAAGGTTACGAAAAAAGACGAACGCTAAATGCGATAACGTAAGATGGATGGGATAGACGATAGCTCAGATAGAAGTGAGACTATGAATTAGAAAAAAAAGGAAGCAGGAGGGCACAAAAAGAAATAAGTTTAGCTTTCTTTTGAATGCCACTTCCGACGAAGCGGTTATGACGTCGCTGGACAGCTTATTCCAACCATTCCCTATCCTGACTGGGAAAAATTTGGCTCTCAATCGGGTCTTTACTCTCTCCTTCAGTAACTTCAGGCTATACCCACGTACACCTGAGTTGTTATTTAGCCCCAGCATTAGGTTGGAACCAACACTTGCATCAATCAAGTCCTTCATAAATTTGAATATATATATATATATATATATATATATATATATATATATATATATTGGCTTAAGATCAAGGTGCAAACGAAACAACATTTACGAAATAGGGGAAGGGGTGTGCAATACAGTAAACAGACCGTTAGTGAGAGAGAGAAAATGCTGATTTTCTTTGGGCTTTAACCGTACCCTTTTTGGTATTTCTTCGTCAAGTTGTTTTTCGGAATGACATTTTTCGGTCACGGAGCACGAGAGTTCGACAGACAGACCGCACACCATTCGCGACACCGACTTCTATTCTGAGCCATATCCGTCAACGTCTCTAACCAACGACAATCCTCATCTCTTGGGCCCCAACCCCGGAGGCGGGAAGCACCAACCAAAGCCAATGCTGATGCTAGATTTTTCAAACCTCTACGCCGTCATGGCCAGACCGCAGCGTCGCTTCTTGCAGCCTTGTACGTGCGCACAGACCACGAAAAGGTAGACGGTGGGCAGGCATCCGTAAAACATGACCGGGCCACCGGAGGCGGTGTAGAGTGATCACTTCCTTAACAGGGAGGCTATCCATGCCTAGCACACGACGACACACCTCATCATTACTCACTCAATGTTCCTACCAGACGCGAGCGATGCTTCGAAGATATCGGTTGTCGAACACGGAAAGGCGCCGAGCATCCTCAACGCGAAGTGGTCCGGTCTCGCAGCCGTAGAGTAAAACACTACGAACCGCGGCAATTTGCGTCCGTCCTTTGAGAGCCAGGTGTCACGGCGACGCCACAAGTGTCGCAGGTTCGCGAAAGCTTCTCCAGATTTCGCTATTAGTGAACTGATCTCTCCCCCAACACCACCTCCAACCGGTATCATGCTCCCAAGGTGTTTAGGGCTGTCAACTAACTCTAGTTGATCACCACAAACGGAAAGGGCAGGTACAGGCTCCTGTCAATCTTGCAAAAGCACTCTGCACTAGGAAGGCGCAAAGTGCATTCCGTATCTGGATACCTAAATCGCCAGGCGGTCGAAAGCATGTTGCACTGCCTGCGCATTATTACTCAGCAAGACGACATCATCGGCATATTCGAAGTCGAAAACTCTGATTCTTCGGAGTTCAACTCTACCCTTCGGAATACCAAACGGGGCACTCCGCAGAACATCCTCTATGGCAAAGTTGAAGTGAAATGGGGACATGGGGTAACCTTATCGAACTCCACTTGAGACGACAAAAGGAGGCGATAGCTGGCCGTAGGCCCTTGCCCGGCCTGAGGTGTGACGATACAACTCTTTGAGGACTGATACATACTTCTCAGGTACTTCATCTCTCAACAAGCAATTCCACAGCGCAGTCCTATCGACCGAGTCAAACGCCGCGCGAATGTCCAGGAACACAATGACTGTCGGTCTCTGGAAAGTGTGACGATGTTCTAACAGCTGCTGGGGGTGACGATTTGATCAATATATTCACGACCGGTGTGAAACCCAGCCTGCTCCTCGCGAGTCCGCTCTTCACGCGTTGGGTACAACGTGCGAAGTATGACAGACGTAAGCAGCTTCGACGCCACTGGGATAACGCTTACACCCTTACGGTTAGCGCAGTCACTAAGCGAGCCATTCTTAAAGATGGGTACAACAATCGGTTACCCCCACAAGGACGGGACCCGCTCAGAATTCCAAACTTCTGAGAACAACACATGAATTTATCTAACGAGTTGCGCTCCACCATCTGTAAATAGTGCTGGGGAACACCATCGGAGCCCGGAGATCTGTGACGTCCTAAGGCCTGGATCACCTTTCATTTCTCCGCCTCGGTAGGTAGATCTGTCGAAACGCATCACTGGACGTGTACTGGAAGAGCTATATGAGAGGCCGACAGTGAAGGCCAGCTAAATTGGGTTTGAAAGTGCTCCGCCCAGCGATCGAGACGCCGCTTCTGATTGTGAATTTGCGAACCGCCTGTCTCCAAGTTTGTTTCACTCACACCTAATAGCTTCCTAGCGGTGGGTCGAATGAGACAGAACAGCTTGCGAGAATTTCCCATGGTGGCAGCACATTCGATCTCTGATGCACGCTGCAACCACCAAGTTTCGCGGTTTCTACGAAGACTCGCGTTAAGTGCATGTTTCGTTTTAAGACGTGCTGCGTTATACTCGCTTCCAGCCAGAATCGACTGGCGTGCGTCGAGAAGGCGCAGAGATTCAGTAGAAACCCAAGGTCTTGAGGCACGGCGAGACAGACCGCAACTTACTAGACCAGCAGAATGCAAAGCATTCTTTATAAACGGCCAGTGCTGGTTAATATTATCAGGTGGGGCTACATCTAGCTTCTCAGTTAGTGCGTCTTGGAAAACGGACAGGCAAGATGTATCGGAGAGCTTACTGCAATCTAAATGTCGTTTCAACATGCGTTTCAGGCGCCCGTCGAAGCACAGGGACATCTTAGTGCTAATTATTGCGTGATTGAAATCAAGAGGGGTGCTCCAGTACGAGTGACAATCTTGAATGCAACCCCACCATTTATGGCTTACAGCGATGTGGTCAATCTGGGTCTACTGTTGATTCGAAGAGGGCGGACACCATGTGGCGTACCCGCGATTAGGACATCTGAAGTTCGTACTGGCGAGAAACAGATGATGGTCTGAGTACAGGGCCAGCAACCGTTCTCTGTTTTCCGAGCGAGAGGAATCTAGCCCAAAAGAGCCTTTGAGATGCGCCTCATCCGATGACAGCCGACCCACTCTAGCATTCAGATCTCCTGCCAGAATCATAATATCCGCCCGGTTCGCTTTACGTAAGAGGTTGTGGGACTTTTGGTAGCAGTTATCTTTGATTGCATCTGGGCTACAATCGGTGGGTGCACATGCCCAAGCGACAAACAAGTTGCGTCTATCGGAACGGCGACTACTCACTTTACACGAACCCCCGAGTCTCACGGCGCATGAACGACTGTCGATTAGGATCCAGTCTAGCACCACCGCCTCAGCCCTTTCACTGAGAACAATACCAACACCAGAAAGACAAGAAGCCGCTGACTCAACGTTCCCAGGAAGGCGTAAGTGAACATTCACGGAACGTTTAGATGGGGGCGTCAATCGAATTATGGAATTGGAATCTTGGGTGCGAGTTTCTTGAATGCAACATACATTGGTGGCAAGGGATTCAAGCGTACGAGCTAAAACCGCCCGTTGTCCTATACGCATCAGGGTTCGCACGCTGAATGTGGATAGTTTGAATAAGCACCGAGGACGAAGCAGGGCATCGACCGGTGGTAGCGGGTTCAGTGAAACTCGGAGGCCAGTCGAAGAAGGACAAGAAAGAACATAGCCAGATTTTCCATCAGTGGCACTACAGCAGGCACGGTCGGCCGAAGAACCCGTGGGATGTGAAAATGGAACATAAGGTGGGAAGGGAGTGGAAATCGGAGAACAAGTTGAGTACGGTGTAAGAAAGCGCTTATTAGTGCGCACGGAAGAGCAGTTAATCGTAGTGGTAGAGTCTAACACGGTTGTTTGTGTTGCAGGCTATTGTATTACTCGGTTGCCCAGTCCAGAATAGGCATTTTTGTTCGAGGATGAACCTTTGCGCATCCAAACGCGTCCTAAAAGATCAAGGCTCAACCGTCGGGCCGAATACTTCAAGCAGTTTAGCTGGCCGACGTCAACAACTGCCATTCTTTGGATGGTATCACTTGAGCCCCCCATCGGAAGTGCATCCGATTACTAAAGCGTGGGAAAGCGGCCGGTCCCGACGAACTTTCTTCGGTTCTTTTCAAACTTGGTGGAGATGAATTGATAAAGCACTTACCACCTTGACCCGAGACATTTGGAACGCGGAGTGTATTCCGTTATTATGGCATGAGTCACTGATTATACTCATCTCCAAGAAGGGAATACGCAATGAATGTAGGAACCATCGTAGGGTCAGTTTAATTCCGATAGTCACTAAGGTGTTACCCTCGATTCTGCTGCCTCGTCTAACACCGGTTCGCAGGAGGAACTCCCGCGAACAACAGGCCACATTCCACCTAAATCGAGAATGGATAGATCAGATTTTTACTCTTCACTAGTTACTTGGAACGCGTCATAAGCACCGTCGACCGACAATAGTGGTTTTCTTAGATTTCAGGGCCGCCTTCGATTAATATGATCGACCAGCGCTTCTCAGTGCTCTTCATCGAAAAGCTATGCCCCAGAAGTTCGTGAACTTACTTAGATCACTGGGTTCTCATACTTCTGGCTGCGTAAGAGATTACGGTGAACTACCAAGTCCATTCTCAACGACCAGCCCTATTGAGGATAACCAGTAACCGAACCCTGAGGCTTGGAGTGATGAAGAACCACATAAGATCCCAATAGATCAGGTGTGGTAACTATCCGGACGACAGTGGGTTACTGTCTACTGTGGATTCGCCAGAAACACGATCACTGTGTCCTGCCTGCGAGACGATTTACAAGGGCTGCAGTAAGAAGGGTCATTACCAGGAGGTGTATCGTCCCTCTGAGAACGGCGTCTTTGGTCCGGAACTGCCAACCGTCAGTAACTCTCGCTGTGGCGCCCAGCAGTCTCTCTCATGCTGAAGCTGATATTCTCGTCAACACCATTCCGCTGAAGACCCTGATCGATACCGGAAGTTCTGGAAGTTGTATCGCTGCGTCTGTTGTCAAGCAATTTTATTGGCAGGTGATAAAATCTCGTAACAAAATCTCTATGGCTAGTACACATCTAACGAGTTTTACGAATTGCCACTATTTCGTTGCATCACAAGATAAAAGTGCCAGCACGCAAACAACAAACTATTCTTATTCAAATCTTTGCTCTGATATTCTTTCAGGGCACGATTTTCTCAAAATGCATCAATCAGTTGAGATCCCGTTCTCCGGAACGAAACCTCCATTCTCTCTATGTGGTTTACTAGCCACTTATGTTGATTCCCCATCAGCTAGCTCCTGCGGCAGGATGAGCTGGCTTCATGCATGTCCCAAATGAAAGGGAACCTGTCATGGAGAGTCTTGGGAATCTGGTACGAAGTGGCGTCCTCAGCGTCACTCGGCTTTTTGTTCGAGGTAGCAACTCTAGCCCGTGCACAGCCAAATGCAACAGGAAGTTTTCGTGTTGGGAGCCGGTGGCCGAACGAGCGGTTCGTACACCTTTCGGATGATGGACTACCAATCCGGGATGCCCAACGCGTCCTAGTAATCTTGGTGCACGGTTGCCAGTTGCTCCCTAGGAGCTCGTTCGCCGTTCAGTAGAAGTCACCTAGACCCAAGGGTCCATGTAACCCTGTTGATTGAACGGGCTTCATTGGTAGCCGTTGGATCCCGGGGTATCTCATCCGCCTATGAAGGAATATCCGTCTTCGCATGCTGGACGCCGTCTCATCAAGGTTTTTAGGCATCGGTTACCCTCAACCTGGTTTGGCCCGCCTGTCGAGCGGTTTGCCGGGGTGTGGCTGTTGATGCATGCCTCAGCTTCGTGGAGAAACAAGTGAGAGTTGGGCGGGTGGTGGAAATTAAAGAAATGGAGGATACACCAATGTGCACGACAGTCTACCATCTCATAGGTGCTGCTCCTCTCAAATAACCCGTACACCCCACTGTCATACTTCTGACCACGTAAGGGTTTACAGTAAACTACCAAGTCCATTCTAAACGACCAGCGGTTTCCGACAAGGATGTACCGTTTCGCCCTTCCTTTTCAACTTTGTCATGGACGAGATAATGGAGAATACTTTGCGAGATCCTCTGGATGTCGGCGTCGAACTGGCGATTAGTGAAACGCTATGTGACGTAGATTACGTCGACGACCTTGTTTGTTTGTTCGAGTGCACGGAACATGCTCAACGTGCACTGGATAGACTCACAAAAGCTGTGCCTTCATTCCGGGTGCACTTTGCACCTTTAAAGTGTAAAGTAATGCTGCAAGACTGAATGCCAACAATTCCGAGCTTGATGCTCGATGGGGAGGTGCCAGCAATTGTCGACCGCTTCACTTACCTCGTCCTCAACGTGACGATGGATGGGAGCTCAGTAGTAGAGATAAGCATGTGTATATCGAAGGCTCGAGCGGCGTACGCCGGACTGAAGCACTTGTGGTGCCGACCTGAAGTTGAATGGTCGTTTGTAATGTGCAGTGGTGCGTTCAGTTTTGCCGTATGGCTGCAAAACCTGAAGTCTGCGTGTGGAAGACAGTCGTCGTCTTAAGGTTTTCAACCGTTGATATTTGCTTAGTATCGTTAAGATTGGATGGAATGACCGAGTGAGCAATGCTGATGTCAGATATTGGGTATTGGATACTAGTTCAGAGAATATTCTATCACAGCGTATCCAGGTGAGTAGACTTCGCTGGTTGGGGCACGTGTTACGTATGGTGAACACACGTCTACCGCACTGTGCCCCATTTTTCGTTCCTCCTCATGATGAGAAGAGGTCACGTGCAGGTCAGCAGATGACGTGGCAGCGCGGAATGAGAAAATGTACATCGAGCTTAGCGAAAGTCGGTGCCTCACGTCTTCTTGGTTGGGGTCCAGAAGATCCCTCAACCAGTTAGCTGGAGACACTGAATAATACGGCAGCGAACTGGGAACAGTGGCGATCGTATTGTCACTTTTTGTCGAATCAGAATGATTGATCAATGTGCGTTTGTACACTTCGGCTGTATATTCCGTGTGTTGACCACTAGGGCGTTTTTCCCTTTCCCACCCGAGTAGGTCCACCTCCTGTTCCCCTTTTATATTCATACTTTCTAATTCTACGTGAGAATGGCAGTAGTCAGCGAGGCTTGCACTTCTGTTTAACGCTGTACGATGATGATGAAATGCCCACATGAACTTCACACTGGACAAGAATAGCCATTTGTCTGCACAAAACTGGAGAAGCCTATCCCCGTTATCTGCGCGTTCAGCGGGTAGGGCACAACGCCCACCTAAACAAGCTTCTGACGTACTACGTTTGCCAACTTCTGCAATAAAATGACCAGCTAGCACTAGAGTGTCAAAGCTTTTGCTCATGCGAACGAGGGTGGCGAGTTTATCGTAGAACTCATCATCCTACGTATTTGAGTTGCAGTCTGTTGGAGCGTATGATGAGATCACAAACAAATTACACTTAACACAGCTATTTCTTCGAACGTCAACTGACCCCTGGAGTCTTACAGCACATAAACGACTACTAACCGGTATCCGGTCTAAAAGGACAGCCTCAACCTCGTCAGTAGACTATTTTTACACGACGTTGACCCACAGCTCTAGCTGATTCGTCTCCTGAATTGCACAGGAAACATCTCCATGAGATACCGGAAGGAGTTGGCTGAATCACACTGCTCGAATCTTTGATACGTTTCACTTACGCAGTAGGCATCAATCGCCACAGAGTCTATTGTGAGCGCTAGGCACGCCTGCTGACCGGCCTGTATGAGTGTACGCACGTTAAAGGAGCCGAGATTCAGAGGCTGACGAGGCTTGATAAAATGTGAGTTGCAAGATAGAGGATTATTCCCAACGCCATTTGACAATGGACCGTTGCAAGTATCGGGTGTGTTATCAGTTAGAGCATTAAAGGCGGGTATAGGGGGCAAAGAGAGGTGGTTGGGGACAGAAGAGAAAGGTTGAGTAAAAGAGAACTCTGAGCAGTAACCCACGTATCACCACCCATCCCGCTTAATGCAATGGGCAGCGCGGTCATGGTTATCCTGCCCGACGACCGATGCAGTATGGAATTCTCTGTATTCGTGCAGTTCATGAGAGATGTTGGATGGGTATTACTAGGGTGTCCAGCCGCAAAGAAGGAGAACGATTAGGGTTCTTAACCAAACAACAGGAACCGATCCGCAATGCAGCGGAGTAGCTGAGTGGAAGCCCGTTTGCTTGGATTAATTATTCTTTTACTGATTTTACCGACTGAGTTGCCAGCTCAAATCGACCTCCAACTTGGAGGACCAGGAGGTTGCTTCATCGGTCTTCCTGCTGACTGTCTAGGTATGACTGAATCGTCGGCTTAAGGTAAGCCAACATGTATTGCTCTTTACGTCGCTGAGCCGTGCAAGCAGTCACGCCATGTCAAGATGCAGTCTCGTTACCCGAACGCAACAGTCCAGGTGGGGGCAGACAAACAACTCATAGAGCGTGAAGATAACTTTAAGCCATCCTGGCGATACCATTTGCTTAAGTTGCCAGAGAAGTCTAGAGGCTTTTTGAGCGGCAATACTACACTGTTTCTTGGTTTGAAGTTAATCGTGACCCCGACCTCAAGGTTTTTTACCCAATCCCCTTGGGGAATTGCAACCTCTTGCTCCTGCGACTTCATATGCCTCACTGGAATCGGTCCTCTGTTGCTCAGTAAGTGCAGACACTCGCTCACATTCAGCGCCAGGTTCAACTCTATACCCCACCGATAAACCCTGCCCCAGGTCTCGTTGGATGGAGTCACCTGATATGGATGCAACCAACTTTGCATCATCCGCAAAGGCAAACATGGTTCTCTAACCCCAGGGCAAGGTCGTCGGTACGAGGAATAAAATAGGCCGCAGCACCGATCCCTGGAGCCCGCCGTTGTGCAGGAGACCCACCTGTGAGACACGCTGACTCTAACTTGAAAACTTATCCCCGTTATGGAGTATCGGATATATTCTATAACATTTGATAGTAACCTAGATGCCCAAAGTTTCGTGACAGGCAATAGTTTACAGAATAGAATGCCTTACGGAAGTTTAAATATCTCATTTCCACACTTTCCCACTTGTCTAGCCTCCGAGTTAGCTCGTCAAGAGGTTCGCAAACATGGACGCTTTTTAACGAAACCGTGCTGACTGGTCATCAAGTTATTTGTCGCTAGGTAAGCCGCTATTCTATTCCTCAACTTTCTCTATAACCTTCAAGACTACCGAAGTTAGGCTGACCGGCGATAGTTGGAGCAGTTTTTCCTGTCTCCATCCTCATAGATTAGACACACTGTGAACTTCAGCCAGTCCTCCGGGATGACATCTACCACAGATGCGCGGTCAGGGGCCCCGCAAGTAGGTCAATCAAATGATTCTAGGATGGCCGGATGAATGTCGTTTGGTTCTGCCGCTTTTCGTGCTACCAACTTGCCGATAACTTCGACCACTTCCGATATTTTCAACTCTGATTCCACCACGGCTGGCACATTAACCCGGTTCTCTAAAGACCGACCCGGCGCACCCCCATCTACTATGTGGACCTGATGGAAGGAGAACATCAACGCGTTTGTGTAAGCCGTGTTGGTTGTAGTGTGTCTAACTTGGTCGTCCTTAATGTTTCCGTTCGCTGCCCTTGAAGCTGCCTTCGACTGTACGTAATTAAAATACGCTTTCGGGTTTGCTTTGCCATTTTGTGCCAGCTTTTCTTCATATTGCTGCCGCCATTTCATTTGCGTTGCCGTAAACCCGGCCCTTGCAGCTTTGTACTGCAGGAAGTGCTGGTGGGGACCGCTATATGTATCACACCCACGCCTTCTTCATCTTCATTGCTTTCTGGACTCTGCTGGTCTACCATAACTGGGTCTCATGCCCAAGTATTCTCCTCATTGGAGCTACCCGTTTCGTTAGTTTTTGTACGCCGTACCGTAGGCAACATCCCTGCCACTTGACGTAGTTACTGCTTCTTTCTACCCACCAATCTAGTCTCTGCCCCATCTCTCTGAGGGTTTCTTGGTCAATTCGGTGGAAACGCTAGCGGGACTTGTCCGGGGAGAATGCCTTCACCCGTGATCGGACACTCAACGGACAAGTCCACGATGTCCCCCGGGCACCTGGTGATTACCAAATCCAGTCGTGTAGTTTTCCTTGTTTGTTTACCTAGTTTTTTTTACGTATCTTACATCGTACCAATTTCTATTTCAGATCATGTTCCTTGATCATTAGTCAAGTAGAGCGTAACATTCCTGTCGCCGAATCTTGTTCTCTCTGATGAAGCTATTACCGTCTGTTGCGAAACGTACGTGTCATCCACAATGCCCACTGGTGCTGTCTACACCTTGTTTTTTTGATTACCGTGCTGCGTCAGCGTTCTCCTGCTCAAAAAGTAGGTATGGGTCGTAACGGCTGCCTCAATCAAATATTTGATTGGGGCAGCCGTTATTTATAAACTGACGCTCAAGCTCTTCACTCGACTTTTACGGCGTTCAATAGCTCTCGGCCATTCAGGTTACAGGGCTGGCCTCGATGCAGTGCATACGTTGGAGGGCATAGTCCGTTACCTCTCTTCCGAACTGCAGGGTCGGTGGGCGGAAGAAGCGGAACAGATAAGCCGAAGCGACCTTGAGGCTAACTTCGAAGACCTGACCGAATACTTGGACAGGCGAATCAAGATAGCCGACAATAGATTTGGCCGACTTATCCGAGGCAGTAACCGAGTAAACAGATCTAGCACTAGCCAAGCTCAGACCACTTCACGGGAATATCCGAAGTACCAGCCTGGACCAATGCGCACGCCATTTCACGCGAGGCTATAGCGCATCCAAATCGCAGGTCCCGTGACGCTAGCCACGGGCTGCTACAAAGCCTCAAGTTCATCGGTGCCATGATAGACAAACTTTGGGGAATTGTGAGGTCGACAGGAGCGTGTTTTATATGTCTCAACGCCACGCACCAGTCGGCAGCTTGCCGAATAAAGACCAGGGTTGCGCGGGCAGACACCATCGATTATTACACCAGGAGGGAGAAGCAACACCAGAGACGACCACCAAGCCCTGTGTTATTTGTTCGACGTCGCAGTCTACCAGTAAACCAGTGCGTTTAGGAGTAGTTGTCGTGAGGGTGATGACACCAACTGGGGTAGTCATAGCGTTGGCTTTCGCTGACAGCGGATCGGACACTACCCTGGTGAAGGGAAGGTTTGCCGACAAACAGCGGCTCACTAAAAGTACGACGTCGTTAACAGTGAGCACGGTGGGAGGAACACAAGTATTGACTGCCTGCCGGTTGGGGTTACAGCCCATGGCCTTAGACACCAACGAGCAAATTGAGTCCACGGAGGCATTTGCACTAGCTGACCTCCCCATGCGAACACCAAGGTCGGTGAACGTAATTTTCACAAGGTGGCCCCACCTGCAGGACGTAACGGTTATAGACTGGGAAGACGACGGGGTGGATCTGTAGCGGTTGCCACCTTCATTCGTACTTTTACCACGTTTATTGTTTAACTGAACGCTGACTGCCAAACGCGGTTGCCATCTGACCGTTGCTCTTGCGCACGCTCTCACGCACGCTCTCAAATACACGCTAACCACTATCTCTCCCAATCGCCTCCTCGTTCTCACGGGGCGCGGAGAATACTGTTCCGGTTAACATATTCGTATAGTGCCGAGCATTAGATTAACGTGCAAGTGGTCCCCGCAGTACAAAGGACCGAAGCACGCGTTTACTAAGGAAACCGCGAAGTTAGGTCTAACCAACCTTACAATTGGTGAGCCCGACGTGATCCCCACGTCACGCGAGTTTCCTTGTTGTCTACCGTTCAGGGTCCCGTCTGCGTACGTTTTTGTGTTTTATTGTTTCCTTACCTGTTGATTTTTTGGTCGATTTACCAAATAATTTCTTCTTGTCCATAGATATTTTCGGTGTCTAGTTCGTCGTGATTTTCTTTCTTTCCAAGATTATATTGCTACATTGGTCGTTGATTTCTTTTCCCATCTGTATTCGATAAAGTAATCGCTATGTCTGCCGAACGGAAACCCTGCTCAGACCCCACCGTTGGGGCGATCACGCTGCACATACCGGCAATCACGCCTACTGATCCACAACTCTGGTTCACGCTGGTCGAGTTAGAATTCAAAAACTGCCGCATAACCAGTGACGCCAACCGTTTCAGGTGGGTAGCAGGCCGCCTCCTACCGGAGGTCACAATGCAAGTAAAGGACGTAATAATCTCTTCCCGAATCCACGAGGCTTTGAAAGAGGCTATCATTGCCCGCACGACCCCAACGCAGGATCTACGTATGCAACAACTTCAAAATGTTGAGCTCGGAAGCAGGAAGCCCTCCGAACTGCTGCGTAAGATACAGCGCTTGAGAGGACCGACGGTGGACGAGGACTCGCTGTTAAGGGAACTTTAGCTGCAGCGTTTGCCGCACAACATTCCAGTTTTACTAAGTGCCATGCGCAAATGCTTGCTGGAGGAAACTGCAGCAATAGCTGATGACATTATGTCGCGATACAACCCCGCTGTAGCTGGAGTAACCAGGTCATCCGTCACAAAGGTGCCTGCCTTGCCAACATCTGAAGACCTCGCGTCAGTTTTGTCTAGAATTGACGCGATCCTGCAACGCCTAGCAGTAAGAAGTGGGTCACATGAGCGGCACCGAGCGCGCTCACCTAGGCTCCATAGTCCGTCATTGCGACGACGTTTCGTCGGCTCTTCAAAGAACGGTATTGTAAATACCACAGTCGCTTCGGTGAGGGAACCAAACGATGCGAACCAGGGCTTACGTTTCTCGGTGCTCATCAGGGAAACTAAACCCCCAGCCCGTGGTGGCGACCCACGAAGCCGGGTATCAGACCAACAGTCGTCTTTTGAACGTAAGGGACTTCATTTCAAATAACCTTTTCCTTGTAGATACCGGTGTCGAAGTGAGCGTCCTACCTCGACCGAAAGGCGACAATAGCACACCGCAGGCCCAAACACTACGCGCTGCCAATGGCACGGCCATCCCAACGTTTGGCCAGCGGTCGCTCATCTTAAACTTGGGTTTAAAGCGTAATTTTCGTTGGGCATTCATCATCGCCGACGTCCCGTACCCAATTCTAGGCATTGACTTCCTGCATCACTTTGACTTGTTAGTTGATGCACGGCGCCGCAGAGTGGTGGATCGTCAGACCACTCTCGCTGTTGCGGGTTTTAACTCGCGAGTGAATCACGTCACGCCTTTTTTCATTCAACCACCGGCACACCAACCTCTTGGCGAACTCATCGCCGCCTACCCAGCCATGTTTCGGCAGGCCGGGCCTCTCCCAGCAGTGATCACCAGTGTCACACACCATATCGATACTAAGGGACCCCCAGCATTCAGTAGGCCGCGTCGGTTAGCACCAGACAAATTTCGTGTTGCACAGGCTGAATTCGAACACATGCTAGAACTGGGTATAATACGCCCTTCTAGTGGCCCTTGGGCTTCCCCTCTTCATATGGTCCCTAAGTCTAGTGGCGACTGGCGACCCTGTGGTGATTACAGAGCACTTAACAAAGTCACCGTCCCTGACTGATACCCGATTTCCCATATACAGGACCTTACTTCGTCTTTATCAGGTTGCTCCGTCTTCAGCCGTATCGATTTAGTTCGTGCGTACAACCAGATCCCTGTAACAGAGGCCGATATCCCTAAAACTGCCGTCACTACGCCTTTCGGGCTGTTCGAGTTCCTGAGAATGCCGTTTGGACTCAGCGATGCAGCCCAGACCTTTCAACGGTTCATGCACGAGGCAACCCGTGATTTGGAAAATGTCTTCGTATACCTGGATGATATTTTGGTGGCTAATTCTTCAGAGCAAGAGCACGCTACACACTTACGAGCACTTTTCCAACGCCTTAGCCAGCAAGGCTTTACGATCAATATCGCGAAATGCGAATTAGGCCGGTCTGATATCACCTTCATAGGACATTCTATTTCATCCTCAGGTATCCGCCCTCTGTCAGATAAAGTTTCCGCTATTTGCGACTACCCTGAACCCCAATCTTCTCGCCAGCTGCGTCAGTTTGCCGGTCTGGTGAATTTCTACCGCCGATTTATTCCTCACTGTGCGGAAATGATACAACCCCCTACCGACCTGTTGCGCGGAGGTAAGCGTCTCCCGACACGGCACAAGTCGCATTTGCTTTGGTCAAAGATGCTGTCGCCAACACAGCACTCCATACACACCCCGACCCTTTGGCTCCTATTTCGGTAGTGACGGATGTCTCGGACACAGCGGTTGGAGCAGTACTGCAACAGTTCGTAGACGATTCTTGGAAACCTTTAGCATTCTTCTCCAAGCGCCTACAACCCGCCGAATCTAAGTACAGCACATTTTGTAGGGAGTTATTAGCCATCTACTTGGGAATCCGTCACGGTGTCTACAGACCACAAGCCTTTGGTTTACGCACTGAAGTCAGCCTCCGATCGATACTCACCACGCGAGGTTCGCCACTTAGACTATGCCCCACAGTTTACTGTGGACATACGACACGTCTCTGGGGTACTTACTCCCGTCACCGACGCCTTATCACGCGTACATCAACTAAGTCTGTCACAGACGCCTAACATCAACTTGCACGCAATGGCACAGGCCCAAACTATGGACCCTGACATCGAACAACTTCGACAAAACGGTTCTTTGAGCTTAACCACAGTACCTATACCAACTTCCCAGAATGCCATCGTGTGCGATGTGTCGCAAGATTGCCCTAGGCCGGTAGTTCCTGCTGCCCACCGTTATCCTACTTTCCTGACACTCCATAACCTGGCTCATCCGGGTGTGACAGCCTCGATGAAACTGATAACTGGGCGTTTTGTTTGGCACAATGTCAAGCGAGATGTCCGTCAATGGGCTCGTGCTTGCCTGCAGTGTCAACGTGTTAAGACCCATAGGCACACTAAGGCGGCGTTAGCCAGGTTACCAGAACCTGAAACACAGTTGGACCGATGCACATCGGACCTCGAGTGTGCAGGCACCGTTAAACTCATCAGCAGTCGTTTGACGTCACCAACAATACAACGGGCAAGCAACGAGGAGTTCCTAGACAATCAATACTTCCGGCCTACCGCCACGATCGAAGCCCAACTCCGTCGGACATTTAGGAGGAGGCCTCTGTAGCGGCGGCCATCTTCGTTCATACTTTTACCACGTTTATTGTTTAACTGAACGCTGACTGCCAAACGCGGTTGCCATCTGGCCGTTGCTCTTGCGCACGCTCTCACGCACGCTCTCAAATACACGCTAACCACTATCTCTCCCAATCGCCTCCTCGTTCTCACGGGGCGCGGAGAATACTGTTCCGGTTAACATATTCGTATAGTGCCGAGCATTAGATTAACGTGCAAGTGGTCCCCGCAGTACAAAGGACCGAAGCACGCGTTTACTAAGGAAACCGCGAAGTTAGGTCTAACAGACTTTACAACTGGGTGAAATCTCGTAGCCCGTTCCCTCAGCTTCCCCTCTTTTATGACAGGTTCCGGGATACCTTTCACTAAGACGTTTTTAAACTTCCCTAACTCTGACTCAGATTGTTTCAAGTCAGTTCTTTGTGTCCGCGGTAAAAACGATAATTTGCCTGGGTTAGCTTCCTAAATCGAACGTGGTACCAACCGTGGCGGACGTTGCATTGACTATCATCATCTACTGAGCTACTTGAGCACCGTGTGTTCTCACAATTGCTCTCTGACTTCGTTTCATGACATGGAGATCCTTTGGGAAGAGTCCTGCTGGCCCTCGTCATTTCGCAGCGGTTACAGATTAGATCTACTTGTGGTATCTTGTACATTCCGCGTATTCTACCATTTTCTTCCCACTGCATTGTACACGACGTTTTATTGTTTTATCAAACTTAAAAAGACGCATTTTCGACGCACCCGCAAGTGATTATCCAGGATCGTTCTCTCGGCGTTGCGTGTGAGCATTCCGTGACCAGAGGCGGTAAATACCCAACTCATACAATCCCAAACGTAATTTTTTAGCGCACCTACCACGATTTGGAAACCAACTCCGGAATTATTAGGATCCATTCGAACGACGTACAACCGCCTGGCCGAAACTCTGTCATACTAAATTTGACGAGCAATTTTATGTGGCCGTCACAGGCAAAATAGGAATAATAATAATGGCATATTAATGTTAAAGTCAATGATGTACCCCTGTAGCAAAACCGCTCCGAAACCGAACGGTTTTCGGCCAGTATCTGGTCGGTTTTTACTATTACACCGATCGGTTTTAGGTCAGTTTGTTGAGTAGCCATTTTACACCGGTCAACAATGAATTGATATGAAGTAATACGTAATGCTCAGTTTGCGTTTAATTCGTTGAAATGCCCTGAAACACCTCAATATAGATCATTCAATTTTATTCCCTCAAAATGGGTAAAATAAGGACTATTATCGGAAAATCATGAAATAAGGAGATAGAAATGTGCATCGTAATACGTAACTTGGGAAAAAGTGAAGGAATTTAACAAAGCATATCACTCATTTCAAACGATTGGCACAAACCACTCGGAAACCGTTCAGAAACCGCCCAGGAAGTCGGTCAGAAACCACTCAGAAACCGCTCGAAAACCGATCGGCGTAAATCCGGCCGAAAACCGATCGGTTTCGGAGCGGTTTTTGGCCGGTTTCTGAGCGGTTTGTGCCAATTGTTTGAAATACGTGATATGCTTCGTTAGTTTCTTTTGCTAACCCAAATTACGTATTCCAATGCCCATTCCTATCTCCTAATTTATTATTTTCCGATAATTGTTATTTTACCCATTTCGAGGGAATACCATAGAGCGATCTATACCGAGGTATTTCGGGACATTTCGATGAATCAAACGAATACATTTAAATAAAACGCCAACTGAGCATCGCACTTTACTTCGGTCATCAATTTTCTCCGCATAAATGCAATGTTGATTGGTGTAAAACGGCTACTAAACAAACCGAACGAAAACCGATGTTACGCACGGGCTGGGTGCTACAAGGGTGCTTTATCGTAACTCTAGCGGGGATTCAACGGAATAGACTGAGCAGTGGTGGATGCATAACTGGTGTGCATACCATCGAAAGAATTCTGGATGGTCGATTGGCCGTGGCCATTATCCGTCTTGCGCAAACCGAACTGAACTGAACCGAACTGAACTGAACTGGCATACGCCGGTCTACTAGTTCAGTTCAGTTTGCACAGGACAGGTAATGGCCACGGCCAATCGAGCGTCCCGAATTCTTTCAATGGTATGCACACCAGTTATGCACCCACCACTGCCGAGTGTATTTCGTCAAATCTCCGCTAAAACTGAGAGGGAAACGGAAAACCTCATCGCATGTAGTGATCTCGATCGTTTTGAGAAAATGACTATTTTCTGGACACCATTTTGGACTCATTTTCTCCACGATCTTTTCTGACGTTTGACATTGACCTCAGTGTTCTCCGGTTGCCCACGTTTTACTGGACTGACTTTTCCGAGGTTTCCGTCGACCTCGTTTCAAATCACTTTCACTTTCGTTCGTTCGCTCGCGGTTCGCTCTCTGCACAGCCGTCCCGTTTCGTTCCGTTTTCCGTTCGGTGTATCTCTCGTATCGGTACTGTTTCGGTGCCACGATATATAGAATACACCTCGCATCTGTAAACCGACTCGCGTCTTCTCTATTCATCCGATAGAGGGGATATCGTATGTATTCGCTGCTAGACCCGATAGGAGACACGTTCGCCAGCCGCACTCGAACGTCTCATATACGCACATCAACTGCGAGAGACATTGTGCATCGTGAGCGTTCACTGAGACAGTATGCAATGAGGGGAAAAGTCTGTTAAAACATACTCCAGAAGGACCACAGTGCTACCCGTCATCCATCTAGTTGATATACTCAAGGCGCACTTCAAGGAAAGATCTCGTACCACTTGCGATCTAGGCCACCTTTGAAGGATTGGACTGTCCGCAGATCTACCATTTCACCAGGCAGACCGTTCCAACTGTTCACAACCCTGTTGCTGAAGAAGTGCGATCTAGCCATCAACCTAGATCGGGCTTTTATCAACTTCTTTTCATGTCCCCTTGTTCTGGAGTCTACGGCCACTTGGAATAGACTATCTGGCTCACAACGAAAGCGACCCACCGTGAATGGATTGCCGTCACTGAGGTGCACAGTGCTTTTAGACTTAAACAAGTCAATTCCATGTTACAAAGGATCGTTTACCTGCTTGGTTCCTGTAGAGGCAGCACAACCTCGCTTGGCGCGCAGCGTCGCGTCACCGGTGCAGCGCAGGTTTTGGACTAATAGAACACCAAAATGGCTGTCAGCGGCCTGCTCACTAGTGTCATGTGGACCAGACAGAACAGGATTGGGCTGGGTTCTAGTACGAGAGTAGGCGCGAGTCTCACGAGCATCCAGATGAAAGTGTAGAGACCTCGATCGTTTTGAGAAAATGACTATTTTCTGGACACCATTTTGGACTCATTTTCTCCACGATCTTTTCTGACGTTTGACATTGACCTCAGTGTTCTCCGGTTGCCCACGTTTTACTGGACTGACTTTTCCGAGGTTTCCGTCGACCTCGTTTCAAATCACTTTCACTTTCGTTCGTTCGCTCGCGGTTCGCTCTCTGCACAGCCGTCCCGTTTCGTTCCGTTTTCCGTTCGGTGTATCTCTCGTATCGGTACTGTTTCGGTGCCACGATATATAGAATACACCTCGCATCTGTAAACCGACTCGCGTCTTCTCTATTCATCCGATAGAGGGGATATCGTATGTATTCGCTGCTAGACCCGATAGGAGACACGTTCGCCAGCCGCTCCCGAACGTCTTCTATATTGGTGAGCCCAAAAACTTCCAGAACCTCATAGAGTATTCGCCCGCCCGATGAGTTTGTGATTTATCGCTGTTTCACGTCCTCCTTTCGTTGCACAATATATGTTTTTTACGGTATGTTATCGCAACGTAGCCATATCAGAGGATAAGGCGCAGCTCGACACAGATCTCACTCTGTCTGCGGTTGCCTTTAAACCAATGGCGTTTATCCCTCATGATCCAGAGGTTTGGTTTGCAACCTTAGAACTGCAATTTGGGGCACGTATGATTGTTGGCCTACGCCAACGATTTTCCTATGCCTTAGAGGCAATTCCAGGTGATGTTATCGCCTCGGTGAGGGATTTGGTAATAAATCCTCCTCAAGTGCAGCCATACGATAGGCTTAAGGAGGCTATACTGCAACATTTCCTTCCTTTTCGGGAGGAACGGTTACGTCAGCTACTAGCACGGCACCCAATAGGGGATACTAAACCCAGCCGCCACCTAGCTCATCTCCGGTCTTTGGCAGGGCCCGCCGATAAGGATTTGAGGATACTTAAGGAACTGTGGTTGGACTCTCTACCCTTCCACGTTCAGACCACCGTTACTGCTCTCCTCGAGGACTCGTCCTTGGAACGAGCAGCCGCCGTGGCTGACAAAATTGTCGCACATGTCGGCAGTGAAGCTAATCCCCTCATTGCCACGACATCGCGCAATCCTAGGGGTGTCGACCTGGATGAATCGCCGGAGAGGCCTCGGCACTCTCGATCCATCCAGCGCCGCCTGTTCTTCAAGGACAGAGTTAAAATACCTACTCCTCGCAGTAGCCTACGTAAACAACGGCACGGACGGGCGCCCTCCACTGCCCACGTCCGCCGTGAATCCGCCTCACTTGCCTCATCCAAACCTGATCATCCTACCGGCGGCTTTTGTTGGTTCCATCGCGTTTTCGGACCAGCCGCCCGTAGGTGCAGACAGCCGTGTTCATACGCGACGGGAAACGCCACGGCCGGCGAGTAGAAGCGGCCGTACTCGCCGGCAATCAGTCTCAGGTTGGCCGTTTATTTTACGTGCATGATTCGTGCACTAACGCTAGGTTCCTGGTCGATACTAGGGCCCAAGTTTCTGTCTTGCCGGTTGGTAAAGACAAGCCACGAGCTTCTTTGCTTCGGCTGTCAGCGGCGAATGGTTCCTCCATTCCTACCTACGGCACGAGACAGCTTGCGGTCAACCTGGGACCACGACGACGGTATCTGTGGACGTTCATTCTTGCGGATGTTCCCACAGGCATACTGGGAATCGATTTTCTGCAGCACTATGACTTACTTGTTGATTCACGTAGGCTGCAGCTTATCGATCCTTCGTCGGACATTAAATTTACGGGTATTGCAGCTCGAACAGATGCACACCGAATCACAGGATTGTTTTCTAACATTCCGCACGATTTTCAGTCTTTGTTTATTGAATTCCCCATATTTACTAAACCATTTGAAGAGATAGACGCAGTGACCGATCGTGTAGCACACCACATTGTCACGGACCACCAGTCACGGCACGACCTCGCCGACTGGCACCGGACAAATTGGTTTTCGCCAAACGTGAGTTTGACACTTTACTTTCTAAAGGTATTGTTCGTCCTTCTCACAGTCCATGGGCCTCACCTCTGCACATGGTTCTTAAGAAAGATGGCGTTAGCTGGCGACCATGTGGCGACTATCGCGCACTAAATTCGGTTACCCGTTACGATAGTTATCCGATACCCCACATATACGACATCACGGCATCACTTCACTGCACGACTGTATTTTCCAAGATCGATTTGGTGCGAGCCTATCACCAGATCCCAGTCGCCGCTGAAGATGTCGAGAAAACCGCTGTCACGACTCCTTTTGGTTTGTTTGAGTTCCTACGTATGCCCTTTGGTTTGCGAAATGCTGCTCAGACATTCCAGAGGTTTATCGATAGCATTACATGAGACTTGGAATTACTTCACGTCTATATCGATGACTTGCTAATCGCATCGTCGAGTGTAGATGAACATTTCCAACATTTGACGCTACTATTTCATCGTTTGTCCGAACATCGAATAGTAGTCAATCCTGATAAATGTGAACTTGGCAAACCGGAACTCGTGTTCCTCGGCCACAAGATCACTCGAGAGGGTATTAAGCCTTGCGAGGATAAAGTGCGCGCTATTTTAGATTACGCCGTACCGTCCTCAAACAAGGAGCTCAGGGCATTTTTGGGGTTAGTTAACTTTTATCGTCGTTTCATACCCCATGCCGCTGAACATTTGCTTCCATTAACTGACCTACTTCGTGGCAATCCACGTAAGTTGTCGCTTACGGATGCCGCACGAGTAGCGTTTTCGGAGATTAAAGCGACATTAGCTCAGACCACGCTCCTAATGCACCCAGTTCCGTCCGCCACGCTAAGCATAGCGGTGGATGCATCCGACTTTGCCATCGAAGCGGTCCTGCAACAGTCTGTTTCTGGGATATGGCAGCCATTAGAGTTCTTCTCTCGACGCCTCAATCCCACGGAAACCAAATATAGTGCTTTTGGTCGCGAACTGCTGGCTGCATATAATGCCGTTAAGCACTTCCGCCATGCAGTCGAGGGTCGATATTTCATCCTCTTTACAGACCATAAGCCTCTGACGTATGCATTGCATACTAAGTCTGATCGTTACTCTCCACGAGAAGTCAGACATTTAGACTATATTTCTCAGTTCACGACTGACCTACGACACGTTAAAGGTGAGCCGAACTGCGTTGCAGATGCTTTGTCGCGTATTCCGTTTATTGCCATTGAATCTCCGGTTTTAGACATCCCTGTCATGGCTGCCGCACAGGCACAAGATTCTTCATGTATGTAAGCAGTTCAGTCATCGTCGCTACAGTGTCAGTCCGTACCTCTGGCCACCAGTGCTGGGACTATACTCTCGGCATGTCTACTAGCCTACCTCGACCAGTCGTACCCTCTACATATCGACGTCTCGTGTTCGATACCCTTCATGGACTATCACATCCAGGCATCGCAGCCAGTCTCCGATTAGTAGCTGCACGATACGTCTGGCCGTCCATGAATAAAGATGTTCGTATGTGGGCAAAACAGTGTCTACAATGTCAACGATCTAAAGTGCATGGGCACGTAGCTTCGCCTATCGGTACTTTTGCTACGCCTGATGCTCGCTTCGATCATATCCACGTAGACATTGTGGGTCCATTGATCCCATCACACGGGTATACCTATTTACTAACGTGCATCGATAGATTTACGAGGTGGCCCGAGGCTATTCCCATCTCTGTCGTCACGGCCGAATCAGTGGCTCGACATCTGATAGAACGATGGATAGCTTCATATGGTTGTCCTTCCACAATCACTACCGACCGAGGGCAACAATTTGAGTCCGATCTATTCTCTTCATTAACTCACATGCTGGGTACGGAACGCATTCGCACGACCGCGTACCATCCGGCATCGAATGGTTTAGTCGACCGTTTTCATCGCCAACTTAAAGCGGCTCTTAGAGCACACGAGAGCCCCGACTGGTACGAAAAGTTACCGCTAGTTCTGCTTGGTATCAGGACTTGCGTGAAGGCAGATATCCAATGTTCTGCCGCAGAACTTGTCTACGGCACGACATTACGACTGCCTGGGGAATTCTTTACGCCACGGAGCACAGATTCATTTGCCGTACAGACTTACGTTCACCGTTTGTCTACGTACATGCAAAATCTCGCTCCGGCGCAGACTCGAATGCAGCGACGACAGGTTTTTGTTCCGACCGAACTCGAAACTTGTTCGCATGTATTCATTCGTGTTGATTCGGTACGGAAACCATTACAACAGCCTTACGAAGGTCCATTTCGCGTGATTTCTCGTCACGATAAGACCTTTAAGGTTGATCGACACGGTCGCGTCGATACCGTTAGCATCGATCGTCTCAAAGCCGCGTACGTTGATGATAGAGTGTCGCCCGCTGACATGAGATTCGATGTTAACCCTGCACTACCTGTTGACGACACCTCCGTGTCACGTCCAGGTCTGCAGTTAGTGTTGCCTGCTACGACTTCGAATGAGGCTGTCGTCTCACGTTCAGGACAGCACCCAGTTGGTACTGCTACGACTTCGAATGAGGCTGTCGTCTTACGTTCAAGTCAGCAGCCAGTTGGCCCTGCTACGTCCTCGAATGAGAATACTGTCTCACGTTCAAGTCAGCAGAGCACGCCTACGCATCCGTCCGTGGATAAGGCTCCCGTCTCACGTTCCGGTCGGAAGATCGTTTGCCCAGCACGTTTTCGCGACTAGGTCAAACACGATCTTAACCATTGCACTTCGCAGTAATAACTTTCGTGTTTATCGTTTCGACACGATTTAACATACCTCATTAGTTATTACTGTATTCTAGTCAAGTCCGTTGCGGTTGCTACACCAGTTTTTAGTTTCTTTTCGTTTCATGGAACCTCGCCATATGGTACGCTTCGCTGGTCCCACGAAATCTGGAGAATTTTGGCACCAACGTTTGCATTCTGGATCGGCCTTGTCGCTCTCGTTCCTGGCCATTTACGAACAAATCGATTTGGCTTCCGGATATCATATTGGTTAACGGTTACCCGACGCTGGACGTTATTGGTGTGGCACACCTTGATTACGATTCACGCAACCGATGTCATTGGCAACGAATCTGGTTTACGCTGGACCATCATCCTACGGTTCCTGCATACCACGGATTTTGCCCGTCAGCATCCTACGGCACAGCTACATTCACGTATTTTGCACGCGTTCGCGCACACGAATACCGTTTGTCTGCCATTTCCTCCTTGACAATTTTTCGAAAGCTTTCCGTGCTTTCTATCGGGGGGCTGCTGTAGTGACCTCGATCGTTTTGAGAAAATGACTATTTTCTGGACACCATTTTGGACTCATTTTCTCCACGATCTTTTCTGACGTTTGACATTGACCTCAGTGTTCTCCGGTTGCCCACGTTTTACTGGACTGACTTTTCCGAGGTTTCCGTCGACCTCGTTTCAAATCACTTTCACTTTCGTTCGTTCGCTCGCGGTTCGCTCTCTGCACAGCCGTCGCGTTTCGTTCCGTTTTCCGTTCGGTGTATCTCTCGTATCGGTACTGTTTCGGTGCCACGATATATAGAATACACCTCGCATCTGTAAACCGACTCGCGTCTTCTCTATTCATCCGATAGAGGGGATATCGTATGTATTCGCTGCTAGACCCGATAAGAGACACGTTCGCCAGCCGCTCCCGAACGTCTTCCATAAAATTACGGATTGTTCCTACCTGGGTTTGGGTAAAGCAGTCGTAACGTCCTCATGAATTCTTCGCTGATCCTTTTGTGGCTCATAAGGACCATAACTGCATGTGGATTTTGTGCCCACTCACGACTGTGAATTTATTGAATCCTATGAAAAAACTGTTTGCTTTGGTCAAATGTTGATAACTTTCTTTCAATTCGTTGGTCGACCCCTTCGTTACATATTTAACGGCTGCCTCAATCAAATATTTGATTGGGGCAGCCGTTATTTATAAACTGACGCTCAAGCTCTTCACTCGACTTTTACGGCGTTCAATAGCTCTCGGCCATTCAGGTTACAGGGCTGGCCTCGATGCAGTGCATACGTTGGAGGGCATAGTCCGTTACCTCTCTTCCGAACTGCAGGGTCGGTGGGCGGAAGAAGCGGAACAGATAAGCCGAAGCGACCTTGAGGCTAACTTCGAAGACCTGACCGAATACTTGGACAGGCGAATCAAGATAGCCGACAATAGATTTGGCCGACTTATCCGAGGCAGTAACCGAGTAAACAGATCTAGCACTAGCCAAGCTCAGACCACTTCACGGGAATATCCGAAGTACCAGCCTGGACCAATGCGCACGCCATTTCACGCGAGGCTATAGCGCATCCAAATCGCAGGTCCCGTGACGCTAGCCACGGGCTGCTACAAAGCCTCAAGTTCATCGGTGCCATGATAGACAAACTTTGGGGAATTGTGAGGTCGACAGGAGCGTGTTTTATATGTCTCAACGCCACGCACCAGTCGGCAGCTTGCCGAATAAAGACCAGGGTTGCGCGGGCAGACACCATCGATTATTACACCAGGAGGGAGAAGCAACACCAGAGACGACCACCAAGCCCTGTGTTATTTGTTCGACGTCGCAGTCTACCAGTAAACCAGTGCGTTTAGGAGTAGTTGTCGTGAGGGTGATGACACCAACTGGGGTAGTCATAGCGTTGGCTTTCGCTGACAGCGGATCGGACACTACCCTGGTGAAGGGAAGGTTTGCCGACAAACAGCGGCTCACTAAAAGTACGACGTCGTTAACAGTGAGCACGGTGGGAGGAACACAAGTATTGACTGCCTGCCGGTTGGGGTTACAGCCCATGGCCTTAGACACCAACGAGCAAATTGAGTCCACGGAGGCATTTGCACTAGCTGACCTCCCCATGCGAACACCAAGGTCGGTGAACGTAATTTTCACAAGGTGGCCCCACCTGCAGGACGTAACGGTTATAGACTGGGAAGACGACGGGGTGGATCTGTAGCGGTTGCCACCTTCATTCGTACTTTTACCACGTTTATTGTTTAACTGAACGCTGACTGCCAAACGCGGTTGCCATCTGACCGTTGCTCTTGCGCACGCTCTCACGCACGCTCTCAAATACACGCTAACCACTATCTCTCCCAATCGCCTCCTCGTTCTCACGGGGCGCGGAGAATACTGTTCCGGTTAACATATTCGTATAGTGCCGAGCATTAGATTAACGTGCAAGTGGTCCCCGCAGTACAAAGGACCGAAGCACGCGTTTACTAAGGAAACCGCGAAGTTAGGTCTAACCAACCTTACAATTGGTGAGCCCGACGTGATCCCCACGTCACGCGAGTTTCCTTGTTGTCTACCGTTCAGGGTCCCGTCTGCGTACGTTTTTGTGTTTTATTGTTTCCCTACCTGTTGATTTTTTGGTCGATTTACCAAATAATTTCTTCTTGTCCATAGATATTTTCGGTGTCTAGTTCGTCGTGATTTTCTTTCTTTCCAAGATTATATTGCTACATTGGTCGTTGATTTCTTTTCCCATCTGTATTCGATAAAGTAATCGCTATGTCTGCCGAACGGAAACCCTGCTCAGACCCCACCGTTGGGGCGATCACGCTGCACATACCGGCAATCACGCCTACTGATCCACAACTCTGGTTCACGCTGGTCGAGTTAGAATTCAAAAACTGCCGCATAACCAGTGACGCCAACCGTTTCAGGTGGGTAGCAGGCCGCCTCCTACCGGAGGTCACAATGCAAGTAAAGGACGTAATAATCTCTTCCCGAATCCACGAGGCTTTGAAAGAGGCTATCATTGCCCGCACGACCCCAACGCAGGATCTACGTATGCAACAACTTCAAAACGTTGAGCTCGGAAGCAGGAAGCCCTCCGAACTGCTGCGTAAGATACAGCGCTTGAGAGGACCGACGGTGGACGAGGACTCGCTGTTAAGGGAACTTTAGCTGCAGCGTTTGCCGCACAACATTCCAGTTTTACTAAGTGCCATGCGCAAATGCTTGCTGGAGGAAACTGCAGCAATAGCTGATGACATTATGTCGCGATACAACCCCGCTGTAGCTGGAGTAACCAGGTCATCCGTCACAAAGGTGCCTGCCTTGCCAACATCTGAAGACCTCGCGTCAGTTTTGTCTAGAATTGACGCGATCCTGCAACGCCTAGCAGTAAGAAGTGGGTCACATGAGCGGCACCGAGCGCGCTCACCTAGGCTCCATAGTCCGTCATTGCGACGACGTTTCGTCGGCTCTTCAAAGAACGGTATTGTAAATACCACAGTCGCTTCGGTGAGGGAACCAAACGATGCGAACCAGGGCTTACGTTTCTCGGTGCTCATCAGGGAAACTAAACCCCCAGCCCGTGGTGGCGACCCACGAAGCCGGGTATCAGACCAACAATCGTCTTTTGAACGTAAGGGACTTCATTTCAAATAACCTTTTCCTTGTAGATACCGGTGTCGAAGTGAGCGTCCTACCTCGACCGAAAGGCGACAATAGCACACCGCAGGCCCAAACACTACGCGCTGCCAATGGCACGGCCATCCCAACGTTTGGCCAGCGGTCGCTCATCTTAAACTTGGGTTTAAAGCGTAATTTTCGTTGGGCATTCATCATCGCCGACGTCCCGTACCCAATTCTAGGCATTGACTTCCTGCATCACTTTGACTTGTTAGTTGATGCACGGCGCCGCAGAGTGGTGGATCGTCAGACCACTCTCGCTGTTGCGGGTTTTAACTCGCGAGTGAATCACGTCACGCCTTTTTTCATTCAACCACCGGCACACCAACCTCTTGGCGAACTCATCGCCGCCTACCCAGCCATGTTTCGGCAGGCCGGGCCTCTCCCAGCAGTGATCACCAGTGTCACACACCATATCGATACTAAGGGACCCACAGCATTCAGTAGGCCGCGTCGGTTAGCACCAGACAAATTTCGTGTTGCACAGGCTGAATTCGAACACATGCTAGAACTGGGTATAATACGCCCTTCTAGTGGCCCTTGGGCTTCCCCTCTTCATATGGTCCCTAAGTCTAGTGGCGACTGGCGACCCTGTGGTGATTACAGAGCACTTAACAAAGTCACCGTCCCTGACTGATACCCGATTTCCCATATACAGGACCTTACTTCGTCTTTATCAGGTTGCTCCGTCTTCAGCCGTATCGATTTAGTTCGTGCGTACAACCAGATCCCTGTAACAGAGGCCGATATCCCTAAAACTGCCGTCACTACGCCTTTCGGGCTGTTCGAGTTCCTGAGAATGCCGTTTGGACTCAGCGATGCAGCCCAGACCTTTCAACGGTTCATGCACGAGGCAACCCGTGATTTGGAAAATGTCTTCGTATACCTGGATGATATTTTGGTGGCTAATTCTTCAGAGCAAGAGCACGCTACACACTTACGAGCACTTTTCCAACGCCTTAGCCAGCAAGGCTTTACGATCAATATCGCGAAATGCGAATTAGGCCGGTCTGATATCACCTTCATAGGACATTCTATTTCATCCTCAGGTATCCGCCCTCTGTCAGATAAAGTTTCCGCTATTTGCGACTACCCTGAACCCCAATCTTCTCGCCAGCTGCGTCAGTTTGCCGGTCTGGTGAATTTCTACCGCCGATTTATTCCTCACTGTGCGGAAATGATACAACCCCCTACCGACCTGTTGCGCGGAGGTAAGCGTCTCCCGACACGGCACAAGTCGCATTTGCTTTGGTCAAAGATGCTGTCGCCAACACAGCACTCCATACACACCCCGACCCTTTGGCTCCTATTTCGGTAGTGACGGATGTCTCGGACACAGCGGTTGGAGCAGTACTGCAACAGTTCGTAGACGATTCTTGGAAACCTTTAGCATTCTTCTCCAAGCGCCTACAACCCGCCGAATCTAAGTACAGCACATTTTGTAGGGAGTTATTAGCCATCTACTTGGGAATCCGTCACGGTGTCTACAGACCACAAGCCTTTGGTTTACGCACTGAAGTCAGCCTCCGATCGATACTCACCACGCGAGGTTCGCCACTTAGACTATGCCCCACAGTTTACTGTGGACATACGACACGTCTCTGGGGTACTTACTCCCGTCACCGACGCCTTATCACGCGTACATCAACTAAGTCTGTCACAGACGCCTAACATCAACTTGCACGCAATGGCACAGGCCCAAACTATGGACCCTGACATCGAACAACTTCGACAAAACGGTTCTTTGAGCTTAACCACAGTACCTATACCAACTTCCCAGAATGCCATCGTGTGCGATGTGTCGCAAGATTGCCCTAGGCCGGTAGTTCCTGCTGCCCACCGTTATCCTACTTTCCTGACACTCCATAACCTGGCTCATCCGGGTGTGACAGCCTCGATGAAACTGATAACTGGGCGTTTTGTTTGGCACAATGTCAAGCGAGATGTCCGTCAATGGGCTCGTGCTTGCCTGCAGTGTCAACGTGTTAAGACCCATAGGCACACTAAGGCGGCGTTAGCCAGGTTACCAGAACCTGAAACACAGTTGGACCGATGCACATCGGACCTCGAGTGTGCAGGCACCGTTAAACTCATCAGCAGTCGTTTGACGTCACCAACAATACAACGGGCAAGCAACGAGGAGTTCCTAGACAATCAATACTTCCGGCCTACCGCCACGATCGAAGCCCAACTCCGTCGGACATTTAGGAGGAGGCCTCTGTAGCGGCGGCCATCTTCGTTCATACTTTTACCACGTTTATTGTTTAACTGAACGCTGACTGCCAAACGCGGTTGCCATCTGGCCGTTGCTCTTGCGCACGCTCTCACGCACGCTCTCAAATACACGCTAACCACTATCTCTCCCAATCGCCTCCTCGTTCTCACGGGGCGCGGAGAATACTGTTCCGGTTAACATATTCGTATAGTGCCGAGCATTAGATTAACGTACAAGTGGTCCCCGCAGTACAAAGGACCGAAGCACGCGTTTACTAAGGAAACCGCGAAGTTAGGTCTAACAGACTTTACAACTGGGTGAAATCTCGTAGCCCGTTCCCTCAGCTTCCCCTCTTTTATGACAGGTTCCGGGATACCTTTCACTAAGACGTTTTTAAACTTCCCTAACTCTGACTCAGATTGTTTCAAGTCAGTTCTTTGTGTCCGCGGTAAAAACGATAATTTGCCTGGGTTAGCTTCCTAAATCGAACGTGGTACCAACCGTGGCGGACGTTGCATTGACTATCATCATCTACTGAGCTACTTGAGCACCGTGTGTTCTCACAATTGCTCTCTGACTTCGTTTCATGACATGGAGATCCTTTGGGAAGAGTCCTGCTGGCCCTCGTCATTTCGCAGCGGTTACAGATTAGATCTACTTGTGGTATCTTGTACATTCCGCGTATTCTACCATTTTCTTCCCACTGCATTGTACACGACGTTTTATTGTTTTATCAAACTTAAAAAGACGCATTTTCGACGCACCCGCAAGTGATTATCCAGGATCGTTCTCTCGGCGTTGCGTGTGAGCATTCTGTGACCAGAGGCGGTAAATACCCAACTCATACAATCCCAAACGTAATTTTTTAGCGCACCTACCACGATTTGGAAACCAACTCCGGAATTATTAGGATCCATTCGAACGACGTACAACCGCCTGGCCGAAACTCTGTCATACTAAATTTGACGAGCAATTTTATGTGGCCGTCACAGGCAAAATAGGAATAATAATAATGGCATATTAATGTTAAAGTCAATGATGTACCCCTGTAGCAAAACCGCTCCGAAACCGAACGGTTTTCGGCCAGTATCTGGTCGGTTTTTACTATTACACCGATCGGTTTTAGGTCAGTTTGTTGAGTAGCCATTTTACACCGGTCAACAATGAATTGATATGAAGTAATACGTAATGCTCAGTTTGCGTTTAATTCGTTGAAATGCCCTGAAACACCTCAATATAGATCATTCAATTTTATTCCCTCAAAATGGGTAAAATAAGGACTATTATCGGAAAATCATGAAATAAGGAGATAGAAATGTGCATCGTAATACGTAACTTGGGAAAAAGTGAAGGAATTTAACAAAGCATATCACTCATTTCAAACGATTGGCACAAACCACTCGGAAACCGTTCAGAAACCGCCCAGGAAGTCGGTCAGAAACCACTCAGAAACCGCTCGAAAACCGATCGGCGTAAATCCGGCCGAAAACCGATCGGTTTCGGAGCGGTTTTTGGCCGGTTTCTGAGCGGTTTGTGCCAATTGTTTGAAATACGTGATATGCTTCGTTAGTTTCTTTTGCTAACCCAAATTACGTATTCCAATGCCCATTCCTATCTCCTAATTTATTATTTTCCGATAATTGTTATTTTACCCATTTCGAGGGAATACCATAGAGCGATCTATACCGAGGTATTTCGGGACATTTCGATGAATCAAACGAATACATTTAAATAAAACGCCAACTGAGCATCGCACTTTACTTCGGTCATCAATTTTCTCCGCATAAATGCAATGTTGATTGGTGTAAAACGGCTACTAAACAAACCGAACGAAAACCGATGTTACGCACGGGCTGGGTGCTACAAGGGTGCTTTATCGTAACTCTAGCGGGGATTCAACGGAATAGACTGAGCAGTGGTGGATGCATAACTGGTGTGCATACCATCGAAAGAATTCTGGATGGTCGATTGGCCGTGGCCATTATCCGTCTTGCGCAAACCGAACTGAACTGAACCGAACTGAACTGAACTGGCATACGCCGGTCTACTAGTTCAGTTCAGTTTGCACAGGACAGGTAATGGCCACGGCCAATCGAGCGTCCCGAATTCTTTCAATGGTATGCACACCAGTTATGCACCCACCACTGCCGAGTGTATTTCGTCAAATCTCCGCTAAAACTGAGAGGGAAACGGAAAACCTCATCGCATGTAGTGATCTCGATCGTTTTGAGAAAATGACTATTTTCTGGACACCATTTTGGACTCATTTTCTCCACGATCTTTTCTGACGTTTGACATTGACCTCAGTGTTCTCCGGTTGCCCACGTTTTACTGGACTGACTTTTCCGAGGTTTCCGTCGACCTCGTTTCAAATCACTTTCACTTTCGTTCGTTCGCTCGCGGTTCGCTCTCTGCACAGCCGTCGCGTTTCGTTCCGTTTTCCGTTCGGTGTATCTCTCGTATCGGTACTGTTTCGGTGCCACGATATATAGAATACACCTCGCATCTGTAAACCGACTCGCGTCTTCTCTATTCATCCGATAGAGGGGATATCGTATGTATTCGCTTCTAGACCCGATAGGAGACACGTTCGCCAGCCGCACTCGAACGTCTCATATACGCACATCAACTGCGAGAGACATTGTGCATCGTGAGCGTTCACTGAGACAGTATGCAATGAGGGGAAAAGTCTGTTAAAACATACTCCAGAAGGACCACAGTGCTACCCGTCATCCATCTAGTTGATATACTCAAGGCGCACTTCAAGGAAAGATCTCGTACCACTTGCGATCTAGGCCACCTTTGAAGGATTGGACTGTCCGCAGATCTACCATTTCACCAGGCAGACCGTTCCAACTGTTCACAACCCTGTTGCTGAAGAAGTGCGATCTAGCCATCAACCTAGATCGGGCTTTTATCAACTTCTTTTCATGTCCCCTTGTTCTGGAGTCTACGGCCACTTGGAATAGACTATCTGGCTCACAACGAAAGCGACCCACCGTGAATGGATTGCCGTCACTGAGGTGCACAGTGCTTTTAGACTTAAACAAGTCAATTCCATGTTACAAAGGATCGTTTACCTGCTTGGTTCCTGTAGAGGCAGCACAACCTCGCTTGGCGCGCAGCGTCGCGTCACCGGTGCAGCGCAGGTTTTGGACTAATAGAACACCAAAATGGCTGTCAGCGGCCTGCTCACTAGTGTCATGTGGACCAGACAGAACAGGATTGGGCTGGGTTCTAGTACGAGAGTAGGCGCGAGTCTCACGAGCATCCAGATGAAAGTGTAGAGACCTCGATCGTTTTGAGAAAATGACTATTTTCTGGACACCATTTTGGACCCATTTTCTCCACGATCTTTTCTGACGTTTGACATTGACCTCAGTGTTCTCCGGTTGCCCACGTTTTACTGGACTGACTTTTCCGAGGTTTCCGTCGACCTCGTTTCAAATCACTTTCACTTTCGTTCGTTCGCTCGCGGTTCGCTCTCTGCACAGCCGTCCCGTTTTGTTCCGTTTTCCGTTCGGTGTATCTCTCGTATCGGTACTGTTTCGGTGCCACGATATATAGAATACACCTCGCATCTGTAAACCGACTCGCGTCTTCTCTATTCATCCGATAGAGGGGATATCGTATGTATTCGCTGCTAGACCCGATAGGAGACACGTTCGCCAGCCGCTCCCGAACGTCTTCTATATTGGTGAGCCCAAAAACTTCCAGAACCTCATAGAGTATTCGCCCGCCCGATGAGTTTGTGATTTATCGCTGTTTCACGTCCTCCTTTCGTTGCACAATATATGTTTTTTACGGTATGTTATCGCAACGTAGCCATATCAGAGGATAAGGCGCAGCTCGACACAGATCTCACTCTGTCTGCGGTTGCCTTTAAACCAATGGCGTTTATCCCTCATGATCCAGAGGTTTGGTTTGCAACCTTAGAACTGCAATTTGGGGCACGTATGATTGTTGGCCTACGCCAACGATTTTCCTATGCCTTAGAGGCAATTCCAGGTGATGTTATCGCCTCGGTGAGGGATTTGGTAATAAATCCTCCTCAAGTGCAGCCATACGATAGGCTTAAGGAGGCTATACTGCAACATTTCCTTCCTTTTCGGGAGGAACGGTTACGTCAGCTACTAGCACGGCACCCAATAGGGGATACTAAACCCAGCCGCCACCTAGCTCATCTCCGGTCTTTGGCAGGGCCCGCCGATAAGGATTTGAGGATACTTAAGGAACTGTGGTTGGACTCTCTACCCTTCCACGTTCAGACCACCGTTACTGCTCTCCTCGAGGACTCGTCCTTGGAACGAGCAGCCGCCGTGGCTGACAAAATTGTCGCACATGTCGGCAGTGAAGCTAATCCCCTCATTGCCACGACATCGCGCAATCCTAGGGGTGTCGACCTGGATGAATCGCCGGAGAGGCCTCGGCACTCTCGATCCATCCAGCGCCGCCTGTTCTTCAAGGACAGAGTTAAAATACCTACTCCTCGCAGTAGCCTACGTAAACAACGGCACGGACGGGCGCCCTCCACTGCCCACGTCCGCCGTGAATCCGCCTCACTTGCCTCATCCAAACCTGATCATCCTACCGGCGGCTTTTGTTGGTTCCATCGCGTTTTCGGACCAGCCGCCCGTAGGTGCAGACAGCCGTGTTCATACGCGACGGGAAACGCCACGGCCGGCGAGTAGAAGCGGCCGTACTCGCCGGCAATCAGTCTCAGGTTGGCCGTTTATTTTACGTGCATGATTCGTGCACTAACGCTAGGTTCCTGGTCGATACTAGGGCCCAAGTTTCTGTCTTGCCGGTTGGTAAAGACAAGCCACGAGCTTCTTTGCTTCGGCTGTCAGCGGCGAATGGTTCCTCCATTCCTACCTACGGCACGAGACAGCTTGCGGTCAACCTGGGACCACGACGACGGTATCTGTGGACGTTCATTCTTGCGGATGTTCCCACAGGCATACTGGGAATCGATTTTCTGCAGCATTATGACTTACTTGTTGATTCACGTAGGCTGCAGCTTATCGATCCTTCGTCGGACATTAAATTTACGGGTATTTCAGCTCGAACAGATGCACACCGAATCACAGGATTGTTTTCTAACATTCCGCACGATTTTCAGTCTTTGTTTATTGAATTCCCCATATTTACTAAACCATTTGAAGAGATAGACGCAGTGACCGATCGTGTAGCACACCACATTGTCACGGACCACCAGTCACGGCACGACCTCGCCGACTGGCACCGGACAAATTGGTTTTCGCCAAACGTGAGTTTGACACTTTACTTTCTAAAGGTATTGTTCGTCCTTCTCACAGTCCATGGGCCTCACCTCTGCACATGGTTCTTAAGAAAGATGGCGTTAGCTGGCGACCATGTGGCGACTATCGCGCACTAAATTCGGTTACCCGTTACGATAGTTATCCGATACCCCACATATACGACATCACGGCATCACTTCACTGCACGACTGTATTTTCCAAGATCGATTTGGTGCGAGCCTATCACCAGATCCCAGTCGCCGCTGAAGATGTCGAGAAAACCGCTGTCACGACTCCTTTTGGTTTGTTTGAGTTCCTACGTATGCCCTTTGGTTTGCGAAATGCTGCTCAGACATTCCAGAGGTTTATCGATAGCATTACATGAGACTTGGAATTACTTCACGTCTATATCGATGACTTGCTAATCGCATCGTCGAGTGTAGATGAACATTTCCAACATTTGACGCTACTATTTCATCGTTTGTCCGAACATCGAATAGTAGTCAATCCTGATAAATGTGAACTTGGCAAACCGGAACTCGTGTTCCTCGGCCACAAGATCACTCGAGAGGGTATTAAGCCTTGCGAGGATAAAGTGCGCGCTATTTTAGATTACGCCGTACCGTCCTCAAACAAGGAGCTCAGGGCATTTTTGGGGTTAGTTAACTTTTATCGTCGTTTCATACCCCATGCCGCTGAACATTTGCTTCCATTAACTGACCTACTTCGTGGCAATCCACGTAAGTTGTCGCTTACGGATGCCGCACGAGTAGCGTTTTCGGAGATTAAAGCGACATTAGCTCAGACCACGCTCCTAATGCACCCAGTTCCGTCCGCCACGCTAAGCATAGCGGTGGATGCATCCGACTTTGCCATCGAAGCGGTCCTGCAACAGTCTGTTTCTGGGATATGGCAGCCATTAGAGTTCTTCTCTCGACGCCTCAATCCCACGGAAACCAAATATAGTGCTTTTGGTCGCGAACTGCTGGCTGCATATAATGCCGTTAAGCACTTCCGCCATGCAGTCGAGGGTCGATATTTCATCCTCTTTACAGACCATAAGCCTCTGACGTATGCATTGCATACTAAGTCTGATCGTTACTCTCCACGAGAAGTCAGACATTTAGACTATATTTCTCAGTTCACGACTGACCTACGACACGTTAAAGGTGAGCCGAACTGCGTTGCAGATGCTTTGTCGCGTATTCCGTTTATTGCCATTGAATCTCCGGTTTTAGACATCCCTGTCATGGCTGCCGCACAGGCACAAGATTCTTCATGTATGTAAGCAGTTCAGTCATCGTCGCTACAGTGTCAGTCCGTACCTCTGGCCACCAGTGCTGGGACTATACTCTCGGCATGTCTACTAGCTTACCTCGACCAGTCGTACCCTCTACATATCGACGTCTCGTGTTCGATACCCTTCATGGACTATCACATCCAGGCATCGCAGCCAGTCTCCGATTAGTAGCTGCACGATACGTCTGGCCGTCCATGAATAAAGATGTTCGTATGTGGGCAAAACAGTGTCTACAATGTCAACGATCTAAAGTGCATGGGCACGTAGCTTCGCCTATCGGTACTTTTGCTACGCCTGATGCTCGCTTCGATCATATCCACGTAGACATTGTGGGTCCATTGATCCCATCACACGGGTATACCTATTTACTAACGTGCATCGATAGATTTACGAGGTGGCCCGAGGCTATTCCCATCTCTGTCGTCACGGCCGAATCAGTGGCTCGACATCTGATAGAACGATGGATAGCTTCATATGGTTGTCCTTCCACAATCACTACCGACCGAGGGCAACAATTTGAGTCCGATCTATTCTCTTCATTAACTCACATGCTGGGTACGGAACGCATTCGCACGACCGCGTACCATCCGGCATCGAATGGTTTAGTCGACCGTTTTCATCGCCAACTTAAAGCGGCTCTTAGAGCACACGAGAGCCCCGACTGGTACGAAAAGTTACCGCTAGTTCTGCTTGGTATCAGGACTTGCGTGAAGGCAGATATCCAATGTTCTGCCGCAGAACTTGTCTACGGCACGACATTACGACTGCCTGGGGAATTCTTTACGCCACGGAGCACAGATTCATTTGCCGTACAGACTTACGTTCACCGTTTGTCTACGTACATGCAAAATCTCGCTCCGGCGCAGACTCGAATGCAGCGACGACAGGTTTTTGTTCCGACCGAACTCGAAACTTGTTCGCATGTATTCATTCGTGTTGATTCGGTACGGAAACCATTACAACAGCCTTACGAAGGTCCATTTCGCGTGATTTCTCGTCACGATAAGACCTTTAAGGTTGATCGACACGGTCGCGTCGATACCGTTAGCATCGATCGTCTCAAAGCCGCGTACGTTGATGATAGAGTGTCGCCCGCTGACATGAGATTCGATGTTAACCCTGCACTACCTGTTGACGACACCTCCGTGTCACGTCCAGGTCTGCAGTTAGTGTTGCCTGCTACGACTTCGAATGAGGCTGTCGTCTCACGTTCAGGACAGCACCCAGTTGGTACTGCTACGACTTCGAATGAGGCTGTCGTCTTACGTTCAAGTCAGCAGCCAGTTGGCCCTGCTACGTCCTCGAATGAGAATACTGTCTCACGTTCAAGTCAGCAGAGCACGCCTACGCATCCGTCCGTGGATAAGGCTCCCGTCTCACGTTCCGGTCGGAAGATCGTTTGCCCAGCACGTTTTCGCGACTAGGTCAAACACGATCTTAACCATTGCACTTCGCAGTAATAACTTTCGTGTTTATCGTTTCGACACGATTTAACATACCTCATTAGTTATTACTGTATTCTAGTCAAGTCCGTTGCGGTTGCTACACCAGTTTTTAGTTTCTTTTCGTTTCATGGAACCTCGCCATATGGTACGCTTCGCTGGTCCCACGAAATCTGGAGAATTTTGGCACCAACGTTTGCATTCTGGATCGGCCTTGTCGCTCTCGTTCCTGGCCATTTACGAACAAATCGATTTGGCTTCCGGATATCATATTGGTTAACGGTTACCCGACGCTGGACGTTATTGGTGTGGCACACCTTGATTACGATTCACGCAACCGATGTCATTGGCAACGAATCTGGTTTACGCTGGACCATCATCCTACGGTTCCTGCATACCACGGATTTTGCCCGTCAGCATCCTACGGCACAGCTACATTCACGTATTTTGCACGCGTTCGCGCACACGAATACCGTTTGTCTGCCATTTCCTCCTTGACAATTTTTCGAAAGCTTTCCGTGCTTTCTATCGGGGGGCTGCTGTAGTGACCTCGATCGTTTTGAGAAAATGACTATTTTCTGGACACCATTTTGGACTCATTTTCTCCACGATCTTTTCTGACGTTTGACATTGACCTCAGTGTTCTCCGGTTGCCCACGTTTTACTGGACTGACTTTTCCGAGGTTTCCGTCGACCTCGTTTCAAATCACTTTCACTTTCGTTCGTTCGCTCGCGGTTCGCTCTCTGCACAGCCGTCCCGTTTTGTTCCGTTTTCCGTTCGGTGTATCTCTCGTATCGGTACTGTTTCGGTGCCACGATATATAGAATACACCTCGCATCTGTAAACCGACTCGCGTCTTCTCTATTCATCCGATAGAGGGGATATCGTATGTATTCGCTGCTAGACCCGATAAGAGACACGTTCGCCAGCCGCTCCCGAACGTCTTCCATAAAATTACGGATTGTTCCTACCTGGGTTTGGGTAAAGCAGTCGTAACGTCCTCATGAATTCTTCGCTGATCCTTTTGTGGCTCATAAGGACCATAACTTCATGTGGATTTTGTGCCCACTCACGACTGTGAATTTATTGAATCCTATGAAAAAACTGTTTGCTTTGGTCAAATGTTGATAACTTTCTTTCAATTCGTTGGTCGACCCCTTCGTTACATATTTAACGGCTGCCTCAATCAAATATTTGATTGGGGCAGCCGTTATTTATAAACTGACGCTCAAGCTCTTCACTCGACTTTTACGGCGTTCAATAGCTCTCGGCCATTCAGGTTACAGGGCTGGCCTCGATGCAGTGCATACGTTGGAGGGCATAGTCCGTTACCTCTCTTCCGAACTGCAGGGTCGGTGGGCGGAAGAAGCGGAACAGATAAGCCGAAGCGACCTTGAGGCTAACTTCGAAGACCTGACCGAATACTTGGACAGGCGAATCAAGATAGCCGACAATAGATTTGGCCGACTTATCCGAGGCAGTAACCGAGTAAACAGATCTAGCACTAGCCAAGCTCAGACCACTTCACGGGAATATCCGAAGTACCAGCCTGGACCAATGCGCACGCCATTTCACGCGAGGCTATAGCGCATCCAAATCGCAGGTCCCGTGACGCTAGCCACGGGCTGCTACAAAGCCTCAAGTTCATCGGTGCCATGATAGACAAACTTTGGGGAATTGTGAGGTCGACAGGAGCGTGTTTTATATGTCTCAACGCCACGCACCAGTCGGCAGCTTGCCGAATAAAGACCAGGGTTGCGCGGGCAGACACCATCGATTATTACACCAGGAGGGAGAAGCAACACCAGAGACGACCACCAAGCCCTGTGTTATTTGTTCGACGTCGCAGTCTACCAGTAAACCAGTGCGTTTAGGAGTAGTTGTCGTGAGGGTGATGACACCAACTGGGGTAGTCATAGCGTTGGCTTTCGCTGACAGCGGATCGGACACTACCCTGGTGAAGGGAAGGTTTGCCGACAAACAGCGGCTCACTAAAAGTACGACGTCGTTAACAGTGAGCACGGTGGGAGGAACACAAGTATTGACTGCCTGCCGGTTGGGGTTACAGCCCATGGCCTTAGACACCAACGAGCAAATTGAGTCCACGGAGGCATTTGCACTAGCTGACCTCCCCATGCGAACACCAAGGTCGGTGAACGTAATTTTCACAAGGTGGCCCCACCTGCAGGACGTAACGGTTATAGACTGGGAAGACGACGGGGTGGATCTGTAGCGGTTGCCACCTTCATTCGTACTTTTACCACGTTTATTGTTTAACTGAACGCTGACTGCCAAACGCGGTTGCCATCTGACCGTTGCTCTTGCGCACGCTCTCACGCACGCTCTCACGCACGCTCTCAAATACACGCTAACCACTATCTCTCCCAATCGCCTCCTCGTTCTCACGGGGCGCGGAGAATACTGTTCCGGTTAACATATTCGTATAGTGCCGAGCATTAGATTAACGTGCAAGTGGTCCCCGCAGTACAAAGGACCGAAGCACGCGTTTACTAAGGAAACCGCGAAGTTAGGTCTAACCAACCTTACAATTGGTGAGCCCGACGTGATCCCCACGTCACGCGAGTTTCCTTGTTGTCTACCGTTCAGGGTCCCGTCTGCGTACGTTTTTGTGTTTTATTGTTTCCCTACCTGTTGATTTTTTGGTCGATTTACCAAATAATTTCTTCTTGTCCATAGATATTTTCGGTGTCTAGTTCGTCGTGATTTTCTTTCTTTCCAAGATTATATTGCTACATTGGTCGTTGATTTCTTTTCCCATCTGTATTCGATAAAGTAATCGCTATGTCTGCCGAACGGAAACCCTGCTCAGACCCCACCGTTGGGGCGATCACGCTGCACATACCGGCAATCACGCCTACTGATCCACAACTCTGGTTCACGCTGGTCGAGTTAGAATTCAAAAACTGCCGCATAACCAGTGACGCCAACCGTTTCAGGTGGGTAGCAGGCCGCCTCCTACCGGAGGTCACAATGCAAGTAAAGGACGTAATAATCTCTTCCCGAATCCACGAGGCTTTGAAAGAGGCTATCATTGCCCGCACGACCCCAACGCAGGATCTACGTATGCAACAACTTCAAAACGTTGAGCTCGGAAGCAGGAAGCCCTCCGAACTGCTGCGTAAGATACAGCGCTTGAGAGGACCGACGGTGGACGAGGACTCGCTGTTAAGGGAACTTTAGCTGCAGCGTTTGCCGCACAACATTCCAGTTTTACTAAGTGCCATGCGCAAATGCTTGCTGGAGGAAACTGCAGCAATAGCTGATGACATTATGTCGCGATACAACCCCGCTGTAGCTGGAGTAACCAGGTCATCCGTCACAAAGGTGCCTGCCTTGCCAACATCTGAAGACCTCGCGTCAGTTTTGTCTAGAATTGACGCGATCCTGCAACGCCTAGCAGTAAGAAGTGGGTCACATGAGCGGCACCGAGCGCGCTCACCTAGGCTCCATAGTCCGTCATTGCGACGACGTTTCGTCGGCTCTTCAAAGAACGGTATTGTAAATACCACAGTCGCTTCGGTGAGGGAGCCAAACGATGCGAACCAGGGCTTACGTTTCTCGGTGCTCATCAGGGAAACTAAACCCCCAGCCCGTGGTGGCGACCCACGAAGCCGGGTATCAGACCAACAGTCGTCTTTTGAACGTAAGGGACTTCATTTCAAATAACCTTTTCCTTGTAGATACCGGTGTCGAAGTGAGCGTCCTACCTCGACCGAAAGGCGACAATAGCACACCGCAGGCCCAAACACTACGCGCTGCCAATGGCACGGCCATCCCAACGTTTGGCCAGCGGTCGCTCATCTTAAACTTGGGTTTAAAGCGTAATTTTCGTTGGGCATTCATCATCGCCGACGTCCCGTACCCAATTCTAGGCATTGACTTCCTGCATCACTTTGACTTGTTAGTTGATGCACGGCGCCGCAGAGTGGTGGATCGTCAGACCACTCTCGCTGTTGCGGGTTTTAACTCGCGAGTGAATCACGTCACGCCTTTTTTCATTCAACCACCGGCACACCAACCTCTTGGCGAACTCATCGCCGCCTACCCAGCCATGTTTCGGCAGGCCGGGCCTCTCCCAGCAGTGATCACCAGTGTCACACACCATATCGATACTAAGGGACCCCCAGCATTCAGTAGGCCGCGTCGGTTAGCACCAGACAAATTTCGTGTTGCACAGGCTGAATTCGAACACATGCTAGAACTGGGTATAATACGCCCTTCTAGTGGCCCTTGGGCTTCCCCTCTTCATATGGTCCCTAAGTCTAGTGGCGACTGGCGACCCTGTGGTGATTACAGAGCACTTAACAAAGTCACCGTCCCTGACTGATACCCGATTTCCCATATACAGGACCTTACTTCGTCTTTATCAGGTTGCTCCGTCTTCAGCCGTATCGATTTAGTTCGTGCGTACAACCAGATCCCTGTAACAGAGGCCGATATCCCTAAAACTGCCGTCACTACGCCTTTCGGGCTGTTCGAGTTCCTGAGAATGCCGTTTGGACTCAGCGATGCAGCCCAGACCTTTCAACGGTTCATGCACGAGGCAACCCGTGATTTGGAAAATGTCTTCGTATACCTGGATGATATTTTGGTGGCTAATTCTTCAGAGCAAGAGCACGCTACACACTTACGAGCACTTTTCCAACGCCTTAGCCAGCAAGGCTTTACGATCAATATCGCGAAATGCGAATTAGGCCGGTCTGATATCACCTTCATAGGACATTCTATTTCATCCTCAGGTATCCGCCCTCTGTCAGATAAAGTTTCCGCTATTTGCGACTACCCTGAACCCCAATCTTCTCGCCAGCTGCGTCAGTTTGCCGGTCTGGTGAATTTCTACCGCCGATTTATTCCTCACTGTGCGGAAATGATACAACCCCCTACCGACCTGTTGCGCGGAGGTAAGCGTCTCCCGACACGGCACAAGTCGCATTTGCTTTGGTCAAAGATGCTGTCGCCAACACAGCACTCCATACACACCCCGACCCTTTGGCTCCTATTTCGGTAGTGACGGATGTCTCGGACACAGCGGTTGGAGCAGTACTGCAACAGTTCGTAGACGATTCTTGGAAACCTTTAGCATTCTTCTCCAAGCGCCTACAACCCGCCGAATCTAAGTACAGCACATTTTGTAGGGAGTTATTAGCCATCTACTTGGGAATCCGTCACGGTGTCTACAGACCACAAGCCTTTGGTTTACGCACTGAAGTCAGCCTCCGATCGATACTCACCACGCGAGGTTCGCCACTTAGACTATGCCCCACAGTTTACTGTGGACATACGACACGTCTCTGGGGTACTTACTCCCGTCACCGACGCCTTATCACGCGTACATCAACTAAGTCTGTCACAGACGCCTAACATCAACTTGCACGCAATGGCACAGGCCCAAACTATGGACCCTGACATCGAACAACTTCGACAAAACGGTTCTTTGAGCTTAACCACAGTACCTATACCAACTTCCCAGAATGCCATCGTGTGCGATGTGTCGCAAGATTGCCCTAGGCCGGTAGTTCCTGCTGCCCACCGTTATCCTACTTTCCTGACACTCCATAACCTGGCTCATCCGGGTGTGACAGCCTCGATGAAACTGATAACTGGGCGTTTTGTTTGGCACAATGTCAAGCGAGATGTCCGTCAATGGGCTCGTGCTTGCCTGCAGTGTCAACGTGTTAAGACCCATAGGCACACTAAGGCGGCGTTAGCCAGGTTACCAGAACCTGAAACACGTTTTCATCATGTGCACGTCGACCTCGTAGGACAACTTCCACCTTCGCTTGGGTACGTTTACATACTCACATGCGTGGATCGTTTTACTCGCTGGCCGCAGGCCATCCCTATCCCTCGCCCCACCTCGGAAGAGGCCGCGAAAGCTTTTCTGACCGGTTGGGTTAGTCATTTCGGTTGCCCGGCAATAGTGACCATCGATCGCGGTCCACACTTCGACGGCGCTTTCGGTAGCTTACTCGCTACGCTCGGTTGCCAACACGTCAAGACGACAGCTTACTACCCTTAGGTCAATGGTAAGGTTGAGCGTTTCCACCCCTTTGGAGTGAAATACTACCATTAGCACTCTTAAGCCTGCGTAGTACCGTCAAGGAGGAATTACACACAACACCGGCCTACTAGTATATGGCTGCACACTTCGTCTGCCTGGGGAGTTGGTAGCTCCCTCATCAACCGTGACTTTCGACTACGGTGACTATGCTCAGCGCAACATATGCAAGTGCTCAAGGCCAGTCCGCCGCGTGAACAACAGTCTACAAGTTATGTACAACTGCGTTAGGAAACACTACTCACGTATTCCTTCGCGTCGATGGCGTTCGATCATCACTACAAGCGCCATACACTGGCCCGTTTCGGGTGATAAAACGTAGGGCAAAAACATTTGTCATAGATATCAGCGGACGACACGACACAGTATCTATCGACCGTCTCAAGCCTGCCATCATGGAGTGCAAGCCGCTCGGCCAGTTTACACCTACTCAAGCCGCTCAGTCACCTGCATCGAGCGAGTTACCGCTCGAACAACCCCCAATTACGCCTAATGAGGACTCGGCAGCTAGTCCATCAGATTCTCCAACCGTACCCGCAACGCGAAGTAGCCACCGCGGTCGCCAACTACGAAATCCCATCCGCTTCGCCGATTTCGTGACGATTTTTACAACCGACTGTTAGCAATAAGTTGGGAATTCGCCATGGATTTACCAACCAACAGACCCGTGCAATTACAATCGGTAGTTATGATTTCATTTTCTTCTGGTCTCCTAGCGTCTACAACAACACCGAACATCGTTCGTGTGTTGTTATTACGGTCCAACATCCGCCGGCGCCCTCAGGCGCTATTTTGTTCCAGTTTACCTTGCCCTCTCTCAGACGGATCTACACAGCCACACTGGCTTCATCCGTAGCCTCGCTGACTCCCGTGCACGTTCAAGGAGCCAACTGCTCACTGAACAACGGGACGATTCGTCAGCGTGGTACTGGAGACGGCAACTGGACGCCTTTTTGGATGGGCCTGACGCGGGATCTTCCGGCTCACAGGCGTATGAGACCCGTGGGCGCTAAAACACAGTTGGACCAACGCACATCGGACCTAGAGAGTGCAGGCACCGGTAAACTCATCAGCAGTCGTTTGACGTCACCAACAATATAGCGAACAAGCTACGAGGAGTTCCTGGACAACCAATACCTCCGGCCAACCATCACAATCGAAGCCCAACTCCGTCGGACATTTAGGAGGAGGCCCCTGTAGCGGCGGCCATCTTCGTTCATACTTTTACCACGTTTATTGTTTAACTGAACGCTGACTGCCAAACGCGGTTGCCATTTGACCATTTGCCTGACAGGATTGCTAGAATAGGGCGGCTGCAATCTGACGAAATGGATGTCCAGTGCTTTAGAAGTGCTCGAGGTCATTCCGTACCACGAGAGGGCCGAAGGGGGTAGAGATTTGGACGGCTCCTCACGTTTATTGTTTAACTGAACGCTGACTGCCAAGCGCGGTTGCCATTTGACCGTTGCTCTTGCGCGCGCTCTCGCGCACGCTACCAGATACACGCTAACCACTATCTCTCCCAATCGCTTTCTCGTTCTCACGGGTTGTGGAGAATACTGTTCCGGTTAACATATTCGTATAGCGCCGAGAATTAGAGTAACGTGCAGGTGGTCCCCGCAGTACAAAGGACCGAAGCACGCGTTTACTAAGGAAACCACGAAGTAAGGTCTAACCAACCTCACGGATTTCTTCATCGGCTGCGACGTACCAGAGGCACGTTGGCCAGAGATTAGACAACCGACAGGCACCTCATGTCGTGAGCACAGCTCTGGGATGGATATCCTATGGCCCAGTAGGGTACCGCAGCTCCACGAATTACGTGTCAGCCGAAATGCACCGTTTAGAGTATCAGATGCAGCGGCTGTATCGAGAGGAGTTTCAGGACATCGGAGACGAGAGTCTATCGTTGTCACAAGAGGACCAGTTCGCTCTGCAAAGAGTGCGGCAAGAAACCACGGCCTTTCAAAAACAGCTCAAGGGTCCCTCCAATGGCGCCCGCCAGGTGCCCCTGGGGTTGACAACAGAAACTATTCTTCACGAGGATTACTTCGACTGAAAGACCGCTTCGTCCGAGACCAGGATCAATGGGAAGGATACGCAGAATTAATGAAGCGAAACGAAGCTCCGGGCTACGTTGAGAAGGTGCCTGCCAACACCGATGGCCGAAATTGTATCTGGTATCTATCTCACCACCCGGTCATCAGCCCTTAGAAACCCGAAAAACTGCTGGTGGTTTTCGACTGTGCGGCCAAGTTCCAAAGCAAGTCGTTAAACGATCGCCTGCTACAAAGACCTGACTGGGCCACACCATTAATCGAAGTTTTGTGCCGTTTCAGAGTGGGTATGGTGGCCTTGTACGCCAACATTAGGGAAGTGTTTCACCAGGTGAAAATACAGGTAGGAGAACGAGATGCATTGCGTTTCCTGTGGTGGGAAGAGAACGACCGGGACAACGCAGTGGTAAATTACAGGATGACCGTCCACCCCTTCGGAGCCATACCATCACCGTTTTGTTCGAACTACGCCCCTCGGGAAGTTGCGAACAAACATGGAGGTCCGGTCCATCGGTCGATGGTAGATAGCGTCAGCAGAAACTTCTACGTCGACGACCACCTTAAATCATTCGATGGTGTAGACTCGGACCCAGCGCAGTTCAGGGGCCTAACAGGATTGCTATAATAGGGCGGCTTCAATCTGACGAAATGCATGTCCAGTGCTTCAGAAGTGCTCGAGGTCATTCCGTACCACGAGAGGGCCGAAGGGGTTAGAGATTTGGACGGCTCCTCACTCCCTACCGAAAGCACTCTAGGGATACAATGGAATGCGGAAACGGACGAACTTGTTTTCGAGCTAAACGTTCCCGAGCTGCCAGTAACCCGTCGTGGCATGCCTTCTGCCGTCTCTAGTTTGTTCGATCCGCTTGGATTTGTCTCTCCGTGACTGTTACCCGGAAAGATCCTGCTGCAGCGGCTGCGCCGTAAGAAAGTTGATTTGGACCAGCCACTGGACCGAGAAGACCAGCTGGACTGGGAGGAATTTCTGAACACCTTAAACAACCTAGGGGATATAAGGATTCTACGATGTTTGCCCCCTGGTCGTGCATTACAGATTGGAGAACTGCACGCCTTTTCTGACGCATCCAAGGTTGGTTACGGAGCAGTTTTATACAGACGATGGTGCACGGGGGATGGCCGGTATGCTGCAGGGATCCTGCTTGCCAAAGCTTGCTTTGCCCCACCGAAGACGGTTTTGATCCCACGCCTTGAACTTAACGCGGCCGTGTTAGCCGTCAGGGCGGTATAGTCTGTGAAGAGATGTTTTGACTTCTACATTTGGTCGGCTAGCTTTTGGACGAACTCAACGATAGTGCTTTACTATATCAACAACGTCCAGAGCGGGTTTAGTACTTTCGTTGCTAAGCGGCTCACAATTATCCACGATGAATCAGCCATGAACCAGTCGAAGCATGTCAGGTCTGGCGATAATCCGGCCGACCTGTGCTCCCGAGGTGCGACCAACTTCAGGCAACTAGACACATGGACGAGAGGGCCAAACTTCCTGCTATTGCCTAAACAGGACTGGCCCGTGTTCGAATTAAAAAACCCTACGGAAGTAGAACTGGAGATCAAAGGCGTAGTGATGGCGGCCAACGTCGTTGAAGCGACATCCATTCTATCGCGACTGGTCAGGTTTTCTTCCTGGATGAAGACACTTCGCGCGTTAGTCTGGATGGCCAGGTTCAAGGGACATTTGCTAGTCACGAAAGAGCTGCGCCCTTCAGGCCGGATACGGGTCGGCCCGATAAGTTCCGATGAGCTACAGGCTGCAGAATACGATATTTTCAGAATGATACAACGCGAGGCTTTCGCCCGAGAGCTCGAGAGGGCGGAAGAAGTGTGACCAATCAACAAAGAAATATCATCTCCAAGAGGCGAATTGAAGCGTTTAAACTCCGGACTAATTGATGGGTTCCTGTGGGTGGATGGTAGGCTGGCCAACGCCCTCCTGAGCTTCGACACAAAGTATCATATGCTGCTGCCTGCGAGACAACCTGTAGTGGAGCTAATGATCCAGCACGTCCACAACGTCCACACGGCGTCCGGGGAAAGTCACATGACGAGCGTCATCCGAAAACGCCTTTGGTTGCTGGGAGGAAGAGCGACTGTAAAACGCGTAATTCGACGTTGTGTACGTTGTGGGAGACGCAATGCCATGGCGGACAAACAACACATGGCCCCACTACCAGAATGCAGAGTGACTGCAGGCTGGTGGTCGTTCAGCGACACCGGGTTAGACTATTTCGGGCCCCCGTGGATCAAGTGTAGGGAGAGATTAAAAATCGATATGGATGTATCATGACGTGCATGAAGTCACGCGCGGTACACCTAGAAGTCGCACATTCGGTGACAACCGATCCTTTCCCATGGGCCTTGCAGAGATTTATCAACCAAAGAGGCGTACCGGCCGATATATACTCAGATAATGGGTCGAAATTCGTGGAAGCTCACCGGAAATTGCAGCGTTGGCACAAGAACATAAACAAGGACAAACTGCAGGATCGAACCGTGGCCAACGGCGTACGATGGCATTTCAACCCCCCACAGGCCAGCTACCGCGGCGGCGTATGGGAACGCCCGATCCGGTCTACCAGGCAAATATTGCTGTCGATCATTGGGCAACAGCCGCCCGACGACGAGACGCTGAACACCGTCATGACTGAGGTAGAGACAATTCTGAACAACCGCCCACTGGTCCTAGTAACGACCCCACCCATCAGGCTCTCATCCAGAACTACTTACTGATGTTAAGATCGAACGAGGGTTTCCAAGGACAGATAAACCTTCTTGGGAGCTAGATCCACTGATGGAAGCGGGCCAACTATCTTGCCAAGGTTCTTTAGATGCAACGGCTTCGGGAGTACCTATCGGCTCTGCAAGCTCGACAGATGTGGCTGGTCAAAACAAGATCATTCAATGTTGGAGAGCTAGTGATGATCGCAGACGAACAAGCGAACTTCAGCACCTAGCCTTCGGGCGTTGTTACGGAGACCATTAACAGCTCCGAAGAACTGATGAGGACTGTGAGTGCGAAGACCGCTCACGGAACGTTAATCCGCGATGTACGCAGTATCAGCCTCCCAGAGAGTGAAGACGGCGAAGCTGATAACAAGGAAACTCAGTGGACCATCCCTCATGCGTCTTCGAGGTAGTTAATGGAACTCCTATGTGTGGGGGCGCTCACGACATACTGCAGTACTGAACTATTATACACCGTGACACATACACACTTACATGGTACACGTTTATGCTTCATGAATTCAGTCGAACACGTTGCAGTGCTTGCCGTTTTTTGTTGACCTTACAGGTGGCCTTTGGTATACGTGGTAGTAGCTGCGATTCTATCATATAACCTGCCATACACCAATCACACTTACATGACACACGTTTATACTTCATGACCTCCATCAAAACACACCGCAGTAATGATTGTTCCTTGTTTATCACTGACATTATGGAAGATTTCCCCCGTAAGCTATGGTCGTTACTATTTGTCCATGTACCAGAGTACTCGGCCATGACACCCACACCCACACACACACAAATACACACGCATACAAACACACGCGGCCGAGGGGCAACGGCTCACTCTAGGACAGCACTTATGCTTCGCCTTCATGCCCGCCATCGATTAGCCGTTTTTATGGACGGCCTGGAGTAACCTTGTGTCGGTGTGTCCGCCGGATCGAGTGTGATCGTGGGTACAACGTTAACGACAAGGTATTAGGTAGGCGCACTGACAGCAGGGCCCAAGTAGTTAGGAAGAATCAGCACCCTTATTCCAAACCTTTGATTCCGCTAAGATTCAGGAGGATTTTGGTGGGCGGTGCAACGATCGGTAGTGGAAAATACCCCAAAAACCATTGCAGTTTCCATGTTTCCTCACTTCTTTACGCTATTGACTTGTTTTATGCACTGCTTGTTTTTGTGGACCAACGCCTGTTTGTTCGCACCCCGCTCGTTGCACTGTCATATACTTGTTCCGAACCTGCGCGATGCACGTGCTTCTTTCTCGCACGCCACGATTTGGTTCTCGTTTTTTGAGACCTTGTGATTGCATAATTGAGGTTTTTATCTGTTTCGTGTCACTGTTCATCTGGTAATCTAGTACCGCATAATTTCACGGATAATAGCCTTTTGACTTCGGGATCTTTTCGAATTTGACCACGCATTGCTCAAACGTGTCTTACAACAAGCAGGCTTAAGTGACCATATGTTTGTTGTCTAGGTATGGAGTCATGTGGTGACATGCACACACATTCATGACTGCTCTCTTTGTGAGTCACACGGGCTGACTTTCATTCATCACGGTTTCCCCCATATCAAGTTGACCCGGAGTACCACACTCAGTTGAACTCGCATTAGTGATCACTGTCCACCCGGGACCACTGGAAGAGGAACAAACATACACATACACACACTGAACCGCTCGCCCTGTAACCATTCCACAGCAAGAACAAACCCGACACACCCAATCGGCTCCCAACGTGTTACGGGTCGATTCCCTTGACCGGGGCTACTCGACATCCTGTCGTACCGCTTGACACGAGTAGCTCTGACAGTTTTCATTGTACGTTTGAGGATGTTCAGTTGTACGTCCATTTACCTTTATTTACCAATGTTTATGAATTATAGAACCTTGGTTTCTACAACAAACGTCTATCGACGGTGTATCTACCAGGTGTTTGGGACGTGAATTAGACCGACCCAAATGGAAGTATGCTAGATAGGTTTTAGCGCCGCTAGAAATAACGAAATGGAGAGGAAGGGGGAAACCGGAAAGGCTTTGAGGAAGGCGGCCGGATAATTCCTCTACACTAATTACCAAGAGATAGTGTAAAGGCTGATGCTTGCTGCATCTAGTCCAGGGCCACAGCTTAGAAACCGAATCATGAACCACAAAAGGAACTAGCATATATATATATATATATATATATATATATATATATATACATATATATATATATATAAGTATGCAGTGATCAGTCCTGCAACGAGAACCCATGGCTCCTTTGCGCGTGCTGATCACCTCACACATGTAGTTTTATGCGTAACATGTACCGAGAACTGCGTGGTTAGTACGGATCAGATGTCATACTGCCAAAAAGTAACGCGAGGCTGGTACCGGGTCTGTATGAGTTCCTGGGGTATGTATATCTTTACGGTTGCACACCTTACCACAAACGTCAAATTAGAAACAGGGCAGATCTAAACCGTCGGGTTGCAGTTGTGTCCTAAGTAAATTCGGCAGATAAAAATCAGCCGGCACAACTGTGACGGCACTGAGAGTGAGCCTCGTGATAAGGAAAGATTATGATTAAAAACGTCCCTGCTGATATATTCTACACACAATTATATAAATATATTCCAGTGCTTGCAGGTCTGTAAACACATATCTGTATTTCGACATATATATCTTCCATTCCCTCCACTGTCTACTCAGGGATGCCGTCCAGTATTATTTCTTCGTCATACAAAATGCACCCAGCCAGCACAAAAACGTGGTAAAAAGGTAACTGAAACATGTTTTTACTACTTCAAAAAGGGATTTTTAGATTCTCCGTGACCCCGGATTTATCGCCCAAATGCCGCTTAAATGCCACGTTGAACGAGTTCAACAACACATATTTACAAACATCATGATACACACGCTTCGCTGTTTACGTAAACCGTGGCCCCAATACTGTTGCATAGTTAATTCTTCGCACATGTATGCGTGCTATATAGTGCGCATTATTTTGAGTACGCACTAAAGATAATGCACATGCGTGTTTCAGTGGTATCCATGGTGCTCACAAAGGATGAATGCCCTCTTCGTCCCAGGTAAAAGTCCCACAATGAAAATCGGTGGATGTTCAACGGACTAAGATTGCACCTACAGTAGAATGGAAAAAGCTTAGGCTTTCGATTCTACTAACAGGCCATTCCAAGTCCGTTCGGTAAAACATAATGATAAGAACGGTCATTATACACATCAGACAGCAATGCAGGGTGTACACCTTTATGTGCGAAACTACAATTAGACGATGAGATTTCAGGCTGAAATTCCAAATGGAACTTTTATCTGATAGGCTTAATGCCTATTGATAAGCAGCTTAAACGAACACCTCCCAAGTATACTATACCGAGACTAAAACTTCATGGACATAAATCTACAACTAACGTTGATAAGTGACTGTGCATTCCATGCTCACATTTTTAACCTCCCACAGGTGCACCATGAACTTCGCTGTGATATAAAACTCAACAGAGGCATCAATTTCTTGGATGCAATGCTCCACATAACTGACGGGTTTGGATGTACTATGCGCAATACACAATTTGCAAGAAGAAATTTCAATGGCGCATCACTGGGGAGCCAGAGCAATTTCAAAAAACCTTTTTGGGTAGAAACTATTCGGGATAGTACATCCAGACACTTGCGTAGGCAGGTTCAGAGAGACGCCTCCGACGCTGCAAATTTGAGTTTATTGCGGTTCAGGCTCAGCTTGCGTGGTTTATTCATTCTTCGTATTAGAGACAGCAGAAACCATCCGTTTAGGCCTCATCACAATCCACTCGCTGGCATAAACCGAAGGATGAGTAGAAAACCGTGACCCCAACAAACACATTTCGAGTTTCCCTTTAAATGCTTCGTCGTTTACCTTCTCCGCCACATTAGCAGGTGAAGAATTCCAAAGGTTTGTGGCCCTCCGCAACGAGAGCTAGACTGGCGGTAAACCAATAGAATGCATCTTCGCCAGTGCCACTGAGTGTCTGCGCACCCCACATGGCACATGGAGCAAAATTCTTCTTGTCTGGCGGCGTTTAACCATGGTTACTTTGTTTGACGCATATCGCGACTCATCTGAACTCGCGTCATGATGCTCGGTGGCCATTTGAGAGTTTCCCGTGCGTGCTACGTGCTCGCTTTTCCATTATACACTAACCACTCTCTCCCTACACATGGTATTTTCCTTCTCATGGGTTGCAGGAAACATTCTCCCGGTGATTGTGGTGTTACATTGCACAATACATCTGTACCGGTTCAAGCCTTTTGGGAAGGACCACAGAATGCGCGTGATAAGGAAGCAGCTTGGTAAGGTTTAACCAACCTTGCACTTGCAACCCTAGTCCCTCATCACCCCGTGTGGCTAGAAACTGAACGGGTAATATTGTCCCACGCCTTCCTGCACCTGCTTGGCTATGAGATATTCAATTATCTTGCAGACGACCCATATTGAACCCACAGGACTGCAATTGACATCCGCATTTTTGTCGCCGCCTTTGAGCAGCGGAACAATAATAGCTGCTCTCCAGTCATCCGGTAGTCGCCCTGCGGCCAGCGAGGTGTTGAACGTCCCGACAGCTGGTGATGCAGTGACGTCGGCGAGTCCACCTAACGTCAGAGGGTGAATTCCACCAGGGTCAGCTGATTGTTGAGACCTGAGAGATCTTAACTGCGCCGTAGTTGCTTCCAGGTGAAAATAACGAGTCACACTGACGAGTTCCGAAACTGGCGAGACTGGCGAAAGGGTTATTGTGGGGTCCGCTGCGTACACTGATAAATACTGTCGCGCCAGAACATCTGCCCTAGCCTCGTCAGAGTCAGCGATGATCTCAGCCTGAGGCACGGTAGGTAATCCCAGCGTCAATCTCGTACCATGTTTGAGATATGCAAACTACCGCTTTGGAGCCTTAACACATTCGGTTGCCAGCTTCTCCTCATATCTGCTCCGCCTAACTGCTTTCGCAGATGAATAGTGATTCCTCATCTGACTGTACATAGTACAGCCGTCTCCTGTCTGCCGATACGTTTGCCATGCCGTATTTCTCTTACGAAGCAAGCATCATAGTTGTCAATCAAACAGCGGAGGATCATGGGCATGAAAAAACTGGCTGCGGGGTGTTGCAAAGCTACCAATCAGCTAAAGGATCCCGTGGCGGACTCGACTCCAACCTGTGTTCACGCTGTTGGCATCGTCGTGCTCCTATACTATAGTCCGTGCCGCTTCGTATCTTCGAAGTTTATGCGCCAGATATTTGGTCCGCAGTGTAGAGTGGGTGATATTTGGACGCCAAATCTCCAGAGGGTTTACAAGGCAGCATGTGAAACACACGTTTGAGCAATGCGTAGCCAAATTCACGACGAATCCCGAAATCAAAAAGCGATTATCCGTGATATTCCACGATAATAGATTATTGAATGAACAATGACACCAACAAGATACAAACTTCAATAATGAGATTAAAAGGACTCAAAAAGAGAGAAACCGGATTGCAGCGTGCGAGCAAGGAGCACGTGCGTCACGCAGGTCCAGAACAAGGATATGACGAAGTAGCGCTCTGGACGCGAACAAACAACAATTGGTCCGTAAAAACAAACAGTTCGTAAAGACACGTCAATAATGCAAGCAAGTGAGTGATGTTAAGAAAAACACCGAATCGCAAAGGTTTTAGAGGGACTTTTCACGACCGGTCGTTACACCACCCACCAAAATCCTCCCGAATCCTTAACAGAGTCAAAGGTTTGGTATGAAAGTACTGATTCTTCCTACCTACCTAGGCCCTGCTGTCAGTGCGCGCGCCTAATGCTTGTCGTCATCCTTCTTCTCATGTTTGCACCTCATCCCTTGGCCACGTAGACGCAGGGCTTTTCTACATCTTCCACGAGAACAGCTGACCGATGGCGGGCGTGGAGGGGAAACACAGGTGCCGTCCTTGGAAGGGCCATCCTGCCCTGGCTGTATGTGCCTGCGTGAGTGTGTGTGTGTGTGTGCGTGACCTAAGCTCCGCTACTTCTACATATGCAAAAGACATTCGGACACGTCAACAAAAAACAAACGGCGAACATTGTCACATGTTTGATAGGGGTTACCGGGAATAGTGTGCATCGGGTATGTGTGTGTCTGGATGTACAATGGAATCGCATTTGTTACCACATCAGAAAAGCCTTCTGTAACGTCAACGAAAGACTGTGAGCACCGCAGCGTGTTTGACGGAGACCATGTGGAATAACGAGTACGATGTAGGTGAGTGTGCTTCGGGGTGTACGATGGTTCGATATGTCAGTGTGCCGTGATTGCTTCCATACATGGGGTTTATTTTACCCACCTCGAAGACTAGTGCGAAATAGTCTACTGGGCTTCAGCTTTATCAGCTTCTGCGCCTTCGCTCTCGAGTAGGTTGAAACTGCGTATGCCACGAATGAGCACTCCTTTAGCTGTCTTCACCTTCACCGTTCTTATCATTCCGTCAGTGCTTTCGATGGTTTCCATAACTACTCCCAAGGACCAGGTGCTGAAGTGTGCCCGTTCGTCTGCGATCGTCACTAGGTCTCCAACATTGAATGGTCTTGTTTTGACCAGCCACATCTGTCGAGCTTGCAGAGCCGATAGGTACTCCCGAAGCCGTTGCATCTAAAGAACCTTGGCAAGATAGTTGGCCCGCTTCCATCAGTGGATCTAGCTCCCAAGAAGGTTTATCTGTCCTTGGAAACCCTCGTTCGATCTTAACATCAGTAAGTAGTTCTGGATGAGAGCCTGATGGGTGGGGTCGTTACTAGGACCAGTGGGCGGTTGTTCAGAATTGTCTCTACCTCAGTCATGACGGTGTTCAGCGTCTCGTCGTCGGGCGGCTGTTGCCCAATGATCGACAGCAATATTTGCCTGGTAGACCGGATCGGGCGTTCCCATACGCCGCCGCGGTAGCTGGCCTGTGGGGGGTTGAAATGCCATCGTACGCCGTTGGCCACGGTTCGATCCTGCAGTTTGTCCTTGTTTATGTTCTTGTGCCAACGCTGCAATTTCCGGTGAGCTTCCACGAATTTCGACCCATTATCTGAGTATATATCGGCCGGTACGCCTCTTTGGTTGATAAATCTCTGCAAGGCCCATGGGAAAGGATCGGTTGTCACCGAATGTGCGACTTCTAGGTGTACCGCGCGTGACTTCATGCACGTCATGATACATCCATATCGATTTTTAATCTCTCCCTACACTTGATCCACGGGGGCCCGAAATAGTCTAACCCGGTGTCGCTGAACGACCACCAGCCTGCAGTCACTCTGCATTCTGGTAGTGGGGCCATGTGTTGTTTGTCCGCCATGGCATTGCGTCTCCCACAACGTACACAACGTCGAATTACGCGTTTTACAGTCGCTCTTCCTCCCAGCAACCAAAGGCGTTTTCGGATGACGCTCGTCATGTGACTTTCCCCGGACGCCGTGTGGACGTTGTGGACGTGCTGGATCATTAGCTCCACTACAGGTTGTCTCGCAGGCAGCAGCATATGATACTTTGTGTCGAAGCTCAGGAGGGCGTTGGCCAGCCTACCATCCACCCACAGGAACCCATCAATTAGTCCGGAGTTTAAACGCTTCAATTCGCCTCTTGGAGATGATATTTCTTTGTTGATTGGTCACACTTCTTCCGCCCTCTCGAGCTCTCGGGCGAAAGCCTCGCGTTGTATCATTCTGAAAATATCGTATTCTGCAGCCTGTAGCTCATCGGAACTTATCGGGCCGACCCGTATCCGGCCTGAAGGGCGCAGCCCTTTCGTGACTAGCAAATGTCCCTTGAACCTGGCCATCCAGACTAACGCGCGAAGTGTCTTCATCCAGGAAGAAAACCTGACCAGTCGCGATAGAATGGATGTCGCTTCAACGACGTTGGCCGCCATCACTACGCCTTTGATCTCCAGTTCTACTTCCGTAGGGTTTTTTAATTCGAACACGGGCCAGTCCTGTTTAGGCAATAGCAGGAAGTTTGGCCCTCTCGTCCATGTGTCTAGTTGCCTGAAGTTGGTCGCACCTCGGGAGCACAGGTCGGCCGGATTATCGCCAGACCTGACATGCTTCGACTGGTTCATGGCTGATTCATCGTGGATAATTGTGAGCCGCTTAGCAACGAAAGTACTAAACCCGCTCTGGACGTTGTTGATATAGTAAAGCACTATCGTTGAGTTCGTCCAAAAGCTAGCCGACCAAATGTAGAAGTCAAAACATCTCTTCACAGACTATACCGCCCTGACGGCTAACACGGCCGCGTTAAGTTCAAGGCGTGGGATCAAAACCGTCTTCGGTGGGGCAAAGCAAGCTTTGGCAAGCAGGATCCCTGCAGCATACCGGCCATCCCCCGTGCACCATCGTCTGTATAAAACTGCTCCGTAACCAACCTTGGATGCGTCAGAAAAGGCGTGCAGTTCTCCAATCTGTAATGCACGACCAGGGGGCAAACATCGTAGAATCCTTATATCCCCTAGGTTGTTTAAGGTGTTCAGAAATTCCTCCCAGTCCAGCTGGTCTTCTCGGTCCAGTGGCTGGTCCAAATCAACTTTCTTACGGCGCAGCCGCTGCAGCAGGATCTTTCCGGGTAACAGTCACGGAGAGACAAATCCAAGCGGATCGAACAAACTAGAGACGGCAGAAGGCATGCCACGACGGGTTACTGGCAGCTCGGGAACGTTTAGCTCGAAAACAAGTTCGTCCGTTTCCGCATTCCATTGTATCCCTAGAGTGCTTTCGGTAGGGAGTGAGGAGCCGTCCAAATCTCTAACCCCTTCGGCCCTCTCGTGGTACGGAATGACCTCGAGCACTTCTGAAGCACTGGACATGCATTTCGTCAGATTGAAGCCGCCCTATTATAGCAATCCTGTTAGGCCCCTGAACTGCGCTGGGTCCGAGTCTACACCATCGAATGATTTAAGGTGGTCGTCGACGTAGAAGTTTCTGCTGACGCTATCTACCATCGACCGATGGACCGGACCTCCATGTTTGTTCGCAACTTCCCGAGGGGCGTAGTTCGAACAAAACGGTGATGGTATGGCTCCGAAGGGGTGGACGGTCATCCTGTAATTTACCACTGCGTTGTCCCGGTCGTTCTCTTCCCACCACAGGAAACGCAATGCATCTCGTTCTCCTACCTGTATTTTCACCTGGTGAAACACTTCCCTAATGTTGGCGTACAAGGCCACCATACCCACTCTGAAACGGCACAAAACTTCGATTAATGGTGTGGCCCAGTCAGGTCTTTGTAGCAGGCGATCGTTTAACGACTTGCTTTGGAACTTGGCCGCACAGTCGAAAACCACCAGCAGTTTTTCGGGTTTCTAAGGGCTGATGACCGAGTGGTGAGATAGATACCAGATACCCTTTCGGCCATCGGTGTTGGCAGGCACCTTCTCAACGTAGCCTGGAGCTTCGTTTCGCTTCATTAATTCTGCGTATCCTTTTCACAGATCATGGTCTCGAACGTAACTTTCTTCCAGTCATAGTAAACACCGGATAGCGTAGTTTCGGATATCAGTCCACGGGTCAGAAAATGTGCGCCATGAGAGGGGAACTTTGAGCTGTTTTTACGCCCTCTAGTTCCTTGCCGCAACGTTTGTAAAGCAAAGTGATCCTCCTGAGACAACGATCTTCTTTCGTCTCCCATATCGTAAAACTCCTTTTCATATAGCCGCTGCAGATTATACTCTATGCGGTTCGTTTCGGCAGACAGACAATTCACGGAACCACGTATTTCTACTGGACCGTATAACATTCATCCCAGAGCTGTGCTTACGGCATAGGGTGCCTGGCGGTCGCCCACTCTCCGGTCAAGTACGCCATGCACCTCCAGCACGTCGCAGCCGATGGGAATATCCACTTCGTCCTCTTCCCAGTCTACAACGGTTACATACTGCAGGCGGGGCCACCTAGTCAAGATTGCGTTGACCGACCTGGTGCTCGTTTGGGGAAATCTGCTTACGCGAATGCCTCCGTTGGTTCCATTTGCTCGTTAGTGTATAAAAAGATGAGTTGCAACTTCAACCGGCTGGCAGTCATTACTTGTGTTCCTCCCACCGTGCTCACTGCTAGCGGTGTCGCACCTTTAGCCAGCCGGTGTTTGTCGGCAAACCGCTCTTTCACTGGGGTAGTGTCAGATCCATTGTCAACGAAAGCCATCGCTTTGACCACCCCAGTTGGGGCCACCACTCCCACGGCAACTACGCCTCGACGTTCCGGTTTACTGGCAGACCGCAACGTTGAACAAATAACATTGGGCTTGGTACTCTCCTCGGGTAAAGTTACCCTTGCTTGGTGCAACAATCTACGGTGTCTGCCAGTGCAGCACTCGTAACAACATCGGTTCCTTGTCATACAAGCTGCTGCCCGGTGCTTGGTGTCGAGACAAATAAAACACGCTCCTGCCATCCTCGCCATTCCCCACCGTTCGTCTATTGTGGAGTTGCCGAAATTGGGACATTCTGGTAGTCCATGGCTAGCATCACAGGACCTACAACTTGGTTGCGCTGTGGCATCGCGTGAAATAGCGTGTGTATCGGTCCAAGGCTGGTATTTCGGCTGCTCCCGAGCAGTGGTTTGATCCTGGCTAGTACTGGGCTTGTTTGCTCGGTTGCTGTGCTGGATAAGTCGACCAAATCTGCTGTCGGCTATCTCGGTTTGCCTGTCCAAGTATTCGGTCAGGTCTTCGAAGTTAGCCTCAAGGTCGCTTCAGCTTATCTGTTCCGCTTCTTCCGCCCACCGACCCTGCAGTTCGGAAGAGAGGTAACGGACTATGCCCTCCAACGTATGCACTGCATCGAGGTCAGCCCTGTAACCTGAATGGCCGAGGGCTATTGAGCAGTTCTGCATCTTGATCACCAGGTCGGCCACTGTGTGGACATCGCCCATGGTTCTGTTTGCCTCTACCATCACGCCCTCTATTAGGTTACGGGCTCTTTGAACGGTTGGCAAAACAAGTCCCTTAGAATCTTCCTTGCTCTTGTGTAGCCTTGTTCCGGGTCGAGCATGGTACACACGTCGATAGCTTCTCTTGCTCAGCCTCGACAGTAGTGATTCAGGTAGAGAAGCCTTTACCCTGGGTCGGTTACCTCATTTTCGACGAAAGACTAGAATTGCTTGACAAACTTGCAGTAGTGTTCAGATCGCCCGTCGAAAACCGTCAGCTCTACTCTTTGCAAATCGATTGTTGGTGTCTTGTAGTCGGCGACCGGCGTGAAGTTTCCTATCTTGTTGTACCCTGATCTATCGGAAGTGTCGTGGTCGTTGGTCTTTGGCTCACGCTCTTTATGTCTACACTTCTATTTTGCTTCGTGGGCCTGTTGCCTAGCCGATACCCGTTGTTGTTCTAGGTCTAACATCCCTAGCCTATATAGATCGACATCCTTACGATCCATGTTGCCCTGATTAACACATGAAATGGCACTGACAGGACTAGGCGATCTAACATTAACTAAGGAATCAAAGGTACCAAAAACCTTCTCAGTGAATTGCCCCATTACATTCTGTCGAGATTCCAACGTCTTCGATCGTTTTCTTGGCATTTTGCGTGCTTTTCCTCGTTCAAAATTGATCTATTAGGTATTGTAACACACTTTTGAGCAACGCGTAGCCAAATTCACGACGAATCCCGAAATCAAAAAGCGATTATCCGTGAAATTCCACGATAATAGATTATTGAATGAACAATGACACCAACAAGATACAAACTTCAATAATGAGATTAAAAGGACTCAAAAAGAGAGAAACCGGATTGCAGCGTGCGAGCAATGAGCACGTGCGTCACGCAGGTCCAGAACAAGGATATGACGAAGTAGCGCTCTGGACGCGAACAAACAACAATTGGTCCGTAAAAACAAACAGTTCGTAAAGACACGTCAATAATGCAAGCAAGTGAGTGATGTTAAGAAAAACATCGAATCGCAAAGGTTTTAGAGGGATTTTCCACAACCGGTCGTTACAGCATGGTCGCTTGAACCTAAAGAGGAAGGATATCAATCCTGGGAATGTCCAACACCCATGGGGTGTGAGCAAGATCCAGAACGGACGATTGCTCACTTTGGAATCGAGTTGGATGAGGTGCGTGTTGGCATAGCTCCATATAATATACCGTGGTAAGCAGCTCTGTTAGCTGCAGTAGCAAAGCAGGATGCCGCCCAATCAGTGTGGGGCACAAAGAAGTCACGTAGGACGAGACAGTGACGGTCAGGTTCCCAGAGCCCCAAGGACTCCAGGATGTCCGGTGGCTCTGCAGCAGTTATCCTTTAGAAAACTCCCTAAACCATGGATCCACTGCTAACTAATTTCGCCTTACACCAAAGTGACTGGCTGAGCCCTCGGGGATCTGTATAACGGTCAGGCAGATGAAGATATTCGCTGTCTCCAATATAAGTCATTACACAGCCACCAACTGCGAACTGAGGTCTATCAGGTTAAAACATGCGGTACCCCTGCGGAGTAACCTCAGTGTCCAGAACCTCGTCATGCAACCAGGTCTATGTCAGCGCTGTAACCACGGGTTTTCGGGCAATAGCAAAAGCTTCCACTCTCTCACGTTTGTTCAACAGCCCCATGACACTGTTCAGAACCAAATAAGCTGCTTTTTCATCCAAGCAATAAGGCGAACCCCGTGCCGGAGCTGGTAGGGTCAATGCTGTCAGGGGTGGCCACTTCACCCGCAGTCTTCTCTTCGTTACCCGAAAATCCACTTGTACGGGGCGTCCTCACCGTTTGCACGGCGTTCCCGGAACTATTGGCGATCTTGCTCAAATTTCTACCGACCCCTCGGTTTAAGGTCACTTGACCCTCGGACAGCCTCATCTCTTAGACGTAGCAATCGCTGTAAAGTCTTTTATGCCCGTCCGCGAGAAGCAAGGACAACCTCTTAAGGTCAAGGTTCCTCAGTTTTGCATACCTTGCGAAAAAACGTCGCTGGTACCTGTATAGACCCAGCCGACCTTCCTTCTCCCGCAGAGAACAATATTTTGAATATACTCCGTAACTGGAGAAGGTTGTGTTTGATAAGCTGCCGAGGGACCGACACCGACGCTTCCGGAATTCCGAATACCAGCATGCACTGATCCGACGGAGGTAACTTCTTCGGACCCGTAAGCTCCTGTATCTAAGAATCTCTGTGACTGGAGCGTGTCGTTAACGCAGAGATCGATGGAGGGACGGCTGCCTGTATGGCAGCTGTGATAGTTTTTGCTCCTTCCTGACGGTAACTCCCTCCCCTTGTTGTTGGCCCTCATATAACTGACACTTTTTGTCCCCAAAGTCGTAGCCTCACTAACACCAGATTCAGTGAACACAAAATAAGGGACGTTTACACTAGCAACTGTTGTGGTACTGGGAGCCACAAACTCACCAAAAGTCTTTTCCTTTGATGGCGGTGAAGGTGACACTGATGATATTGATGGAAATGATGACGATGATGGTGCCGTTGCTGTTATAGCTGCCGCTGTAGATGGTGATGAGAAAGTGGACGGTAGCAACAACGATATTCGTAACTAGGACTCTGTCTCAACTATGATGGAAGACGCTGTCATCACTGCCTTCTTTTCCGGCCATAGAGCTACTGATAGCCCAGAGTACTTGATGCACAGCACTTTGATCAACTTCGAATGGCATTTATTGGGGCCTTGCAAAGGTCACTGTCCACTTCGGAACATTCAGGTTGGATCCAGCCATGACACTCAATACACTAAAAGCATCCGTCGCGGTAACGAACAACACCGGAGCAAACCAGACATACAGACGCAACATTCTTGACTATTTTGGAGGACATAATGGATGAACAACGTCCCACAAATCGACGAAATCGCAGAAAATGTAATTCCAAATATTACACTGAGAGACTAGCCGGACTGGTTCCTTCTACAGTACCGATGAAAATTTCATTTGCTCTGTAATTTCCTTGACTGAGGTAAACCATGATCTCGGGTAGTTGCCTCGTGGGTGCTTCTTATCTCCCAACACCGCCTTGGTCCAAAGGGCGAGGTCAGCCCCTGGGTATAGGTATGAAGGGACCAGTCTTTTTGGCATTACACAACAAGCCTCCAACCGTTGCCAACAATCATCCAACCAGTAACTTGTACCCCAACTGCTTGCGAATCAAGGGAATATCTAACAGAGGTGCAGCTTTGTGCCGCGCTGCAGGCGGAGTCCCATTGTTACGAAGTTTACTAAATCTGATATCATAGATTGGAGTTGGTGGGCGCACTCCAGCAGATTCTGCGATCGCTTTCGTCGAGGGAGTCAACTAGAAAATACAGTTGAGTGCCAACCACTTGTATTCCGACAGGGCCTGAGTACAGGGACCGGACTCCGGATTATGCAGAGGAAGTGTGTCGGAAGTAGAGCTTGCGGTTGCCGCGTGCACGAAAGTACGGCCAAATAAATGATAGATACGATGTGATCGGCTGATCACTATAGAGGCCCCCTCCTAGAAAGCCGCCAGAAAGAAAGGCACAGATTACGAAGTCATGCAAGCGAACGGATACGTCGCATTTTATACTGCCAGTGAAATAAATAAATGTTGCAGTGCATTGTGACTTTGAAACCTTTTGTGGACTCGGACCGCAACTCCAAAGTCCTCGAATTCGGAGGTATTGTCTGTGGATGATATCCAGCTACCTGACAGGCAAAACAGACACAACAACAAAAGAAGCGTGTAGGGTTACTCCGAAATGAATGAATTATTTTGAGAGGTAAAAGTGAACGACTGATTGAAACCGCTTTGTTTGGGTTAGAAATGAATTGACAGCATAGGTCCGCCGGGGAGGAAAACAGAAAACAAAACGAAACGGAGAACAGAAAGCTACATGCGTTAAAACGTGGCGGTTGGCACTCGAATCGAGACACTTGGGAAAGCCGCCGTAGCCGGCTAATCAACCCGAAAATCTCGTAGGTTAAACGCGGGAGGCAGGATTTTCCAGGGCTTACGGCGAAGGTGTCAGTGGAGCTTTCCATCCTCTTACCTCAGTGAACGATCTAGAACAGGTTCGGTTTGGTAAAGCTGTGTTGTGGTCGGTCTTTTCGGTAATGCCTTTATCGTGCGCCTGGGTCTCTAGTGCCGGCGCAGTGGACGATGGATGAGAAAACTCTCCAGAGGGCAGTCGGTATCCTGTAGTTAGCCAACGGGCATTTCTGGAAGACGGTGCGAGCCCCTATAAACCAGCAGGGTTTTAGTGACGGTGTCCGGAGGTGGTGGAAGGGCCGAACATCAACAAGTTGCTTAGCAGCAAAGAAGGAAGTGGTAAATAGCCTCAGTGTGGAAAGCAAACCTCAGTTAATGGCCTAGTACAGATTCGGCTCGACAAGGGTGTGCTGTGGTCGGTCGTTTCGGTAGTTCATCTGTCTTGAGTATGGGTACCGGGAACGGCCGGGTTCGTGTCGCTGGCCAACGGGTACTTCGAAAGCGGTGGGAGCTTACTTCGAAACTACAGGCTTTTAATGATGGCCCGCAGAGATGATGGATATGCGGAACATCAGCAATGCTGTTTAGCGATAAAAAGGAAACTCTTGATGGTCTCAGTGAAGGAAGCAAACTTCGAGCGAGGAGCAACAGTAACGGGTCAAAAACATTTAAGGGCTTTTGATTACTTATAGAATAAAATATACCGTTTCTGCAAAACGAATGGGTTCGTTAATCAGGCGCCAGGGATTTGAAATTCGTGGAGGAGACCCTGTATTGAGGGCTGCCTCAGGATAGCTATCCGAGTGGGTCACAGGAGTTGGTTTGGTCGGTGTACGGGAAGCCGTGGACGCGGGTGCTGGTCCTGAATACTTCAATGGGGAATGGATTCGGCTAACAGAGCCGGTTTAAGTCGGGCCTGGGCATCCGTATCCTTTCTGCCTTCGTGGTTGATGGCGAATGTTTCCTCTAGGCAGCGTAGAATTCTGTGTAGCCTCAGTAGGCAGCTTATAGAGGAGCGCGTGCCGCTGTCCCAAGGAAAACATGCGAACAGTCTTGGATTTGTGAGTGTACGTGAATCGTCTTGTTTTGTGTAAGAGCTCCGGAAGGTGCAGCGTACGCATCTGGTGCATTAACCAGGCAGCGTAATCAGCGTAGCCAAAAGTGAGGATGGACTCTCGAGCTACTATCTCATCAGGAAGTTGAGGCAGGCAGCCGAATGTGGGTCCAACCGATATGGGCAGCAGATCGGCCTTAAGTGTCTCGCCGTATCCTAGGAGTATCAGCCTTAGCAACTACCCTCCAGTCTGGGTATTTAGCTTCTAAGGCTGCCTTCAGTTGCTGATCTAGGCTGTCTTCTATGCCATTTGCTGACGGGTGGTAGGCTGCCTTATGAACGCGACGGGTGCCTAAAGGTTGTGGAAGAATACTAAAGGCTCCCTCTAAATGTGAGCCGCGGTCTATGGTAACCGCGATTGAAATAAGAAGTGCTGCAGCCCAATGCTCTAAGAGAGCTCAAGCGATTTCTTCGCTTGTGGCATTGTGCAAATGTACAAAAACAGCCACCTGGCGAAACGACCTATACATGTGAGAAGATATATGCTGCCCTTCGACGGAGGCAACGACCCTACTAGGTCAGCATGCACGCTTTGGAAACGTGAGTTGACGGCTGAAAGTTTCGATAGTGGGCTTTTTTTCCTATGCACCTTCGGCCGTTTGCACTGGATGCAGGTACGGGCCCAAACAGCGTCATCACGGTTCGTGTTGTGCCAAACATAACCGCCGCCGACGAGTTTATTGGAAAACTTTATACCCGAGTGGGTCAAACAATGTAAGGTTTCGAAAACCCGTCTCCTAAAATATGACGACACTACTGGCCTTGGACATGTCACACATTACGTCACCTTCGTCTGAAGGGATGGGAAAAAATAGAGCTGCAGCGATGGAGTGTTAGGCGGCTGCTCTACCTCGAGGTCTTCTGGCTTCGCGGATGCAGGGGCTTCGGAGTTGATCGAGCAAGGTTCATGAGGTCCATGTTCTGAATAGGAGATAGCGCGTCTGCGACAAGATTATTGACATCTGATTCACTACTCATGTCATTCGTTTACTGAGTGATGTAAGCCAGATACCTGGCCTCTCTAGGAAATCACCCGTCCGTGGCTACACGCGGTGCTTGGACGACTGGTTTATGGTCGGTGTGGACCGCAAACTGCTTTTACCCTGAGAAATGTCCAAAGTGACGGGTGCCAAAGTAGATGACAAGGGGTTTGCCGGCAAAATGCTATTCCTGGAGTCAGCTGGCTGCCGTTTTGGGAGGAAAGTGCAAAGGGTTGTCAAGTGTCGGTTAAATGTTTTTGCCGTACCACGCCTAAGACTATGCCCGATATTTCTGCGACTAACGCGACTGGGGAAGGTGGTTTCAGGTGTGATAGCGAGATTGTGTTGTCGCTTGCCTGCTTCAGCACAGCAAATGCTTCTTGTGTGGTTTCTGTGAACCCAAGCTGCTTCGCCTTGCCTTCTACCAAATACGTGAGAGGCTGCATTGGTTGAGCGCCCTGTTGGACGAAACTCCGATGGAAGTCGACAAACCCATCGAAACACCGTAGTTGCTTGAGTGACGTAGGCTTTAAGTAGTCTGGGATTGCCTGCTTCTTGTCATGCGATGGTATGATCCCTGCGGAAGTAACGTTGTGTTCTAGGAATTCGATGGCATTGACGCCTATTACGGACTCATTCGCGTTGCCCGTGACCCCGTGCTGAGAGGGCCTGTCGCTAATCGTGTATGGATGTGCTAGATGAGCCGACAATCAGGATATCGTCCAGATAAACTAAAGCGAAATTCAAACCACTGCACAACATATCGGTAAAAAGCTGGAAAGTTAGCGCAGCCTTGCTAGGTCCGAACGGCAACCGAAGAAACTCGGAAGACCAAAAGCAATCGTTACGGCTATTTTGGGGAAATCGGCTTCAGCTGCTGGTATTTAGTTACATGGCCGCACCAAATCTATTCGGCTGAAAATTATCTCGACTGTCAGACCAGCTGTGAGGTCCGTAATATGCGGAATAGGATAACGGTCGGGCACCATCACTCGGTCGATTGAGCGATGGTCCCCGCACAGTCTCTTCAAAACCGTGTGTAGGGATGACGCCCACTGACTGTTGGAAGGCTGGCAACTCCTAAGTTGGGCATATGTTGGAACTCGGAGCGAGATACACGGAGCTTGCCTGGAGCCAGCCTGCGGGGTCGAGCGTGGACTGGTGTGATTGTGTAAGTCAAATCTCGCAAATCGAGCAACGCGTAGTCAATTCAAACGAATCCCAAAACCAGAACAAGATTGATTCGTAGCTTCTACGATACTAAATTGAAATGCACAAAGGATACAAATATATACGAACCTCAAGTATGCGGTCAAATAGGCTTCACAGTCAAACCGAAAGGTCCAAAGCCCCATGGCTCAGGCACGACAGTCAGAAACGGTTCAAGGCCAAATTCAAATGTCTCACATGGATAAACAAACGTGAAAATGTGTGGTGTATGAGCGAGCTTTCCAAGATAATGTTAAATATGGTCAAATTCACAAAGCACGTTGGACATTTAGAAGGATTTTCAGTATTCGTTCTTTACACCGCCGGCCAAAATCCTTCCGCGAAAATGGTTGTCTAAGGTTCAGGAAGAGGTCATGATTCTCACCCTATCTACCTTTAACTTATTGCTAGTGCCTGTGGTTACTAATTTCCCGTGTTATCTGAACGTGAAACAGGTTTTCGCCGTAGTCATCATCGCACAATCCATAAGGAATCAATTCCAAATCCCGCTGCACAACTTGAGATTGACATATTCATCAGGAGACCGGCGCATATAGTCAGACGCACGATGAAGATGAAGGCTTTGCAGAGTGAAGTGTTTCGCCGCACGAAATAAGTCTAAGCATCACAAGCAGTAACCCATTGCAGCAACTGGTTAGACTAATTTTGTTTACAAACATGAGCGCAGAAGTTGAACGCAGGTGCAACGCCTAATGAGATATCGCGTAAAATTGACAGGTCACGAACCAGTGGAATTACATAAAATTAACGCACCAAAGCTTCCGAAAGAAATGAAAACCGGTTTTTGATTATGAATATATTTCGAAAACAAGTGTACGGCGGACAGTATCGAAATACACATGAACACGGAGATTGATTGAATACTGGCATCTATCAGAGTATTTCAAAGTTTTCTGTGCACAAAATATGTGACAATCAATATTGTATAAAATGTTAATAAATGTTCTTCTTTAAAGATAATAATAGTTTCACAATGTGCCATCAGCTAGTATGCCTCACCTGAACTGTTCAAGTGAAATACTGGTGAATTTTTCCTCTTCGCCTATGTGCACGCTAGATAGAAACTGGAACTAAGTACATTTGCAACCTTTCAGAAAAAATGGGTCCAGTTGATTAGTTGTAGAGCATGAAATGCATTAAAGTGCTGAGTAACTCGGAGCGAGGCGATTTGCAAGCTACGTTGTCTTTTGTATGTGGTTTCGAGCTCGAATCATAAACATTTACCTCGCTGTTTCCTGCTACGAGTGGATTAACTCTCTGATGTCTCGAACACGTTCTTCGTTTCTTCCGTTTCCTGTAATGTAACACAAATGTAGGATCTGTCCAATAGGCAAGGTCCAGTTCGGCGGTGGTGCAGTTCCCTTTTAGCATTCGTGCTGCCTTAAAACGCAATACCAGTGCAGTCGTTTTGAGCTCGTTTAGGGAAACTGACTTCAGCTCAGCAATTTTTGTTTTGACAAAGGGTACTTTGTTTCGCCGCCGGCCATGCAGTTCCACCCAGGTACCGTACACTGTCACTGGGTCGGCAAATTTCAAGCGGCTTTGGATGACCTGCTGGTGTCCTTTTTTGAGATATTTCAAAAGCCTCCGGGCAACTTCTCCTTTTCTCAATAAGTGACTTGACGGTGGTCTCTTGGGTATAGCAACTTCATGTTGCCCGCTGTGACGTCCCGTCTTTGAATTTGCCATCAAAAGCACCGACTGATCCTTTGAGTGAACTTCGTTTTCCTGAAATGGACCGTTGGATTCAATATCGAAAGGCTGATTGTGTTCTACAGAGGCACTTCTCTCAGCAACATTTGAGCAATTTATTGATGCCGATTGTTGAAGTTCGCTCGTCAGGGGTCCGAGAAGTGTCCAGCCTAGTATCGTTCGCGTAGCGAATGGTTCTTTTCGATTGCTTATGCTCTGTTCAAGCACCCAGTGAGCCTCTGGTACATTGCATCCAATTAGTATGTCGACGTGGGGACTAGACACTTCTTCGAACTCTATGTCCCTGAGATGAGACCATCTCTTGGCGATCGATCTAACAGAGTCGACTGGTCTCATTGGCAAGCTGTCTATTGCAAAAGCTTCCGGAATTTCTACGGTCGCCTCATCAGATAAAGATGTTAACTGCAGGGTCAGCCTCTAAGAATTGCTAACATGACCCCCTGCAATCGTGCTGATAGTGAGCGAGGTAGGCTTGCCTACTAGTTCACAGCTTTCTACAAGCTCGCGAGTAATCAGCGAGGTACCCGACCCCGTGTCCAAAAATGCATTGACCCTCCTTAGTCCTTTAGGTGTCACGATACCGACAGGTACGATGCCTAATCTTGCCGGTTTGAAATCATCATGTCCCGTTGAACAGACAATTTTGGGTTCATCCGGCTGAATAGGTCTATTGTTGGGAAGGCCATGCAGTAACGAGTGATGATTACCCAAGCATCCCTCTTGGTTGCATTTCACTCTTAAGCTGCATCCAAAGGCTCGATGAGAGTTGTTCAAACACATAAAGCATGAGCCAATCCTTTTTACTGCGCACCACCGATCGGGTACACTCATCCCATGAAAGGTCGGACAATCTAGTAACCGATGCAGGGAGTTGCGTAGCTTGCATTCAGCTGACCTCTCGGGTTCTTGACTTATCATGTGCATGTTAGGCAAAGACTGGGTTTGGTTACAGTCCTTCTCTACAATTTGAGATGTTGGTTCCCTTCGCGCCAGTCTGCAACTTTCGCGTACGATTTGTCCAAATCGACTGTTGGCGATACGGGATTGACGACCTATGAACTCCGTCAAGTCGTTGAACGTAGATTCCCGCTCAAGCATATTTATTTTTTCAGCTTCTTCTGCCCATCGGCTCTGTAAATCAATAGATAGACATCAGACAATGCATTCCTGTGTGTGCAATGCATCCAAATCAGACTGGTATCCTAAGTGCTCCAGTGCTATACTGCAATTCTGCATTTTTATCACCAAACTCGACAGTGATTCAGCCTTGCCCTCAGTCCTTTTCGCCTCCAATAAAACACTATCAATCAGGCTTCTAGCCACCTTGAATGGTTGTCCAAACAAATCTTTCAGGATTCTGCGCGCCCTGATGTACCCCATCGGTGGATCAAGCATCGCGCAGCCTTCGATAGCACTTTTGGCCCTCCCAAGACAGTAATGTAATAAATACAAAAACCTTTGACCAGGATCTGCAACTTTGCACTCAACAAAATTTTCGAACTGTTTCATGAATATACAGTATTGCTCGGGGTGCCTGTCGAAGTGGGACAGCTCCACTCTCGGCAGGTCAAGAGCCAAAACCTCGGTAGTTTCAGGCTGTCTCAAGGGTTTATATTCGTCGATCACGGTGCCTTTTCGATGTTGACATTGTGAACTACATGGACTCTTTGCTGGCTCTCTGAGACCAGTTCCTTGCGTAAGGGGCTCTGCTTTTTTTCTGACTAACCGCAGCTCGTTTTCTAATTCTATTACTCTCATTCTATAAGTACTAATATCGTCAAAAGCATCGCGGTTAGAGATATATGACCTGGCACTGACAGAGCTAGTAAACTTAGAATTATCTAGAGAATCAATAACACCCGAACCATCCCCACAGACTTGCCGAGTTATTTCCTGTTGTCTCAAAAGGTCCTTGCTTCCTCGTCTGGGCATTTCCAATGAGTTTTCGTGTCCAGGTTCCACTTGAGTACTGTAAGTCAAATATCGCAAATCGAGCAACGCGTAGTCAATTCAAACGAATCCCAAAACCAGAACAAGATTGATTCGTAGCTTCTACGATACTAAATTGAAATGCACAAAGGATACAAATATATACGAACCTCAAGTATGCGGTCAAATAGGCTTCACAGTCAAACCGAAAGGTCCAAAGCCCCATGGCTCAAGCACGACAGTCAGAAACGGTTCAAGGCCAAATTCAAATGTCTCACATGGATAAACAAACGTGAAAATGTGTGGTGTATGAGCGAGCTTTCCAAGATAATGTTAAATATGGTCAAATTCACAAAGCACGTTGGACATTTAGAAGGATTTTCAGTATTCGTTCTTTACAGATGGTGCACATGGGTGGTGATTGGATGCAGCTTTCTGTTTGGGCAGCTCGGATTGGGTACCCTCAGAATTCTGGTTTGGAAGTGGGAATCGGCGTGAGGATCACTGGTGGCTGAGCTTCAGTTAGGGAAAAAACAATGAAATATGATGTGATCCGAACTAGTAGCTGTCGCCTACCTGGATCGACCACTAGACCGTGACTTTCTAAAATCTAAGCCCAGAATAGCCTGCTGCACCTTAGCGACAACGGGAACCCATGGGAAAAGTTGACGCAGGTCAATTTCAGGGATGAGAAATTGACTGCCATATGTTGGAATTGAAGTACCATTGGTGGCTTTCAGTTTCCGGGCTGTGGGAGAGACTGCGGACCGTTTTGTAACCAGTGTTATACTGGCCTGCGCTCCCATGTTGATTGAGGAAAGCATACTGGCAGTGTTGTCTTTCACGTAAATGAGGCGACTGGGAACGGGGGCGCCGACTGAGCCTATCGCCGTCACCTGGTTGGAGTGAAAATGGCAGGGCTTCCCGCATTTGCGAGCTTGAGGTCGGAAACGGCGGTGGAAGTAACACTTGCCTGATGGGCGGTTTGGCTAGGGGCTGAGTCATGGAATGACGGCCGGTTGGGTTTTATTTGCAAAGGCTGTTGAGGGTGCGCTCTTGTTGTTACGAACGTTTGAGCAATGCGTAGCCAAATTCGCAACGGATCCCGAAATCAGAAGGCGATTATCCGTGATAATTCTACGATACTAGATTATTAAAATAAACAATGACGTAAACAATATACAAACCTCAATAATACGATCACAAAGTCTCAACAACGAGAAACCGAATAGCAGCGTGTGAGCAGACAGCACGTGCGTCACGCAGGTCCTGAACAAGGATGTGCCAAAATAGCGCTCTGGGCGCGAACAAACAACAATTGGTCCAGAAAAACAACCAGTTCGTAAAGACAAGTCAATAGTGTATGGAAATGAGTGATGTTGGGAAAAAACACTGAATCGCGAGGGAAAAAGGGGGATTTTCCACGACCGGCTGTTACACCGCCCACCAAAATCCTCCTGGATCCTTAGCAGAGTCAAAGGTTCGGTATAAAGGTACTGATTCTTCCTACCTGCCTAGGCCCTGCTGTCAGTGCGCGCGTCTAATGCTCGTCGTCGACGTTCTAATACTGGTCGCACCTAACCCATTGGCTACATAGACGTGAGGCTAGTCTACATCTTCCACAAGACCAAATGACCGATGGCGGGCGTGAATGGTCACATAGACGTTGTCCTCGTAAGGGGCCGTCCGGTCCTGGATGTACGCGCTTGAGTGTGTGTGTGTGTGTGCGTGTGTGTGTGTGCCGGGGTTACAATGAAATCACAGTTATGACTACACATCAAAGGATGACTTTCTGCAATGTCAACAAAAGACCGCGTGGCAAGAAAACGAGTAAACGTAGCGTGCATGTGTGACCTGAGCTCCGCTACTTCCACATATGCAAGGGGCATTCGTCAGCGTCAACAAAAGGCGAACAAAGAACACTGTCACATGTATGATGGGTTTACGGGATGTAGAGTGCGTCGTGCATGTGTGTATGTATCGGGATATATAATGGAATCGCACTCATCACCACATATCGGAAAGAACCTTCTGTAATGTCAACGAAGGGACCGCGAGCACCTTAACGTGTTTGACGGAGATTGTGTGGTATATATGGTGTTTCTTTATCCACCTCGATTACTGGTGTGAAAAAGGTTTACTAGGCCACAGGGTTATCAGCTCCTCCGTCTTCGCTCTCGAGTAGGTTAATACTGCGTATGTCACGAATGAGCACTCCGTTAGCTGTCTTCACCTTCACCGTTCTTATCATTTCGTCGGTGCTTTTGATGGTTTCCGTAACTACTCCCAAAGACCAAGCGCTGAAATGTGCGCGTTCGTCGGCGATCATAACCACGTCCCCAACTTTGAATGGTCTTGTTTTGGCCATCCACTTCTGTCGAGTCTGCAAAGCCGGTAGGTACTCCCGTAGCCATCGCCTCCAGAAGACCTTGGCCAGATAGTTCGCTTGCTTCCACCCGTGGAGGTAGCTCCCACGAAGGTTTACCGGCCCTTGGAAACCCTCGTTCGACCTTAGCGTCAATAAGTCGTTTGGGGTGAGCGCCAGGTGGGTGGGGTCGCCGTTCAATACTGGAACCAGGGGGCGGTTGTTCAGGATTCGCTCCACCTCAGTCATGACGGTGTTCAGGGTCTCGTCGTCGGGCGGCTGCTGCTCCATGATTGACAGCAATATCCGTCTGGCGGACCGGATCATGCGTTCCCATATGCCGCCTCGGTGACTGGCCTGTGGGGGGTTGAAATGCCAGCGTATGCCGTAGGCCACGGTTCGATTCTGCAGTTCGTCCCTGTTTATGTTCATGTGCCAACGCTGCAATTCCCGTTGAGCGCCCACAAAGTTCGATCCATTATCTGAGTATATGTCGGCCGGTACGCCTCTTCGGTTGATAAATCTTTGCAAGGCCCGTAGAAACGAATCGGTCGTCATCGAATGTGCGACTTCTAGGTGCACCGCACGTGATTTCATGCACGTCATGATACATCCGTATCGCTTTTCTAATCTTTTCCCGCACTTGATCCACAAGGGCCCGAAATAGTCCAACCCGGTGTCACTGAACGGCCACCAGCCCGTAGTTACCCTGCATTCTGGTAGTGGGGCCATGAGTTGTTTGCCTGCTGTGGCATTGCGTCTCCTGCATTGCACACACCGTCGGATCACGCGTTTTACAGTCTCTCGTCCTCTCAACAACCAAAGACGCTTTCGGATGACGCTCGTCACGTGACTTTTCCCGGCATGTCCCTCCACGGCGTGGACGTGTTGAATCATTAGCTCTACTACGGGTTGTCTCGCAGGCAGCAGTATAGGATACTTTGTGTCGAAGTTCAGGTGGGCGTTGGTCAGCCTACCATCCACCCGCAGCAGTCCGTTGATGATTTTGGGGTTTAAACGCTTCAGCTCGCCTCTTGGAGATGGCATGCCTTCATTGGTCAGCCCCACTTCTTCCGCCCTCTTGAGTTCTCGGGCGAAAGCCTCGCGTTGTATCATTCTGAAAATATCGTACTCTGCCGCTTGTAGCTCATCGGGACCTATCGGGCCGACCGGTATCCGACCTGAGGGCCATAGCCCTTTCATGACTAGTAAACTTATCTTGAACCTGGTTACCCAAACTAGCGAACGAAGCGTCTTCATCCAGGAAGAAAACCTGACCAGTCGCGATAAAATGGGCGACGCTTCGACGACGTTGGTTGCTATCACTACGCCTTTGATCTCCAGTTCCAATTCCGTAGGGGGTTTTAATTCGAACACGGGCCAGTCCTGTTTGGGCAATTGCAGGAAGTTCGGCCCTCTCGTCCACGTGTCCAGTTGCCTGAAGTTGTTCGCACCTCGGGAGCACAGGTCGGCCGGATTATCACCAGACCTGACATGACTCCACTGGTGCGTGGCCGATTCATCGTGGATAATCGTGAGCCGGTTAGCAACGGAAGTACTAAACCGGCTCCGTACGTTGTTAATGTAGTAAAGTACTATCGTTGAATCCGTCCAGAAGCTCACCGACCAAATGTAGAGATCGAAACATCTCTTCACAGCTTGCACCACCCTGACTGCCAACACGGCTGCGCTGAGTTCGAGGCGTGGGATTGAGACCGACTTCAGTGGAGCAACGCGGGCTTTGGCGAACAGGATCCTCGTGGTATATTGTCCATCTCCTGCGCACCATCGTCCGTACACCACAGCTCCATAACCGACTTCGGATGCATCGGAAAAGGCATGTAGTTCTCCAGTCCGTGTCGTATGGCCAGGGGTCAAACATCGTGGTATTCTTATGTCCCCTAATTTCTTCAAGGTGTTCAAAAATTCCTCCCAGTCCAGCCGGTCCCCTCGGTCCAGTGACTGGTCCCAATCAACTTTCTTACGGCACAGCCGCTGCAGCAAGATCTTTCCGGGTAGCAGCCATGGTGAGACGAAACCGAGCGGGTCGAACAAACTTGAGACGGCAGATAGTATGCCACGACGGGTTATTGGCAGCTCGGGAACGTTCAGTTCGAAAACAAAATCGTCCGTTTCCGCGTCCCATTGTATCCCTAAAGTGCGCTCGATAGGAAGTGGAGAGCCGTCCAAATCTCTTACCCTTTCGACTTTTTCGTGATACGGGATGACCTTCAGCACTTCCGAAGCGTTCGACATCCATTTAGTTAGATGGAAGCCACCCTCTTCCAGCAATCTCGTCAGACCCCTGAACTGCTCTAGAGCTGATTCCACATCATCGAATGACCCAAGGTAGTCGTCGACGTAGAAGTTCCTGCTGACGCTTTCTACCACCGTCCGATGTACCAGATCGCCATGTTTGTTCGCTGATTCTCGGAGGGCGTAGTTGGCACAAAATGGTGACGATATGGCTCCGAACGGGTGGACGGTCATCCTATAATTCACCACTGCATTGTCCCGGTCGCTCCCTTCCCACCACAAGAAACGCAAAGCATCTCGTTCTCCTACCGGAATCTTCACCTGATGGAACATTTCCCTAATGTCGGCAGACAAAGCCACTTTACCTACTCTGAAACGGCACAAAACATCGATCAGTGGTGTGGTCCAGTCAGGCCCCTGTAGTAGGCGATCGTTTAACGACTTGCCCTGGAACTTGGTCGCACAGTCGAAAACCACGCGCAGTTTATTGGGTTTTTTGGGGTTGATAACCGGATGGTGAGGCAGATACCAGATACCCCTTTTTCTGTCGGTGTTAACAGGCACCCTTTCAACGAAAACGAGGGCCTCGTTTCGCTTCATCAAATCCGCGTATCGTTCCCACAGATTCTGGTCTCGAATGAAGCGTTCTTTTAGTCGTAGTAATCGTTGGAGAACATAATTTCTGTTGTCAGTCCACGGGTCGACCGGTGTGCGCCATGGGAGGGGAACCTCGAACTGTTTTTTGAGGCCTCTAGAGCCTTGCCGCACCGTTTGTAGAGCGAAGTGATCCTCTTGAGACAACGTCGGTCTTTCGTCCCCAATGTCATGAAACTCCTTTTCATAAAGCCGTTGCAGATGATACTCTATGCGGTCCGTTTCGGCGGATAAGTAATTCACGGAACCGCGTACCCCTACTGGACCGTATAACATCCATCCCAGAGCCGTGCGTACGGCATAAGGTGCCTGGCGGTCGCCCACTCTTTGGTCAAGCACCCAATGCGCCTCTGGCACGTCGCATCCGATGAGGAGATCCACCTCATCATCTTCCCAGTCTACAACGGTTATATCCTGCAGGTGGGGCCACCGAGTCAAGATTGCGTCCACCGACCTTGGTGCTCGCATGGGGAGATCCGCTAACGTGAATGCCTCCGTTGGTTCAATTTCCTCGTTAGTGTCTAGAGAGATGAGTTGCAGCCTTAATCTACCGGCAGTCATTACCTGTGTTCCGCCCACCGTGCTCACTGCTAACGACGTCGCACCTTTAGCCAGTTGGTGTTTGTCGGCAAACCGCTCTTTCACTAAAGTGGTGTCGGATCCACTATCAACGAAAGCCAACGCCTTGACTATCCCAGTCGGAGTCACTACTCCCACGGCCACTACGCCTAAACGTACCGGTTTACTGGCAGATTGTGAAGTTGAACAAATCACGCTGGGCTTGGCACTCGCCTCGGATATGGTTATTCTCGCCTGATGCAGCAGCCGATGGTGTCTGCCCGTGCAGCCCTCGTAACCACATCGATTCCTTGTTCTACAGGCTGCTGCTCGGTGCGTGGTGTTGAGACAGATGAAACATGCTCCTGCCATCCTCGCCATTCCCCACCGTTCGTCTATTGTGGCATTGCCGAACTTGGGGCATTCTGGTGGGCCATGGCTAGTACCACAGGATCTGCAATTTGGTTTCGCCGTAGCATCTCGTGAAATGACGTAGGTGTTGGTCCAAGGCTGGTACTTTGGATGTTCCCGTACAGGGGTTTGGACTTGGCTAGTACCGGGCTTGTTTGCTCGGTTGCTGTCCCGGATGAGTCGGCCGAATCTGCTGTCAGCTATCTTTGTTTGCCTGTCTAAGTATTCAGTCAGGTCTTCGAAGTTGGCTTCTCTGTCGCCTCGGCTTATCCGTTCAGCTTCTTCCGCCCACCGACCCTGTAGTTCGGGAGAGAGGTGACGGACTATGCCTTCCAAAGTGTGCATGGCGTCTAAGTCAGCTCTGTAACCTAAATGGTCGAGGGCTATTGAGCAGTTCTGCATCTTGATCACCAGGTCGGCCATGGTGTAGACGTCGCCCTTGGTTTTCTTTGCCTCTGCCATCACGCCCTCTATTAGGTTACGGGCTACTTTGAAAGGTTGGCCAAACAAGTCCCTCAGAATCTTTCTTGCCCTTGTGTAGCCTTGTTCTGGATCGAGCATGGTGCATCCGTCGATAGCTTCTCGCGCTCGGCCTCGGCAGTAGTGAGTAAGGTAAAGAAGCCTTTGCCCAGGGTCGGTTACCTTGTTTTCAACGAACGTCTCGAACTGTTTGACAAACTTGCAATATTGCTCAGCTCGCCCGTAGAAAACCGTTAACTCCACTCTGGGCATTTTGCGTGAATTTTCCTCGTTCCAAATAGATCTATTGAGTATTGTTCCGAACGTTTGAGCAATGCGTAGCCAAATTCGCAACGGATCCCGAAATCAGAAGGCGATTATCCGTGATAATTCTACGATACTAGATTATTAAAATAAACAATGACGTAAACAATATACAAACCTCAATAATACGATCACAAAGTCTCAACAACGAGAAACCGAATAGCAGCGTGTGAGCAGACAGCACGTGCGTCACGCAGGTCCTGAACAAGGATGTGCCAAAATAGCGCTCTGGGCGCGAACAAACAACAATTGGTCCAGAAAAACAACCAGTTCGTAAAGACAAGTCAATAGTGTATGGAAATGAGTGATGTTGGGAAAAAACACTGAATCGCGAGGGAAAAAGGGGGATTTTCCACGACCGGCTGTTACACTTGTTGTTCAACTGCCTGCGTCAAAACGCGAACCTTCCGATGTGACTTCTGAATGCCGCAGTTGCCACCGGGGGCGTTGTGGTGAGTGGTTTTCGATGTAGGGTTAACGACCACCCCAAGCGGGCATCGGTGGCGTTGTTAAACGAGTGGGACTGTGAGGCAAATGCGTTTGCATGCTTGGAGACCTCTTTCGCAGCCTTCACGCACTCATCTCAACCGTTTATCCGTAATAAAACGGCTGCCTTATTTGGGCATACAGTGGGAGTCGTTGCATCTGTAGTCGACGGAAGAATGCATCGTTTATGGACGTCGTCTTGAAGTCTTGGATTATTTAAGTCGTAGGCGGGTACGAAGCCGAAGTCCAAATAGTCCCATATTTTGTAGTTATCTAGTTATTTGAATGTCACTGGTTGTTTAGAAGGTAGTTCACCGGACAAACGCAATAGGAAAATAGTTAGGGTCCAGAATGCAAATCTTGACAGTATCTTGCGTCTGGTATTGCAGGTGAGCTGGAAGAAAGACCACTAAAGATCGAGAAAGGTTTCTGGATACTAGCCTTTACGAAATTTTGCTTCTTGTGCTGCCCGGGACCCGCAAGATAGATCGCTGGACGGTGAGAGGAAGTTCGGACTTGCTGCTGTCCGTTCAGCTTGAGTGTCACGAAAGACTCTGTCACAGTAAATCTGTCAGGCACCAACCAGCGAGATCCTTGAGCCGCGCCTGGCCTTCTCAAGATTCGTACATATAACAACAGTAGTAACAATAATAATGATGGTATATTTCTTGATCTTGATCAAGACACATGCGCAAAACGTGGTCAATTGGTAAAACATTGCACTGCAGTATGAAATATTCATAAAATCCGGAAGTGGGGTTCACGCGCTTTATAACCAGTATAATAGATGTAGGCTGTGTTTGAATGAGCCGAAATGGGTGCGCTCAACGAGGTTTACAGAAACCAGTTTCGGTTGCGGGGACGGGGTGTTGCGGTGACTCCCCTGTGCGTGGCAACCGCTGGAAAGCCATTATAAAAATGTGGAACACACAGTATTTATGATAATTTTGTAAACAATCACTTCTGAGTGACTCAAATTAAATTAGGGGTGAGCAGAAGAAGGAAAAAAGAAAAAAAGGAAATAAAGAAAAGAAAAAATAACGTCCACTGGCCCATTTGATATCTGAAGATTTAATATCGAAAACTGGATAGAGAGATTCACCAACCGGTAGCCAGTCATGGAAAAGAACAGAACGAGCTTGGAGTGCATAGACAGGTTTATCTCCATTGACGTCATTTGCAAAACTCACGAGGCCAGCAGAAAGGTGGTTTGAAATACCTAATGAAGGAGGAAGCATGTAGAATGAACGCCAGTAATTAAGACGAGTTTATTGCGATCGTTCTCTTTAAATAATTTCATAGCAAAAGTGACAGGGAGGCAAATGGATCACATGAAATGTGATGTGCTGTTGGAGCAGCATGAATGGCAGTTGACTGCTCGGCTGGGGACTTCAAAATGGAATCGATGAAGAGACTGTCAGCTGGGGCTAGAAGATGGAGTAGAAGCGTCGAAGCGAATAAGAAGAGATCATAAAGTGGGATGTTTAAGGACTCAAAGCCTGTTGCTGTGTTGTGCACAGAATCGGCCCGTGGTGGCAACGACTGTTATTTGTGTGTGAAAAGAAAAGTTTCTACGGTTAAAATAGAAGAATTTACGGCCATGTTCCAGCCGGCAGTGAGTGTTTTGTATTTTATTTGATAATGGTCTAGATTTACACTGATGGAGGGTTGCCGATTGAGGCCTAGGCAAGGGTGGGCTAACCAGACACGGCTGATCTTCATGGGGAAAATGCTTAAGGCAGCAGGCAAAAATGGGCTGCTGGGGGCCTGTGACCCGGGCAATAGGATTTTGATCACCGTGGCTATCAACGTAAAAGGCTCCACATAGCAAAGGCCAGGGTAGTGAATAGTCCAATCCGATCAGTTAATTCGTCAGATCTGTGCGGTAATCCGATATTAACATTTAGTGGACTGATGGCTACTCAAGTACCCAGAATGATCTGAAAGAGAATGGGGATACGGCCGTCTAGAGGATGTTCCAGCTGGGGGTTATGAATAAAGTTTTATCAGAAATTATGTAATTAAAATTTAAGGGAACGTGTAAACCAAGGCCTACAATAAAATTGGAGGTCATCAGGTTGGAAGCGGTTCCAGCTGTGGGTTGTGGTAGCAGGCCGCGAAGACAAAGTTGAGGTAGGAAAACAAGTTTTTGACATATCAAATTGGAGCAGTGGAGAAGTAACCTAGCTTGCCCTAGACTGTAGAAACAGACCGGTTATATCTTAGTGGATGACTTTTGGAATCTGCTTTATGGCATGCACCACGGTAAAGCGTAATTCTGATTTGTGCATTTTGCCGATGATTTTACCTTTTTCGGTAAAATGTTACCTCGTCGGCTTGCTATGTACCTGTGAAAGTAGAGGAGTAGACTAGTCGTTGACTGGGACAATTTCTAGGTTAAGGGAGGACGTGATATGCAGTACTAAAGGACTGTGGCTATCTGGGCTTTTGCTGTCTGAAGCCTTGTGACAGGAAGAGCGGTTGGGCTTTGTGTGCGTGATTCGATTTAGAGTAGTGACAAGATGAAGGATAAGGAGTCTATCAGGTGCCACATTTTAGGGTTAGAGATAGGGGCGGGGACTAAATCAAACACAGAGTTGAGACCGTTCAGACGCTATCGTTCTTGCGGCCAGTAGAGCAACGTATATTCAGGGAAGATTCCAGTGATACTGGCCCCAGTCAGAAGGGTAAAACAGTATGCACAATTTATACTGGTAGGTTTATGCCAAGATGAAGACAGCGATGATGCATGTTCAGGTACAATGTTTCAAATTGATATCCGGTTCACTATGTATCAGCAACGCTCAAAACAGACGTGCGCATAGCTTTTCTGCAGAGCTGCAAGTGGTACCAGCGTGACATCAGGAAAAAATGAGGGATTTGGATTGACAGGGCATCAAGGGAGGAAAACCGGAGCAAACTCTGCGTAGCACGGAATGATTAAGATCGGCAACTATGTAACTAGGACCCATCAAAAGTCTCATAAATAGTGTAAAACGGTATGGGATTTTGAGCATGCACAAGAAAGTATATACATTTATTTACATAGGTGGAATTACCAGGCAGGTCATTAGATGAGGTTTTGACTCAAAAGGACGTGATTCATTTTGGTCCAGTGATCAAGACAGTCTTCATATGCTCCATCTGTGCTTCCGCTTTCCGGGTCACGCTGATTACTGAATACGCGTCAAGGAGTCTGCTAGTTGCTCCCTCATATTGTTCTGGCGTGCGACGCGATAACAGTGAGTCAGATAGTTTATTCCAGAGGTTAGGATAGATGACCGAGTAATATCTAGATCTGCTTGAGAGCCTAGATAGGGAGTTGTGATGGTAAATTCTCTGTGACAGATAAAGTAGGGAGTCCCAGTGGAGAAACCAAGCGGGTCATCAGATAAGTGGACTTTCGAGTGCAGAACATTGAAGAGAAATAAACGATTGAGCTTGATACGACGTAACCACGGAGGTTTAAGTCGGAATGGTTTGCACTCGGCTCTGTAGCTTAGGCTAGTAGAGGGACCGAGTAGTTTTTTTAGTGAAGTAGCGTTGCGCTTCCTCTATACTGAGGGCATTTTTCGTAACATATATAACGGCATCATATCTCAGTTAGATTTTTGGGAGGACACGCTGTATACGTTTCTCTTTCGTTGCTGATACATGCTTAAGGGAAGCTTTCCAGAGTGCATCACACAGGCCTTGCCCGGGGGTTATTAACGGTCTCCCGGACTGACATAGGATAGGATTTCCGGAGGCAGTCGACTGTGTCTTGATCGCTGGCTAGATATGCGAACTCTCTGGAAGCAAGGTTCTGAAATGATAGTGAAATCTCCCGGGTCGTCCGGTAAGAAATCCAGGATTTCTGTGTGCTTTGAATGGCACCCCGGTTCACAATCAGGCTTACGCTCCGTTTTTATCTGGAATAATTGGTCTACTTTGAGAAAACTAGGTCGGGATTCTAAAATTTTGGCCACGCCTGATGAGAAAAACCGTGAAAGTGAGAAAGAAAGTTGACTGGAGCAAAAACGACCACCAAAAAATATATGACTTCGCCTCTGAAAAACAGAGTTTGGCTGTGAGTTTCTAATCGGAATACCTGCCTCTACACTCGTTAAAACATTTACTCGATTATAAAGGAAATGCATCTCCAGTGAAGGGGAAAAACCACCGAAGGCGTAAACTAGCCATGTTACTTGAGTTTGTTGGGTTGAGTTGGTTCGAAATGACAGACGGAACCGGGTCCCCAACTACTGGAGGACAACCCCTGAACTCCTACCACAGCTTTTGTCGAGGTGGTCAACTAGAAAATACCTTGGAGTGCCAGCTACATGTAATCCCAGAAGGCCTGAGTACGGTGACCGGACTCCGGCTTATGCAGGGGAAGTGTGTCGAAAGTTGCTATTGCGGTTTCCGCGTGAGCGAAAAGCGCAGTCAAACAAGTGATGGACAGGATGTGATTGGCCGATCACTACACTAGCAGCTTCATTTTAGATAGGGCTATCGGCCTTACTACCTGTTCCCATTTTCAGCCAGTTTTACTTCTTTTACACCTTCTCTTTTTATTTTGTCGTCCTTCGAATTCACTTCTATTTCCACCAGAAGTTACCTTTACCGCAACGGAAGGACGAGAGGTAGTCATTATCACCCGCGCAAACGCCACCTCGGCCGTCTAGACACAGAACTGACGAAAGTAATCTTGGGCGTCCCACTTCAGACGCCGACGTCATGTCCAGTCTCTTAGTGAGGCTGAGGTTGATCTTGCTACTCCCAGGGTTCCCTATCTCAGAGGACGAAAATGGGTAGTCAAAAATTTATTAATGTACTGGTTTGTCGTAATCAGTGTATTGGGTGCTGCTTAGATTTTTTTATTGCGGCCCGTGGGAATCTGAGGAGCTTCGGGTACAAGAAACAGGATATTAATTTGGCCCAAGACTTTACATTCTGTGATCTGACCTGATCCCATCCGATCTGCGTTCACAAGACGGCTGCAGGTCCCCGCCCATCCAAATGCGGAAACTCGTAGGGTTTTCGAGAGCCCACCAGGTGATGTCTTCTCTTAGCCTGTCTAGCCGAAGCGACTTTCACTGGAAATCTGGCGACAAATTTGAACCGTTCACGTAACCTTCAGATCGCGCTTATGAACTACTACTGACTTGACTTGAAACGAAATCACGACAATCTACCGATCACACATGGATCTCCTACCAAACAAGTTCCAGGGCAGTCTTCAGTCGAAGACTCTTTGGTTCTTTTTAACAGCCGATCCATCATAAACAAAATTCGGCACTCACGATATCTCGCCATCAGTTCCAATTATGATATAATCTTGGGCACTGAAACTTGGGTAACTGATTACTCTCTAAGGGACCTGATTTCTCTTGTGGGCTACAACGTCTTCAGAGTGAATAGGGAAACTAGACGCGGTGGAGGTTGTTTGGCACTCCTCAATCAGAGCTTTAATGCAACAACACTTCATCACCCTCTACTTGACTCCACTAGCGATTCGCTTCGGACAATTGTCCACATTCCTGGCTCTCAACTTCATGTTGGAAGTATGTACCGTCCACAAAGAGAAAATTTCTCCGAACTTACACACCTAATTAATGCATTTGAATACCTATCCTTACCGCATCAAGTATGAAGGTTACTGCTGGTGACTTTAACCTGCTTAAGATAGCTCGGCCATCTCTATCTGCACCCGCTAACCTTTTACCTTTTGCAACAAGTATTACTGCAGGAGGATGAGTATAGCATATCCGCTCTCCTACGTGAAAAAACAGCATTTTAGATCCCATTTTCACCCATGGCGTCCCTCATGTATATGTCTCAATCTCCTAAAGTTTGCGCGGCAGAGATTACAATCTGGTTGACTGCTGCATTCTCAATCACCCGCGGCCCACCCTGAAATTACACTGCATTGAACCCCCTCCTCTCCATGACTGGAAGGTTCTCCCTTCCACCATTCGACTAGCTGATTGGAGTGAGTTTTTTCTCTCTCGCGATCCACAACATGCCATTGACTTTTCTATGCACAGTTCTTCAGATGTCTTGATAGGATTACCTACCTCCCCCAGCAAAGAAATAATAGGAAGTCCTATATCACCTCTCTGCAAACAACGTATGCCAAGATTCAAAAATATCGTGAAACTACACAGGACTTTGCAATTTTTTTTCAATCTTTTCGCCTCACTCCTATTAGCCAAAAGCTTGAAGAAACTACACTGCGTAACCAGGAAATAAAAACTCTGCGACAACAAAATAGATTTCTTCGACTGCCATTATTGTGCAGGACCAGAACCTCTAATACTCATGGAGATATCCAGCACACCGTTTCAATGGACAGTGTATCCGCCTCCACTCCCCTTTCTATTGCAGAGGCCTTCAACTCATTCTTCGCCTCAACCATGGCCCCTGTCATTATTTTTGACCCTCCGCCTCTTCCCCTAGTTACCGCTTCAACTCTGTCTGCAGTGAAATTTGACGCTTCAATTATCTCTCAGTTATTGACCACTTCTCAGGCAACTTTCTTCCCAGGATCTGACCTCTTACCGCCCGCTACAATAGTTGAATGCCGACCTGACTTACCTTACTTACTGCTGAATATATTTACCTTTTCAATTAACTCCAGTCTGGTGCCCGCAAATTGAAAATGCTCAGTCATACTACTGCACCACAAGAAAGGTCCATCGCATGAGGTAACAAACTACCGTCTCATTATTAATACACCTATCCTCTTTCGGCTAATGAAAAAAATCGCAAAAGAACACATTGTCAGCCACCTCTTTCAATGTCATGTTACTAATCCTCGATAACACGGCTTCCTTTGGTCAAGATCTTGCGCAACCTGCCGACTGGACTTTTTGAATCTCGTCACTGAAATGGCAGACAATGGAATGGCCCTTATAGTAATTTACTTGGATATATCAAATGCATTTGACCGCGGGCCACACCCACATCTTCTGGCCAAAATCCGATCCTTTGGCATCACCGACCCTTCATTATCTTGGATCAATTCTTACCTGTCCAATCGCTCTCAGGTTTTCTCAATAAACGGACACTGTTCCAGGCCTAAACCAGTCACAAGCTGTGTTATACAGGGTAGCGTCCTTGGCCCTCTGTTGTTCCTCATGCATATAAACGACATATTCCTCTCAGTGGGCCATGGCACCCCGTTCTTTTTTGCTGATGACATTAAAATTGTCTACTCATTCAAATCTGAATGCACCATCTCGGCTATTTTGAACATCCCTGAAGACATATCTGCACTCCACAGACGGTGCTCAACTTGGCAGATGAATTTTTCCGCCGACAAATGCGAGGTTCTTACATATAAATGCAAGCTACCTCCAGCATCTTTAGCCTTTTGTGGTTCAACCATTGCTAACAAGCAAATCTTTCGGGACCTTGGCTTAAACTATTGCTGCACATTTAATTTCTCGGAATATTCGGCCCCCCAAGTCTCTAAGGCCAGAAAGTGCCTGGTGCTAATATTTCGCTCCTTCCGACTTCGAGACTGCATCTTCTCCCTTATAAGTCTCATGCCACGTCTTTATTAGCATACTGCCCACTGATCTTTTCCAGTAAACGGAGATCAGACAAAATTGGTATCGAATCAGTTCAACGTAGTTTTACTAAGAGACTGATTGGATGGAGCTCGCCCCTCACTTATGAAGAACGCTGCTTATTATTTAAACTAGATCCTTTATGGCTTCGCCGTATGAAACTGAACCTCATCTTTTTGCATAACGTCCTTCACATATACTTCTAATCCGTCGCACTTTGCGCCTGTTTCAGGCTATCCACTGCTTTCCAGAATTCTTACCCTTTCAACCCCTATTACAAACACTAGCTTACGTTCACACTTCTTCATCACGTTGTACTCTTACTTATGGAGTAAATTACCGCTAGAAAAACGCAGTTCTACTTCCAGCCATCGGCATAGAAGTGCGTTGAATAAATTCCTCAAGGTTGCCCAAACCTTACAGCTCCTAAATATAGACATACCCCATGACCAATCCTATGAGAAGGGTCTCGACTTTTGAATCGCGCAAACACCGGTGGTCTGTGACAGATGAAATCAAATAAACATTCTTAGTGTTTATGCCTTCCGCCATCGGAAAACTAGTCCCACAGAGTCAATGTCTATTATTGTTGCCTCTTTGTATCGATTCCCATTTGTCCTCAGCTGAGAGCATCCCAGACTGCGCCCCTCTACTTTTGCTCTATTCTCTGACCTTCATTCGTGCGTGCATTTCACTTGGTGACTTCTAATACTCCGGAGACCACACCCGTCACTCACCTGGCCTATGCATTTACCTGACCGTCGGCTATTCGTACGTTACCAGACCGATGCTCCCTTGGTTACGTTCCGGGATCCCCCGGTGCATGGTCGCCTGACCGAGGACTACCTGATACCTACGGCCGTTTGGCCCCAACAAGGAAACTCATCAGTCCCAACCGTGCGAGGCGCGGTCAGGTCCACCGCTTTGGCCGGCGCACATCGGGCATGCAGGCCGGCTGCAACGATGTGTGGACGCAACTAGGCTGGCGGATCGAACCTCCTGTCACCAGAAGTGGTTTTCAGGTAAGGTATCCAGAGCTCGGCCACCCTTACCCACTAGCATTAGTTACGGATTGAAAACAACGTCCCCTGCATCTTACTGCTGCCACCCATTGCCTCTACCAACACTCCTGAACAAGGTTTACCATACACCCGGTCAAGTTCCAAATCAACATATGCACACATACTTTCTTGGCTCATAAATGTGCCCTACTATCTGCGACTACTGACATTTACATCGAACGACTTGTTTTATGTTTGTCTGAACTGATGCCATGTTTCCCCCATCCAATTATGTCCATTTACCGGATTCTGTACCCCGAAACATGAAATGGTTCCACTGTTCAGATCTTGATTACAAATATCACAATTCCTGAAATACTCTTGAAGAGACCGTTCATCCACTTGGTAATTTGTATGTCACCAGTAAATTTATCTAAACAAAACCATCATTTAAAAATTTGTTTCTTACCTGCCAACAATTCCACATAAAACGAAATGGTCCTCCTTCCAGCTCTTCATCTGCGTGACACCAGCTCCGTGTTCATTGTATCCTTCCGTTGCATCTTCTCGCATTCAGCCATTTGCATTTCATGACAGTTGCACTGGAAATGAAGTATCCAAAATCCAGGGCATAAATAGTTCCATGGCCTCCTCAGCTTTTCATGTCGGACTTCAGCATATCCAGCTATGCAATCACCTGCACTTCCTGAGAGCTGTTCATATGTACTACTTTTATACGACTGTATCAGCCCACTATATGTCCACCTCCCGCATCCACTTTGTTGCAAACTTTAGATGCTCTCATGCTACTCATCAACGAACCCAGACAAATCCATAATTGTATCGCTTTTCACTCACCTATGAACCACTGCCGCTGCTCCATCACGATATCATAGTCAGCCACCTGCACCACAATCCATAAAGTGCTTTTTCTACATTATTAGCTGAAAAAACGACTACCTGTAATTTAGGCTGCCGTTATTCTGTTTGTCCTCCCACCGAAAATAGTCTCAGGTAGGACTTTCCTCAACGTACCTAGTCGAACAATTATCTGCTCTTTCTGAAGGCTCCAGTGATGTATCACCCCCAGTTTATTGCCGTCAGATATTAAAAGCATAAACCACTAATATGCCCACTTCGTTGTAAATTTGTATTCCTCATATGTCAGTCTTGGAGCAACCCCCGATAAACCAATAGTTGAGCGCCGTTTCACCTACCTATTGCCTATTGCCATTTTTTCATCAGTCCTCCACGATTGGGCATCTACGCCAAAAAACACTGCGAAAGCAATTTCTCCAAATCCTTGCTGGAAATGAACTATACGTATACCAATATACTGACCTTCCGGTTGTTTCCCAATGGCCCCATGTCAGAATCACACCAGTGCATCCCTTTGAGCGATTCTTTACATGCTTTGACAGTATCGTTTATGCACCACCCCCATACGACTTCATAAGATCATCGTACATCAGCTCCTCTGTCCACCCTGTTGTCAACTTGTGTTCACTAATTAACCTGAAACAAACCCTTTATTCGAATCGTGTTTCACTCACCTGTCAACTTTTGTCACTCTGCTTTATTAAAACTTCCAGGCTCGGGCATCTACTTCCACCTCTTTATGAGGGCGTCCTCCACAACCTCTTGATGGATAGTAAGTACTAATTCAGTAGTAAAACGGACTGTTTCATTTACGCAGTTTCCTTCGTCAGAGGAAACCACAAATCCTTCGGTATTATATTTCTGTTATTTTCCGGGTCATCTGGGCCACCCGTTTAAGTGCGTGTCCTTCATCACCAAAAATTCTCCACTTTTTCGTCGGTGCTTTTTCGAAGGGTTTCATTGTCCGTTTACTCACCCCTGCGACTATACATCGACGCTATCCGAAGTACTGCGCGTTTTTACTTCGTCCCCGCTTTACCTCATTACGTATCTCGACCGCGGAGCTCGTTTCACACCTTTCGGAAAGGTGCGTCCACCTGACCTTCAAACTCAAATTCGCCGGGCATTCATTCGTGCGACCACTAAAACCTATACACTTTTTTGCTGCATTTACCCAAATGAATATCCGAGGGACTTTTTTGTGACCTCACTCGTATAATATGATCACGCAATCAAGCATGCTTCGGGCGTCCCGGAAATAAACCGTTATTACTGTTATTAATATTATTTTTAGGAGAAAGGTTCAGCCGGATAGTGCGCACATTCGCAAATTCACGGTGTCTCGCTGCGTGGTGAGGGCGTGTATCATTCCATAAGCGCTTATCGATAATTTAAATTTGAATGTCAGTATAACAAATGAGTGCCTTACCCGGAGAATTGGGGGACACAAAAGCGCCTAACTATATTTTCACCTTTCTTAGGCAATCCCCTCTAGACGTCGACGGTCGACGCAGAAAACCACCTCAATCAATCCCCTATGGAGGCTCCTTACGTCAAACTCAATGAAAAAGTCGCCCCATCCCACAGAGCAATCCGCCACAAAAATGTCCCGAGTGGTGTTTAGCTTGGTTGCTTTGGAAGATCAAACGCCGTCCGAAATTGTGCACCATTCACGGAACCTGCTGGCCACCCGTCAAATGGTCATAGTCGTTTTCAGGGGGATAAGGGTCGGTGAACTAACTGTCTCAGTGCAACAAGTCTCGCCAGTGTCGGAGACTGCCACGCCTCTGGGCCAACCAGATTAGTATTTCGTTACAAAAATGGAAAGCTTCCCTGCTGGTGGACCTTGCATTCATAACATCGCCCGCCCACTTTCAAACACAACGTCTTGCGAGACCATTCCGTCACCTGATTCCATCGGCGCATCACCAAAGTCCGTCCCAGGTCACAATTGCACCATTTCTCGCAGTCCGGATGCCTCAGTCAACCAGTCGCTTGTCGACAATGAATTAATTGACTTGAAAAAACCGGTCGCATATTGCGATACCAGGTCGGTACTGTGTGCAAAGCTCTGGCTACCTGTTGACGCTAGTCGAAGGAGACGTCGCATCCACCAAGGAAATGTTTACGCAGTCCTCCTTTGTAAAAGTGGCTCTAGCAGGGTCGCACCTCTGGTCCTCAGGTACGTCAGAGTGATGCACTTCATTCCTTCCGCGTGCCACTTCAGTTCATGCTGCTTACGGCAGGCAGCAGGACCACGGCAGCATCCGACCAAAGGTCAATCATTCCCGGTTTAGTTCGTTGGAGATATTTTCAGTGAGTTTGTGTTAAAGAAGACTTTCAGTTCCCGTTAGCGGACCACATTTCCTCTCACGCTGTTGTCTCAGAGCGGACCTCGAAAATTGCCAGCTGGTAGATAGCACAACCAACCTTTGCACAATTGGCACTTCCATGGATATGTGGCTGTCGATCCCCCAGTTACAAATTGCTGACTTCTTGACGGGGTTTCCATTCCCCTCTAAACCACATCTTTTGACCGATATATAATCTCACGCCTTGCATTACCACGTGCTTGCCAGAGGCCCTCCGGTTTGTCTTCAGCCCTGCTGACTCAACTCTGACAAGCTCCACACGGAAAGTCTTGAATTCGACCAGAATGGATTTTTGCGTCATCCTTCAGCCCGTGGGTATCTCCTTCGCACTCGGTTTCGAAGTGATCCGTCTAACTGATGGCATGCTGAGACTACCGCCTTCTCGTCATTGTCAGCGGTCCCCAAAAGGTACCCGATGCCACCAGTACTTGACGTCTCACAGGATATCAACCAGAAAACAATCTTTGCCAAAATTGACCTCAAGAAGGCGTATAACCAAATCTCAATGGTCGAGAAAACCATATCCAAAACGGCCGTTGCTAAGTACTTTGGCCTGTTCCAGTCCGTACTTTTACCGCTCGGGATACGGAATGCTGCTCTAACTTTCCAAAGGTTGATCGATTGGGTGCTCCGATTTATACCCCTGCAGAATGGCAGCATTGACAACCCAAATGTCGGCTCCTCTCTAACTGGGAGCCGCCTACCTGCCCCCACTCTCCCAGGGTTAAAATCAGTGCGAGCTTCAACTGGACCCCAGCAAGTGCTCGTCAGGCTTAACGTCGCTAGAACTTCACGGACATCACATTGATCAATGCCACCTGAAGTCTGTCCCAGACGAGGGGCGTAGCATCCCCCCATTTACCACACCCGGGACGGCCGCGCAGTCAGGTGGCTCCCTGGGTACTCCGAACTACTGTCAGTCTCATTCTCCGCATTGCAGCTGCCGTTTAACCGACCTGCTGGATTCTTGTGCCGGGTGGGTCGATTTCATTCCCGAAACCGAGACAGCCCTCATGGAAGACAAAACAAGCTCTCGCAGACGCCAACATACCACATCACCAATTTCTGACTCGAGTGCTTGGCTGATCCCAGCCGAGGAAGTATCCCATACTGCGATTGGTGCACTGCTCCATTGAGCCACGTGCAGCCGACTAAAACCGGTTACGATGCCCTCTAAAAACTTCAGGCGGAGAAGGCTAATTCCCGCGAACTCCTGGCTGCTTACTTGGCAATAAGTCACCCCTGCCATCATTTGAAAGATCGAAAGCTCTGTACGTGCACCAACTACAAACCCCTGGCACTTGCAGTACACGCAGCGCCCGAATGCTACTCACTTACAGAAGTGGAATGTGCTTCTAAGATCACAACTGATGTCCGCCTTGTGCGTGGAGTCGACAATGTTTTGGCTGATGTCTCATGCAGATTAAACCTTGCCGTGTCTAAAAGCAGTTCATTTTTATGGAGCCAGCGAAACGCCAGCCCGATCTACAGACATCCACCACTTTCCGGCTGAAGAGTTCTGCCCTACTTCATACCTATGGTGCAGCCCCTTGTGCCTGGTCTACATGTAGGCCCTGTAATGTCGTTCCCACTCCCTGCGAGCAAGTTCTTTCTGGTCATTTTTATTTTTGGGCCCACCCTAGCATCCATGCATCTCATAAACTATTTTCTGCCTGCCTTGCTTGGCTCTATGTGAAATCTGACAATGATCTACAGAATAAATAATGCTCAGAATGCCGGAAGACAAAAGTTCACAGTCACTCGTTTTTATCTCCGAGCACATTCTCTGATCTCCGCGTTTAGTTTTCATACATACACATCGACCGCGTATGTCGATTTACCCCGTCGAACGGACAGACGAACTTGGCGGTTGTCAGTTATCTTACCCAATGGCCTATGGCAGTGCCCAATGCCGACGTTTCCATAGCATTGGATCGCTATTTTGGCATTACGTCTACCGTGCCTACAAACCGCTTTAGCTTACTTTAGTAGAATTTGTTTCGTGAATTCTCTGAACAGCTTGACTCTAAACCATCCAAGACAACAGCACACGATTCTTCTTCGGATGACATTTTGGATAGCTGACATCATCAGTTGGAGGCTATACTAGTATCACAAAGCCACCTCAATTTCTGGGCCAAAAATTGCCAATCGTCCTATTGGGTCGTCGACCGATAGTAAAAGATAACCCGTACCGCCAATCGGCCGGGCTCGCTTTTGGCAATACCATTCGTCTTCCCGGCGGGTATGTCCAACCCGGTGAATCGGAGCTCCAAACTTTCTTGCGTTTTGTCTAATGCCTACGGGATTGAGTCCAAATCAGTCCAAGACCCATTGGCACTTCTAGTACACCAGGTTTTGTGTTTAGTGACCTGTACGTCACCTTTCGTTTCCATTCATAACGCTTCCGTAGGCGGACCACTAACCACGCTGTATGGTAGTCCGACCCAGTTACTCAGCCGTACTGACAAATATTCAATCCTCCCGAAGGGTGACCAGGCGGTCATCACTTTCATTTATAGAGTGAAACCAGCGCACTTTGATACATCTCCATCACCAGCAGCATCAAAACCACAAGCATCCATCGAAGCACAAGCAGAAGTTACTGATGACGGTACTCAACAGATGATCACTCCGGGCACCGCACAATCCCCATCAATATCAACAAAACGACCACCAAAATTCACCTGTCACTCTGGAAGACGTAGACATCCTGTCGGGTTTCAGAACTTCGTTGGATAGCATTTTCGTAAACTGTTGTTCAACAAACTACTTGTGTAGTTACCTGCACTTTTCACATGAGTTCATGTTATTTAAGTCAGTTTGTACGACAGTGATGTGTTGAACTGACATTAAAAAGTAAATTATCGATACACGCTTGTCGAATTATACACACAATAACCCCGCATCAAGTCACCGTGAATCTACGAGTGAGCGAATTATCCGGTTAAACAAAACTTCTCTATTGGAGACTGTCCTGGAACTTGTTTATTCGGAGATCTAAATGTGATCAGTGCACTTTCATGCTCCTATTTCGTGTTATGAGTCTCAAACTTGTTTCTATTGACTGCATATTTGTGTCCAGCATTGTAGTCACACTACTTGCCCATTTTCTTTTGCCGCTGCCGACTTAGATTGCTTCGGCATTCATTCAATATACCCTGCTGTTTAGCTGGTGCAGTGCAACTGTGAATTTTTACGTGTACACGCAAAGCCCAATTATTGAGGTTCGCGCATGATGACAAATAACCATGATTGCACTGTCTGGTACGGTGGTGCAGGATATTCTGAGTCGTGAAACGGCCTCTCTGAGGATAGCACACTCTGTTTATGAGTGCTGCGGCCCCCTTCTTTTGGCGTCAACCAAATGGTATACAAGTTTTAGTTAGACGCTAAATTTTGCGTGACCCTTCCCTAGGTGAAAAGAGGCAGATGGGTGCAGTGCACAGAAGTATGTTTTATTAGCATTACTGGCAGCGTCGAGCCTTACCAGAATGGTGGTTAAGATCGGCTGTTGTTTTGTAGCTTGGCAAGATGGAAAGGAATTCATTTTCGATTCCGCTTGCTTGCCAATTCACGCGTGTATCAAACCTATAAAACCCAAAGGTATCGGAATGCACTCTAAGCAGGAGCTGACGGGTGCAGTGTACAGAATTACTTCATGTCATCTTCGTGGTTTACCACTGGTGTGCCGCAGATGAGAAGTCATTTCTGAGTTGTGATCGGCTCGCTTCCCACAATTCCATCAGGTTTAACAGCGGGCAATATAAAGATCCACAGGTTTTATATGAATTCCAATAAGCATTCACAAGGAATTCCGAATGAACTCAGGGCCGGAAGTGTTCAGACGTGATAGAAGTAATGAGTGATCACAGTCAGACCATAGATTTAAGTTTGGTCAAAATAATTCTCAAACCAAACATACTGTTGTTCTGCGTTTACCCATCGAATAGTCTCACTTCTCCTGAAAAATAGGGCTCCAGAAAGAAAAATATGAAAGATAAAACTAATGACCGCAGCCACATACATGAATACAAAATAATCGTATAAAGTATGACAAATCATGGACACTCCTAAATGGAACCAGTAAAATGGAGGCTACAACACAATGGGCAAATCACCATGAAGTGAGAAGGAGGAAAATTGGTTGTACCGTTATATTGACCTCAGGTAGCATAGGTTGATGGCTGTCAAGTTCGAAGAATACTGTCCAACGATCTACGAAAATTGCTTTTATTTAGTTTCATGACGCCGTGCTGAAAAAATTGGGTCGGACAAAATAGCTTCCTTAAGGAAAAATGTCTGTTATTGCGTCAGAATGGAGGAAAGAAGGGATGTCGTACGTGAATCGGAGCACCAAGCACCGAATTCTAGTGGCATATCCTTGTTCGCCTCGAGGCGTTATCAGAATCTTTGATAGAGAGTCGACGATCCGATCACCACGGGTCACTATTTCCAACGCAAATTCTACCTACGGATAAAACTGGAATGATGGCCCGGAGTGACTGAGTGTTAAACACGGCATGTTTGTGTGTTGTTTTTTATTTTGTGGCGTTGTTCACTGCGAGTGTGGGTGTTCAGCCTCCGTCTATACCGTGTCCGTGATATTATTATCATTTGAGGTCATTCAGGCTTTGCAACCCCTTGGATATTCATCCAACGGTGTCGTCAGTGCCTTCCGTATGCCCGAGATCTCTGCCTCATCGTTGCAGTTGGGACATGGTTGGTGGGTGCTGGTTGCCAGAGCCTCAGCGTAGAGGCGTTCGGTGTATTTGCGAATACATGCTGGAGGATCCTGGTGTTTTTGTATTCAGTGATGCAGCTTTTGGTGAGTCGTGAATTGCGATGGTGGAGTCAAGCTCTGATATTTTAGGAGCCATTTGGTTAGTCAGTCTCCACCCTCGAAATTGCCAGGCAAACCAGACTCGGAGTATCCAACGTTCTCGGAAACCAGAAGCCTGTTGCATCAGATAAATCAGCAGAAGTACAGAAAGCACTAACCACGTTGCCGAAAGGCAAATCGACTTATTTCCTGAAGGTTGGTGGGCGCAATATTACAGTCGTTTTAAATAGGATAGACTACGAATGAAAAGTGCAGGAGTACGTGAAAGACAGACGACGTGGAAGGGTTAAAGGAAAGAATCTAACGCCACAGAATTGAACATAGGCCCGGATCAGTGATTACCTGTTGGGCCCGAAAGCAAAACTAAGGTAGTCTACATGGGTTGCTTTGAATCCAAAAATCGAGCCTGGAAGATATCAAGGATCACCAAGCGTCCACGGACCCGATATAGACGTCGGATCAGTCGTTATTTGTGTACATCGTGCGACCTACATTAGCCAAATATGTCAGCTAATCAATAAAATGGAGCCAGAAATTAGTGGCACGTCGTACAGAGCTTCCTGTTATTTCTCACGCAACGTCAGTGTCACGGTGAGGCAAAATAGGTTTTTTGCTTAGTCTATCTTCCTTTTCAACGGTAAGATCAAGCAGTCAGCTATTATTAGTACTTAATAATGTTTCAACCGATTTACTGATCCGAAAGTAGCAACAACGGTGTCACACCAACCTGCGGGCCTCAGTTAGCATCGCGAATCAGTGCCGCAGATTTTTCCGAAGATTCGTGGATTCTGAAGAACTTAGTCCATTGTTCAAAACCCCCCAAAGTAGTCCCCTTTATCGGGTCTGTCTCCCACTTTTTTGATACCCCGCAATTTAACATGGCCCGTTAATTCGCCCATTATCTGTCAGTTTCCACCCCACCGGCACTAATTAACTTCCTGCAGTATTGCATCCAATTAACCGCCAATGACTCTAACAGCTTAGCTATGCATTCCATTGCCACCCACCGGCCCAAAATCGCAGAGAGCACTCGTCGTTGCAAGACCCCTCACCTCCAAGGAACGCTTTATAGTTGTTCAGTATTCCTCGTAGACATACTTGGAGATGCTATCAGAGCAATCGCCGAAATAAGCAAAACCATGAATAGCTTCCCTTCTTGGCCCGACGCTTTTGACCAAATAGTCGGCCGGTTTGGTTCACTAGCGTTCCTGATCGACCCATCTGTACACCACACTGAGGCCAACCTAATCTCGGCCACGAAGTACTTCGATAGTGTCGCTTCTGAGATCTTTAGATGCATCAAAGAAGCTAACAGTGCGCTAGCATTCAACATTCCAGATAGATTGCTCCTATCAACTGCTGAGAGTTTAATATTAAAGGCTTGCAACTCGGATTCGCAACATTGCTGCTATGTCAGACTCCGCCAAACTTCCCCGCAAGATATGTCCGCTCCTGGGCCAGTTTAATACAGAAGTTGCTGCCAAGGAATTTATCAGCAGACAGTCTTTTGTCGTTGCTAACACAGGATTTAAGCGGGCAAAGATAATTCCCAATAAAACCTGTATACAAAGAGAGTTTCACAAAAGCCATGCCAACAAAGGGTAACCCTGATAGACATTAAGCCAGTAGTCCGTCTCAGGTGGTCAATTTACCAAGCGTCGGCCATGATCCGAAGACCTCTTCTGTAGTTAGTCTCAAAATAGCTTTCGACCCAGATGGTTTGTCAGTCTCCAGTTTATCTGAGCCACGTCGCAAGTGCCAAAACTTGCAGAATAGACCCAATAAAACGGTCCAACTTAAGGTGCTCCCTGACGTTCAATAAGCTGGTTAGAGTCTCCTCAACTCCAAGACTAGCAACAAATCATTGTACAAAAACCCTGTTGGCATGGTTCCCTCAACTAGCTCAAGGAGTGTCTGGTGGAACCTACAGACTATTCCCAAAGCATATAGTTCAAGAAAACGAACGCCGAGCCTCATGGGAGTCCGAAATTCAACACCGGTTCAAGAAAACAGCCCAGTACCCGAAGTAAAATCAGCTATCCCTCAACGGTCGATGTCAGAACTAGTCATTCCTTGTATAATTCAGAAAGGCGCGGAAATAGATGTACTTGCGCCGGTACCCGTAACGAATTAAAAAATAAGTAGAGTAACTTTATTGGCAAAATCAGTTATCTAACCTCGGAGACCCGGGCTTCGTTCTCTTAAACCAATCAGTCTTTCTGTTCCAAACAGAGTGGAATATAACAACACTTTTTCGAACGAAGAAGAAAGAAATCCCGGCAAGACTATTCAGATGCTTACGTCAGTATCTTATCCAAAAGCAGTTCCGGTTGACCACTTGCGGCCCACCTACCCACATGCACCCTGTTCCCCATTTCCAATTAGTCCTGAGCTTTCGGACTCACTACCACCCCATCCAAAATCTACCGGTTTTTTCGCTTCCTGTGAACATCCAGCGTCCCCTCATACAATATCCCACTCCACTATCCCACAGTCTGCCAGTGGCTACAGTTTCTCTAAACCTGAGAGCCAACTTGAGGGCTTATGAATTCATGTGCGTCATGGCCATAATAATGTTAGTTTTTCAATTGCACCTTCCATTGCTCACTCTCTTGTGAGCAAGCTTACCTCCGTCGGCGCTTTTGCACTGCAATCTCACCCGGATGTGATTTTCGTAACCGAAACTCGGCCTACTAATAAAACTCCCCTCCGACACACCTACACACCCGGTTATTATATATTTGCAGCGAACAGATCTGAGAGACGCGGTGGTGGATGTCTTACTTTTAGTGGCAGCAGTCCTGGAACACATCTGCTCCATTTTCCTGTCCTTGCTAACGTCCAAGACTCTGTTTGGATTTCTATACCTCTCCTTCAGAGGCAGCTTGTCATTAGCTGTTTTTTACTGCCAGCCGATGCCATAACACAGGGCGACGTAAATGCAATCACCGATGCGTTCTGTGGCGTAGCTGAAATCCCGCAAGCTGCTGAAATCGTAGCGGTGGGCTCCAACCTCTCTGGCTCCTGTTGGCCAACCCCGTATTCCTCTCCGAAGTTATATACTTTTACCTCATGTATTCGTGCAGGTGAATGGACGCAACGCTTTACATCACCAACCAGAGGGAACAATATTCTTGACCTCATCTTTACTTTAGGCCTCCGAAATATAAAGGCAAAAGTCCTTAGCCACTTTACTGGTTGCTATCACAAGGCCATAACATGTGAATTATCCATTCAACAGCACAACCACGAAAGTACTCAAAATCGGAAATCTTTTTGAAGTGCAAACTGGGACATTCTACCAACCATCCTGTGTAATCACACCTGGGATGAATTCTTCCAAACATCTGATTCTCAGCTGGCGTCCGATGTGATGTGCTCTAACTTATTCTGCACTCTAAACACCATCTCTCCAGAAATAGTCAAAGTCAGTGTGAGAAAGACATGTCGGTAACAGAAAATGGAACTCAAATTCGTGAAGTCGCAGCCTGCCTGCAACAGCGCCAACGACCTCTCTATATTCCTCTGCCTCAGACGCCCCTCATGCCAGCTACTAAGCGAAAAAGAGAACTAGCTGAAAAAGCAACTGTAGGCTCTCAACTAGCCGAATAAAATAGCCAACCTCTCCGGACTTAATAAAACTCGAAACCCTCGCTGTACAACCGAAATACCATATTTGCTCCTATCAGAGAAAACTTATGTGAGTTTGCCACTGTTAATCACTGAGGCATTTGATAATTTCTCCGCTCCTACCTTCATAAAAGACCGCAGTGGTCCAACCAAGGATCTCACCTCCTTGACCACCTTGACCTTGTCAACCGTAATATTCCCAGCCAATGAAGTCAGAGAGCTGTTGAATACCACCCGGCGCCTGGTCCTCCCTGGGCCCGACGGTATCCTCCCAGCTCTGTTTCGTCTGGGCGGCCCAGAAATTTTGATGCATTTGCTGAACTTATTTAGCCTCTTCGTGTCACAAAGCATTTTCCCATCCCGGGTGAAAAACTTCCGTCGTCATTCCCGTTCATGAGAAGTGTGAGCTACACAACCCTGCTAATTACCGCCCGATGAACCACACTCCTATTACATATGGGATAATAGGGTAAGCAGTCAAAGGTACGATTGCTCATTTTATCCTCACCCGTGGGTTAATAAACGGCAACCAACCTAATTTCTTAAAAACTAGGTCGTATCTGACCTGCTTACTTGACTTCCTTAATCTAATCACCGAGTCGGCCGACTTTGGAAAGTCGCTTATCGTTATCTTCCTTGATATGGCGAAATCACTTGATCGCGTGCCTCGTGCTCAGCTGCTAACCAAGGATAAGTCTTATGGTATAACAGACCCACTGTTTCCTTGGTTTTCATCCTATCTTAGCATGGAATCGCGAGTAGTAAATACTGAGGGTTACCCCTCATTACCCTAGCCAGCCACAACTGGTGTTAACCAAGGCAGCGTGTTAGGCCTGCTCTTGTTTCTTCTCTACGTAACCGATGTATTCAAAGCAATACACCACGAGCCACGTTTCTATCCGCCAATGTCATCAAAATTTCATATTCATTTAAACCCAATACCTCGACTTATGCCCCCACCGAAATAGCTGACGACCTGAACGCTTTTCACACATGGTACAACACTTGAAAAATGGGCTCCCTCTCCGCTAAGAGTGCCGTTTACATCTTTAAAAGTCAAGTTCCTCTTAAATCCTCGCCTTAAACGGCCGGCGCACTCCAAATCTTCGCCAGTAGGAGATCTCGGTCCGCAGTATTTCTGCACGTTCATCTTTCAAGAACAAGTCACCAACCAGGTGGCTAGGACTAAGAAAACGATAGCCCTCATCTGCCGAACTTTAAGAATGCGTGACAGCCAGCTTTTGATTTTTAAATCCCACGCCAGACGGCAGCTCGAGTACTGCCCTCTGGTATACACTCACATGCGCAAATCTGACAGACTTGCAATCAAAAGAGTTTAGCCATCGTTCACCAAGCACCTACTTGGCTTATCATCTCCCGTGAATTACAGGGAGGGATGTGAGCAACTTGGACTTGAACCCCTGCAGCTATAACTTTTAAACAGTCTTTACCTACTATTCAACCTCCTAGATTCTAAGCCGCTTACTTCCATCACCTATCTATGTTTCGCTCAAGACGCAACCTACCCTCTTCGTAACCGAAACCGTACTACTAAAGTTCCATACTCCAGGACAAAGCTAAGGGAAGGGTTTTTCATCGTAGTCTATTCCCGCGTTTGAAACAGACGCCCTGAAGATATTCGGGCCTGCCAGACACTAGACCGATTCAAAATTGTCCTTACAAAATATTTAGACTTGGTCAGAGTATTACAATTAACCCATAAGTGCACCACTTTGGAACAAGCTTACAAGGGCAACCTAGATTTTTGAATAGATAAAGAAAGCATCACCAGGTTGACATTCTTTTGCGAAGCTTGTATCACCAATCCTATAAGCCTTCTCCACCGCCGGCATATTAGTATCTCCCGGAATGACTTACATCATTGACACTACCCTTGTTAGCTTCTTCCTAATTTATGTTCTCTAACCTCTCTTATCTTCTTCGTACTTAACTTACTTTACTCAATCCGAATTGACCCCATTCCCCATAGTTATTTTGTCCTGGCACTCCAACACTAAATCCGATTCAGAAGAAAGCCATTTTCCTCCAAATCATCACCCTTATTCCCGGTTTTATTCATTATTTTTGTATTCTCATTCACTCCCAAACGCTCATAGCCCTCATTCTTCCAAAAGTAGTCTGTCTAAATTACCAGATTTCTCTTTTCGCCACTGACCGTTGATCCTCAGCTGGGAGCATCCCAGATTGTGTCTCCCTATTCTTTTGTTTCCAGACATCAACCGGCTTCCATCTGCGTTTCGATATCCTGGAATGGTCCTGAGGTAAAACGGGCAAAATACCTGTCCCACACTTCCGGCTAAAAATCCAACGCTCGCCCATCATTCCGTAGCTCACTCACTGATCATGTTCTCCGGGACCCCTCGCGGTCTTCTAGACCACTCCATCTTTGCGGAGGAACGCGGTTCGACCCACCGTTTTGGCCGGTGACATCGGGCGTGCAGGAAGTCTGCAACGATGTGTGGGAGCAAAATGGTTGGTGGATAGCACCTATTTCCTCCAGAAATGGTTTCCAGGTTCGATGTTCAGTGCACGGTCAGCCCCACGACTAGCACCAGTTGCGGATCTAAAGAAGAACACCATTCTTGTTACGAAAACGCTGCAAACATGCTGCCGTCTCCTCCATCCGACATGGACTCTCCATCGTGCTTGCATCCAAGCTCGCCATCATAACTTGCTGCCTTTAACGCCCGGTAAAATTAACTTCCTTGGTGCACAATTATCGCACAATTAGAGACCAACGAACATTCTTGGCTCGTCGCTCCCGGTCCTTTTCCCCGCGGTTTCATGCTAAACTATTAACCAGTCTTATTCGTAAACCAAGCCATCCCCCAAGATAAAGCTCTCCTCCTTTGCTACTTTTACAGCTACACTCGAAATATAGCGCATTTATGGTTGCCATTTACTTCCGTACCACAGTCTTCAGACAGTATATGTCACTGCGAAATATATCTCCAGAGATTCCCAATAATCAGCGATTCTGTAAATGTTTGCCTTTTCTGTCAGTTCCGCTGCTCGCCCACTTAGGGCTGTTGCATTGCAATATCCTCATCCTGCAAGGTATCATGTCCCACACATGCACATCTGATAAGCTCCTTTACCGCAGAGTTCTGTTCTGCTGCCATAAAGTGGCCCACATTCTGTATTGAACATAAATTTGTAGTCTCCGACCCGTCACTTGAACATTTTGCCAGCTGTGTCTTTCCTGCTGTTGTAATGGAGTGCCACACATCGATTTTTCGCCACTTCCCAGTTTCGCGTTGATGCATTATGTTTCCTTTTTCTGAAGGAAAATCATCCGCTCAAGGTCTGCATGATTATATCCAGCCAAGCCTTTCACCATCACTTGTGCAACCACAGTCCAGTGTGTAGTCCACTTGGTTTATCATACACTCCGCCCATGTCCAGATGCCGAACATTGCAGATCTGTTCATGGGTTGTTTTGTTTTTCCTTTTTGATGCTGCATTCCGACAGACCGTCTCAGACACTTCCGATCCTTGATGCACTCTTCTAACCACGAGCAGTCTTTCGCTGAGGACATCAGTACGCAAATACTTACCTGTCATTTCGTTGATCGTCTCCTTTGCAAGTTACGTTTCCGACGCTACCATAGCTACGTACCACACATCGATTTTTCGCAAATTCTCAGTTCCATGTTGATGCATTTTATTTCTTTCTTCCGAAAGCAAATCATCCGCCCAAATTCTACCTATTTATATCACATCACTTCCGCAACCACAGTCCGGTGTGCTGCCCGCTTGCTATACACGGGGCTCCAATGACATAAAGCTACTGATCTTCACAACTGTCACCCACGACTGATATTTATTGTTCTTCGTGGGTAATACCACCTTTTTCATCGCTTGATTTTATATCGAAACACATCTCACACATCGTAAAACTCTATTGCCTGATGATGTCTCCCTCAAAAATGGTTCTTTTTCGCACTAATCATGTATTCGTCAACCCAGTATGGTTCCCCGGCGGGACAGTTTTACTTCCGTAGGACTTGTGTGAACCTCTACTATTCTGAAACCACTCAACACTTTGACAGAATAGTCACACCCTAATTTTGGCCAGCTTGACCACCCCACCTTCGGTATAAATTAGCCGGGCGGTACCACAGGAATAGACGCGCGAGCTTTCTCTTACAATCAACCGCGTGCACATAACTGTACTATCTTCCTGAAACTCTGATTCAACTTTCAAATGTGCTGTCTGATCTTGCATAGCAGCATGCCTTCGATTTATCCGAGATAGACTACTTTTATCATATGTTCCCAGTCTGGTTTGCCTGGCAATTTCGAGGGTGCAGACTGACTAACCAAATGGCTCCTAAAATATCAGAGCTTGACTCCATCATCGCAATTCACGACTCACCAAAAGCTGCATCACTGAATACAAAAACACCAGGATCCTCCAGCATGTATTCGCAAATACACCGAACGCCTCTACGCTGAGGCTCTGGCAACCAGCACCCACCAACCATGTCCCAACTGCAACGATGAGGCAGAGATCTCGGGCATACGGAAGGCACTGACGACACCGTTGGATGAATATCCAAGGGGTTGCAAAGCCTGAATGACCTCAAATGATAATAATATCACGGACACGGTATAGACGGAGGCTGAACACCCACACTCGCAGTGAACAACGCCACAAAATAAAAAACAACACACAAACATGCCGTGTTTAACACTCAGTCACTCCGGGCCATCATTCCAGTTTTATCCGTAGGTAGAATTTGCGTTGGAAATAGTGACCCGTGGTGATCGGATCGTCGACTATCTACCAACGAATCTGAATACACTTTGAGTGGGTATCCAAATTTTGCCATGGATGTCGATCTGAATTTTCACAGTGACACTGTTACAATTCGCTGCTGAATGTCTAACAGATATTTTTTTGCCAAAACCTTCGTAGATCTGTATTTTTGCACCCAGATTCTGCAGAGTCGACAATACCTGCCTTAGCGATAGTTCCAAGTACCTTCAGAAGAAACTTGCTCAATCATCACCAGCAAACTAAAAGTTTCCGTATTTAGTGGTGCTATTTTTCGTCGCCGCCAAAATTGAACCCTCCACTTTGGTGGCAGCCAGGTTCAAGTGCAAAATGGGCGCCATCTGTTTAGCACAGAGAGAATGACTTCAGCGTACTTTTCCCGCGAACGCTTCTTTTGAAAATACCTCCGGTTGTCATTTGAACTTGTGATAGTCCTCTCCCGCCAAGCCTGCAGTCAAAACGTTTTAGGCATTTTACTTTACTTGGTAGGTGGTATACCAGCGGCAGGCCCACTAATTGCCGTTTTAAGTGTGCTAGAGGATAAGATCAAGGTCTTTCTTGCTCTCACATATTAAGGTACCTCAGCAAGTCAGGCTTCAAACCTCCACGGAGTATGCGCCGGTAGGAATGAGATCATCGGGAATTCTACAACATACCTGTGGGAACGGTTTGGTGGCTTAAAGGCTACTGAAGTTGAACAGGCCGAATACGAGCTATGTACACTTTGAGGCATCAAACACTTATTCTTTCTCTTCAAGTGGATCCGCTAGGAAGCCAATCAACGCGATCGCAACTACATGGATCAATATTCGAATGGCGACCAGGTCCCATGGGGCGAACAGAATTCACACCACTGAATATTTATAATGAGACTGTGCTGAAAAACAAATCAATAACCTACGCATAAGCACAGGCCTCGAAAGTGAGCCAAAGGACAACAACATTCAAAACCAAAGGTGTGAAGAACAGCGAAACGCGCAGGTAAACTGTGGGCAAGGTAGTGTGTTTTGTTTATTGTCAATTAATAAAGTTTCGGTCGGTTATGAAAAAGTGAAGAGTGAGATCTCGTCATGTCTAGCGGATTCGATGTCAAATGGGCTCCACAGCATGGTGAAATGGGCAACCTCCTCAGAGACGACATTCATAACTTGTCCCGAGTAATCAAGTGGCCAAGCTGGGGCTGGCGTACTGCACTCGTTCCACCTTGGCAATTTTCTCAGCTCGGAAGGAGAAGGTTGCACGTTCACCGTATTTTATCCACAAGCGTAGATGGATAGCAAACAAAAATTTTAGGGAACTCATACAGAGTTGCAGAAATACTAGAATACCGCCCCCTTCACATCTCAATGTGAGATATTCTACCCCGTGTTGGCTTCGATCATCAGAAATAAGACGACTACTATCCCCATAACGTTCTTGCAATCCGATTTGCGGAAAGGCTTTCAGTGAAGTTTGCATGACTTGCCGCTCTTTCCTTCCACCTCTGCCAGTCAGCGTCACTAGCAGGTATGAAGTCACTACCGAATATTTCTCACGTATACTTGTTCTCAAACAACGGGGATTCGTCGTTGGAAGCCGTACACTCACCAGCATACAATATTGAACGCTTCTGAACAAGCTTGACTATATCGCACTTTTTCTTGGCCACGACTCAGTTTGATTTAACCTCGAACTCAGTCATGGTGGCCGCAGCTGTCAATCTAGCACCGTAAAGTAATCGGATTGCCCTTTTTTTGCCCTGGGATCATCTCATCCGGATAGGTTTCACTCTGATTGAGAGTAACGACTTACCGCTCTCAGTAGGAACCTGGGAGAAAAACCTATCAGAAATGATAATGAAAGAAACGAAACCAACCGGCTTTAGACAGGTGGTCACACTGAGAGTTTCTGGGGCGGTTCTTGATGCCCTTCAGTAGACAGGTTTTGTTAGATCAGGTAGCCCTACCAGTGCCATGGTTGGCACCTCTTCGGGAAGTGCGCACACCAAAGAGGTCAGTTTGTGTAGGCTTTGAAAATTTGAACTATTAAATCATCCTTAGTTAGTAAAGCAGCAGGTTTTGTTCTCAGTGGCGCGTAGTAGTAGATACCTGGTGAAAAACGATCTCCGAATTCAGTTAGTTCTATCGGGAGTGGCTATTCCATCTTCACCTTTGCTTTCTGATTAACTGCCCCAAAGTTGTCTGGTCTGTACAAACCGTTTGGAAATTTTGGTTCAAATTCGTTTGGTAACATCTCAAGAGTTCCGTTTCTCAGTGGATTTTACTCAATACATCTCATCAGTTCTGGGTTTGCTTCTTGCGAAGCGGTGTTCCTCAGTGCACATAAAGGCTACCATTTTGGGCTGTCACACAATAATGACTGCCTCGTGGGCCACTTTCCAATCATTGAAAGATCCTGATTGCCTGATTTGCGGTTGCTCTTCGTACGGTACTATTTGCAGCCCCAAACCTGACCAGCTGTGAAACGTCTCCTGTGACTTTACACTTGTATTTGAATCCCTACTCCCTCAACTCTTCTTGCTTTCAGTTGTTAACGAGAATGTATTCGCTTTTCCGATGAAATTAGATGGTACGGGTACTTTTAGTTACAAGCCATCTGCTGTGACGGCCTCAACACCACCCCCAGTATGATTTCCTGCTTTCTTTGTTGGTGGTGATTTGTCCGACTTTTTCGAAGAGGTAAAACTGGAATTGAAAGTTGCTCAATTAGAGGTGGTAGCCGCTGAGGCTACATGTGGGACGGTTCAAGTCCCTAAACGACTTGGCTGTGAGAGCATTGCGAAGTAGCCACGAGTAGAAAAAGAACTTCTGCCGACTTCTACATGGACTGTCCATCTAGATTCCAACATTCTCGAGACTATTAGATGCCCCAGTGAGGACGTTCGTTGTGTCGAGAAATCCAACTCATTGACCGGGCTAGATGGGCCAAACCGACTGTTGGTAAGATTAAAGGGGCTTAAATGTGAACTTCTTGAGTTTGATAGCTTACCTGTACAGTACTTGCCACTCCGTCTATAATCTGAGGGTCAGATTGAGGGCCTAAATAGGGTCTATTGTTAGGCTTTGAAATGCTTGTTTCAATACTGCCTAAAGGAAGTGAAATCCTCTATTTGAGATCGTTTAATCTATCCAGCTAGTGAGGGTTATTGGAGAGCGACAGGTACCCTTAACGATTTTTTTGGTCGGAGGCATCACAAAGTACGCTGTAGGCTGGATAAAACAGCTGGACCAGGATTGGTTGCTCAAGATCTGAGTGGCTAGTTGTTGTACGCTGACGCGTTGACCAGTTCCGCAGATGCATTAGAGCGACTGTGATATTTGAGTGACCCAGACCCGGCCTGCACTGTGAGGGCAGTTTTGAGTAGGTTATCCCGGCACATGGAAGTTGGTTGGCTAAGAAAGGTCAGCCGAATCGACCAGAGAGACAGAAAACCGGGGTTTTGGGATTTATGTCGGTTTGTTGGTTTTTAAACGTTTGCAAGACAAAAGATGCAATTATGTTCCCTTTGAATTGAGGAACGCGCCAGTTGCGTACTATAAATGATGCCAGTTCAATTACGGCCACGGCAGACATCATCCAGGAGACTGTCGAGAGTTACGGGCATTGACGCTTTGAAGCAGTAGATAGGTTGTGCCTAGATCTAGGGCTTGTTCTGTCTGCTCACGTCCAGTTCGTCGTGCTGATGGATGTCATTAAGAGAAGTTGCTAAAAGGAGAAATTAGCAATCCTCTGCCCCTTTTTTGTTGCATAAGATGGACAAGGTTCCCGTCCTTAGCTCGCCTTGTCAGCTATTTCCCATGGGCCTCAAAGTTAGCTCCGGGATAGCCACGGTAGTAACTGAGGGTCCAAAGGGGTCCTTGCACACTAGCGATCTGCTCGGAACTCCTGCTGATACCTCATTTATGTGCCATGGCACGGTCGAACTTCCAGGCTGAGAAGGGAAGGCAGTAAAAACTGGATTACACACCCGTTATGGGCCTTGCACTGCTTTGTCAAAGGGTGTCGTTTAACTGGAAGTTTTGAAAGGCAATAAGGTGAGTAGTGAGTAGCGCCTTTACCGCTTCCTCTGTGGTGGACTTGGAGGCCGTGGCATCTGATGAAGAAACTGTCCCAGTGGGATCATTTGAAAGATGTGAAACATAAAGCTGTTTCGAACCGGGAGACCGGAGCCCAAATATGTTTGAATATTACTTTGGTTCTCCTAGTTTTGAGCAAGGAAGAGATTCTAGGGAAGACCCCTATTCTAAACTTCAAGCTGCGCCACTCGAGATCCGTTGGATAAGGGCCGTCTGAGTCACTGTAGAATAAGTGCCACACAAGGGCTTTGAGAAAACCCTGCGAAAGTTCTGCGGTGAAGATTATGATGACAAGGATTCTCTGGGGACCCCCTGTCCAAGGAGGGTGGAAGGGCTATTGAAATACCGGAAAGGTTGTTTCGGCTTGGAAATGGACATTTCAGCATTGTATCGCCCAGGAAAGACACTAGTCTGGGAGAAACTTTGCAGTCTTTCGGTTTTTCTTCTTCATTTGAGGTTGCCGGGAAATAGGTTTCTCTGGGGTCCAGAGCCTGAAGCTAAATAAACGGCTGTAATCGAGAACTACTTTGAACGACGATGTGCGGCGCATGAGTCATAAGAGCTCACGGAAGATAGACGAGGCAGATGGTATATACCATATCATGGGGTGCTTAACCCCCAAAGCCTAAAACTTAACGGCTTGCCTTTGGCTGTGCTGCATTGTTCCAAAGGGAATCACTGAATAAGCTTTTACGGCATGTTCCTAATTTAGTTTTGTTGTTGGTAGGTGTACTTCTGCGGTTCGTCAAAAGCATGTGGGCTTATGCACCGATATTAAAGATATTCCCGCAAGTGGAGACGCCCGGAGAAAACCGAAATCTCTTCGGTTTCTCCGATGGTGTGAGGGCGATGGCGATGAACCGGAAGGATTTCAAATGAAGGTACGTCAATTTGGAGCATTTTTGTAATCACTTTGTGTGAGTTTCACCAGGAAGTATGCTACTACAGCCAGTGCCCCATGAATCGGCGTTAATTGTGCCTCACGTTGATGCCATTTCAAAGTTTCTAGTTGCTGAGTTTGGCACTTGGATCCCGTTAGCTCCTTCTTTCGTTGAGGTGATCTGCGCACTGAAAACGTCAACCCGAAAGGATATGAAACGTCCAGGGCTTAAAAGCTAAACACAGTGATCAGAGGCCGGTGAACAAAGACAACCAAGTTATTTGGGCCTCATTCCTCGTCGGCAGTATCAAAAGTGGCTTCAGCGAACTCTTTGTCGGTGACTGTTTAAGTTCCGTTAACAATGTTGTAGAATCACTGCGTTTTCTAAAGAGAATACATGGTCTCTCAGGTCTTGGTGGGTTCAGGATAACCAAGTGGCTGAGAAACGAGTGAGGGGTTTTGAGTGCTGTTGCGATTGATGTGAAAAAAGTTCTATAGGGGCACGGGTTTTGGACCTTTGCCAACCTCAAGAAACTTGTGCTTAGCCCGGATTATTATTTTTGGATCTTTCGTGCACCACGCTTGTATCTAGAATCGGCCAACAAAGCAGGGCTTTGACAGCGCAACTGGCTACTATCTCTGATGCCCCGAGCCTGGCTGGTCTGTCCATTAAGCCCGTGCATCAGTCGTTTCAGGATCTGTGCCGGAGGAAAGAACCACCAACAGTGGACGCTGTATCACAGTGGGAAGAAATGAAGGGGACTGTGGAAGGTAACCAATAAAAAAACATGACGTTTCGATTGCAGACGCGATGAAGGGTTATGCTCATCTTGCGGTGCCCTCGAAGTTGACTACGGAGAAATGTCCTATCGCGGACTCGTATTCATCACATCGGAAGCAATATGCGTATCTTGGCTTGATAAGTTGAGTGTGGCATCTCTGAAGGCTGCCTTTACGTCAACGTTGCAGTTGACCGCAGCTGTTGCTGCCATTTGAATAGCCGAAATGTTCAAAAAGATAAGGGATCTGAAGCTACGGGAACTAAACTGTTGGACAGGTTCTACCTTAGATAAAATTCCCATTCTTTGGACAATTTTTTCCGGTAACACTTTCCTAAGCCGCTAACGGTTTACAAGTTAAGCATTAGACAAAGGATCGAGAATGTGGAGGTGGAATAAACACTAGTCATAGACAATGTTTTCTCAGTCAAATAATCCTCGTCATGTGATTGCTTTACCTAGTTGATGCCATCTGGGTAGCTGGAAGGCAGATTCCTGCGACCCTAGTAAATTTTTGGCATCGCGAATCTACCGTCCAGTTACCTAAGGGGCACCGACTAGGTAAAGAAGTCACGTAACAAGCATAATTCGACTGACAAACCACTGTACATGACTGATGTTTATTCCGCCTCTACGTTCTTGACCTTCTGTATGCTGCTTACCATGTAACCTGCAAGTGTTTTGCGAAGGAATCACTGAAAAGCAAGTTTTTTTTGCTGAACTGTACTCTTATATGATGCAGTGGATATTTTCCAGACACTTCTGTTCCTTCGGACTCGAAGAGGTTCACTTCGAGTTAAGAGGACGTAAGCATATCACGGTAGTGCCTCAGCAATACATGTGGACGGTGCTGGGTTGGTTACCGGCGAAAAAAGTGAGTCGATGGTAGTGTTGGAGTCCATTTAGCCCCACCCACACTGTCGAGTGAGGTCTTCTTCCCGGGGTAGTTGCGGTGTCACTTAACGTCTGGTGCAGCAAGCCCTCATCCGTGCGTCAGTCACAAATAGTGTCCGTCTGGATGGCTATCGGGAAGTTTTGACCGATCATTCATTCGCAGCGCCGAGAATCGAACTTGCACACAAGTTGCAAAAACATTGCAAGAAGCGGGAACCTGTCCATTTGAGCCGACTTGTGGTCGCTTTTGCCTGAGCGAACTCGAAGGAAGCAACTGAACGCATCTGCAAACGTTACGCTGCCTGTCTTGCCCGAAATTATTCATATTTCGGTCAGTGGTGGTACGCTGGAGCACTTACCATGAAAGTCGGTGCTGGTACAACATGGTGTGCGGACACTGCTCAGGCGTTATACACAAACCGTAAAAGTCTTCGTTTGTGCGGCCAAAAGTCTGTTTTTTATCGATAACTCTTGTTCATATTTCACATTGGAGTTGTTGCGTTGCCCAGACGCAGTGGCAATTCTTAAATGAAATATTGTGAGCCTTTTGAATGGCCGCCTTTGTCCGGTGAGAAAAACGAAAATATGATGGTGCAGTTGAGTTTCATTCAAACAACTGTTTCTCATTGGTGTCGATCGTTGCTTTCAGTGTACGCTTGTTTTGATAGTGAATTGGACTTTACTGAACATTCAGGTGGCACTGAGGATGACAATGATAATGGCTTATTTCGGGGAAGACTGGGACATGCTTCTGTGCACGCTCAAATAAAAGGGGGATGATGAAATCGGAGACTCCATGAATGCAATTTAGATATGGGCTTACGAAAGAGTGGAAAGAACGTTTGAACGGATTTAAATGCTAAAAAGGTCCGACAAAACCAAAAGGCGTGGTTAAATAATCAAGTAGGCCTATGGCGTCTAAAGTTACTTAAAAACGTTGAATGTATGCATAAAAATTACCGCAAATGATCACAATAGCTGTAAGACGCAAGATAATCAAAAGGCATCTTGGTTATCCCGGTTTTAGTTGGGAGGAAGTTGTCAGAAACGGGAGGTGTAAAGAGACATTGGCTGGCTGCAAAGGCTGATGAGAATACAGACAGGGAACCCAATAGTGGGAGAGGATGAAATAGCAGATAAAGGATGTAATGAAACGGTGAGGAAGTGCACTGGTGAAATTTGATCGGAGTTTTTTACGTTATTAATCACGTGGAAGATAGACGGCACACCCAGTGGGGAGAGTGCCGGAGTATGGGCGAGAGAAATGACTAATGTACGACAGTTATTCGCCCCGCGAAAGGATTATTTCATAATTGGACAGGTACGAAGTTTCAGCATGTTGCCAGGAATGTGGGGATAGATAAATCTTGGGCTCGTTGCTAGGGCTGCTATAGAGACTAGTAAAGTCTGAGAGTTACGATAGAGCACGCAAGTCATCCAGAAGGCAAATGTACATCTGTTAATGAACCTTCCAATAGGGTGGTCTGCAACATTGAGCAGAAACAGAGCTGCACGGAGCTGACTTAGAAAGAAGAACGGAAATGGGAATTTCAATGTAGAATAACAATAAAATGGATCAGTCGAAGAAGAGAGCAGCAACGATCTCCGTGTGCGTAATTTGACAGAATCAGGTACATACCAGAAGTACATATCCAGCAATGGATTGGGGCTACCATAGTGATGATGAGAAATATTGCCTGAGGGAAATTTGTCGGCAAATGGTCCCAGTATAATAGGAGGGCCCTGATACGCTGACACGGAAAATGTGAGGTGGGTGATAAGTCTACATGAAACTAGAATATACAGCAGTTACAGAGTCAGCGGCATGCAAGATGAAGAAAGGTTGAAGGAGAAGTTAGTGAATATATTTTAGTGAGCGTTTATGTGGGTAGGCCATGTAATAGAAACGGAAAGATATGCTGCTGAGCCAGGGAATCTGATTCAGAATATGGGCTTTGAGCGTCAGACGGAGAATAAAGTAGGTCGATCGATGAAAATAGCCGTAAAGGTTGGTGGTTAGATGCTGACAGAATTAGTTAAATAGCAAACAAAGGAAATGCCCGGAGGTGGAGAGTGACCAACTGGGCGATGATGAGGTGGGTTTCCGGAGAAATACCGGTAAGTATTCAGCATACTGACGACTCTGTAATAGATGAGTGATGATGCATCTGTGTGAAGGGGGTAACTGGGTGATTAAACAATCTAGAAAGCACAACCGTGGCAACTAACGAGTCGGCTAGCATACGAAGGTAGTTGCGGAGAACGTGGAAAGTAAGCGTACATCCGCCAGTTATCAGTGTGATAGTTATCAGGAGATAGGAATAGGGAGGTAAAATTGCAGGAGGGAAATACCTGAGGTACGCAAATATAGAAAGGATAATGTGCTGTGCCAGATCAGGACAAAGCGATGTAAGAGCACCGTGCTGAGGAAAACTAAGACTGACGAAGGTCGTGGATATTCACCAGTTATATTACCAGCTCCCAAATGATAAGGGAAAGGTATTTCAGCGGGGGATCTTATTGGTTATCGTGATAACAAAAATGAAAAGCAAAAACAAATGTGCAAATAAATGAATGTATCCATAGTGGCGCCGAGTATTTTTGCTGAGAAATGGGCATGATCAAGGATAAAGCTGGCGATCAGTCAGGCGCGAACCTCATGAAATCCAGGCAAAGGGGAATATGCAAAGGAGATTTGACGATTTGTGTAAGCGATTAGTTTGCTTTACAAAATGGTGATAGCCAGAAGTAAAAGGGATTCACTGAAGATTTCACAAATAAAGCAAGGGATCATTTACCTGACATGAGACGGGGGGTGTAACGAACGAATACTGAAAATCCTTCTAAATGTTCAACGTGCTTTGTGAATTTGACTATATTTAACATTATCTTGGAAAGCTCGCTCATACACCACACATTTTCACGTTTGTTTATCCATGTGAGACATTTGAATTTGGCCTTGAACCGTTTCTGACTGTCGTGCTTGAGCCACGGGGCTTTGGACCTTTGGGTTTTACTGTGAAGTCTATTTGGCCGCATACTTGAGGTTCGTATATATTTGTATCCTTTGTGCATTTCAATTTAGTACCGTAGAAACTACGAATCAATCTTGTTCTGGTTTTGGGATTCGTTTGAATTGGCTACGCGTTGCTCGATTTGCGAGATTCGACTTACAGTACTCAAGTGGAACCTGGACAAGAAAACTCATTGGAAATGCCCAGACGAGGAAGCAAGGACATTTCGAGACAACAGGAAATAACTCGGCAAGTCTCTGGGGATGGTTCGGGTGTTATTGATTCTCTAGATAATACTAAGTTTACTAGCTCTGTCAGTGCCAGGTCATATATTTCTAACCGCGATGCGTTTGACGATATTAGTACTTATAGAATGAGAGTAATAGAATTAGAAAACGAGCTGCGGTTAGCCAGAAAGGAAGCAGAGCCCCTTACGCAAGGAACTGGTCTCAGAGAGCCAGCAAAGAGTCCACGTAGTTCACAATGTCAACATCGAAAAGGCACTGTGATCGACGAATATAAACCCTTGAGACAGCCTGAAACTACCGAGGTTTTGGCTCTTGACCTGCCGAGAGTGGAGCTGTCCCACTTCGACGGGCACCCCGAGCAATACTGTATATTCATGAAACAGTTCGAAAATTTTGTTGAGTGCAAAGTTGCAGATCCTGGTCAAAGGTTTTTGTATTTATTACATTACTGTCGTGGGAGAGCCAAAAGTGCTATCGAAGGCTGCGCGATGCTTGATCCACCGATGGGGTACATCAGGGCGCGCAGAATCCTGAAAGATTTGTTTGGACAACCATTCAAGGTGGCTAGAAGCCTAATTGATAGTGTTTTATTGGAGGCGAAAAGGACTGAGGGCAAGGCTGAATCACTGTCGAGTTTGGTGATAAAAATGCAGAATTGCAGTATAGCACTGGAGCACTTAGGATACCAGTCTGATCTGAATGCATTGCACACACAGGAATGCATTGTCCGATGTCTATCTATTGATTTACAGAGCCGATGGGCAGAGGAAGCTGAAAAAATAAATATGCTTGAGCGGGAATCTACGTTCAACGACTTGACGGAGTTCATAGGTCGTCAATCCCGTATCGCCAACAGCCGATTTGGACAAATCGTACGCGAAAGTTGCAGACTGGCGCGAAGGGAACCAACATCTCGAATTGTGGAGAAGGACTGTAACCAAACCCAGTCTTTGGCTAACATGCACATGATGAGTCAAGAACCCGAGAGGTCAGCTGAATGCAAGCTATGCAACTCCCTGCATCGGTTACCAGATTGTCCGACCTTTCATGGGATGAGTGTACCCGATCGGTGGTGCACAGTAAAAAGGATTGGCTTATGCTTTATGTGTTTGAACAACTCTCATCGAGCCTGTGAATGCAGATTGGGAGTGAAATGCAACCAAGACGGATGCTTGGGTAATCATCACTCGTTACTGCATGGCCTTCCCAACAATAGACCTATTCAGCCGGATGAACCCAAAATTGTCTGTTCAACGGGACATGATGATTTCAAACCGGCAAGATTAGGCATCGTACCTGTCGGTATCGTGACACCTAAAGGACTGAGGAGGGTCAATGCATTTTTGGACACGGGGTCGGATACCTCGCTGATTACTCGCGAGCTTGTAGAAAGCTGTGAACTAGTAGGCGAGCCTACCTCGCTCACTATCAGCACGATTGCAGGGGGTCATGTTAGCAATTCTAAGAGGCTGACCCTGCAGTTAACGTCTTTATCTGATGAGGGGACCGTAGAAATTCCGGAAGCTTTTGCAATAGACAGCTTGCCAATGAGACCAGTCGACTCTGTTAGATCGATCGCCAAGAGATGGTCTCATCTCAGGGACATAGAGTTCGAAGAAGTTTCTAGCCCCCACGTTGACATACTAATTGGATGCAATGTACCAGAGGCTCACTGGGTGCTTGAACAGAGCATAAGCAATCGAAAAGAACCATTCGCTACGCGAACGATACTAGGCTGGACACTTCTCGGACCCCTGACGAGCGAACTTCAACAATCGGCATCAATAAATTGCTCAAATGTTGCTGAGAGAAGTGCCTCTGTAGAATACGATCAGCCTTTCGATATTGAATCCAACGGTCCATCTCAGGAAAGCGAAGTTCACTCGAAGGATCAGTCGGCGCTTTCGATGGCGAATTCAAAGACGGGACTTCACAGTGGGCAACATGAAGTTGCTATACCCGAGAGACCACCGTCAAGTCACTTATTGAGAAAAGGAAAAGTTGCCCGGAGGCTTTTGAAATATCTCAAAAAAGGACACCAGCAGGTCACCCAAAGCAGCTTGGAATTTGCCGACCCAGTGACAGTGTACGGTACCTGGGTGGAACTGCATGGCCGGCGGCGAAACAAAGTACCCTTTGCCAAAACAAAAATTGCTGAGCTGAAGTCAGTATCCCTAAACGAGCTCAAAACGATTGCACTGGTATTGGGTTTTAAGGTAGCACGAATGCTAAAAGAGAACTGCACCACCGCCGAACTGAGCCTTGCCTATTGGACAGATCCTACAGTTGTGTTACATTACAGGAAACGGAAAAAACGAAGAACGTGTTCGAGACATCAGAGAGTTAATCCACTCGTAGCAGGAAACAGCGAGGAAAATGTTGATGATTCGAGCTCGAAACCACATACAAAAGACAAAGTAGCTCGCAGATTGCCTCGCTCCGAGTTACTCAGCACTTTAATGCATTTCATGCTCTACAACTAATCAACTGGACCCATTTTTTCTGAAAGGTTGCAAATGTACTTAGTTCCAGTTTCTATCTAGCGTGCACATAGGCGAAGAGGAAAAATTCACCAGTATTTCACTTGAACAGTTCAGGTGAGGCATACTAGCTGATGGCACATTGTGAAACTATTATTATCTTTAAAGAAGAACATTTATTAACATTTTATACAATATTGATTGTCACATATTTTGTGCACAGAAAACTTTGAAATACTCTGATAGATGCCAGTATTCAATCAATCTCCGTGTTCATGTGTATTTCGATACTGTCCGCCGTACACTTGTTTTCGAAATTTATTCATAATCCGAAACCGGTTTTCATTTCTTTCGGAAGATTTGGTGCGTTAATTTTATGTAATTCCACTGGTTCGTGACCTGTCAATTTTACGCGATATCTCATTAGGCGTTGCACCTGCGTTCAACTTCTGCGCTCATGTTTGTAAACAAAATTAGTCTAACCAGTTGCTGCAATGGGTTACTGCTTGTGATGCTTAGACTTATTTCGTGCGGCGAAACACTTCACTCTGCGAAGCCTTCATCTTCATCGTGCGTCTGACTATATGCGCCGGTCTCCTGATGAATATGTCAATCTCAAGTTGTGCAGCGGGATTTGGAATTGATTCCTTATGGATTGTGCGATGATGACTACGGCGAAAACCTGTTTCACGTTCAGATAACACAGGAAGTTAGTATCCACAGGCACTGACAATAAGTTAAAGGTAGATAGGGTGAGAATCATGACCCCTTCCTGAACCTTAGACAACCATTTTCGCGGAAGGATTTTGGCCGGCGGTGTAACGAACGAATACTGAAAATCCTTCTAAATGTTCAACGTGCTTTGTGAATTTGACTATATTTAACATTATCTTGGAAAGCTCGCTCATACACCACACATTTTCACGTTTGTTTATCCATGTGAGACATTTGAATTTGGCCTTGAACCGTTTCTGACTGTCGTGCTTGAGCCACGGGGCTTTGGACCTTTGGGTTTTACTGTGAAGTCTATTTGGCCGCATACTTGAGGTTCGTATATATTTGTATCCTTTGTGCATTTCAATTTAGTACCGTAGAAACTACGAATCAATCTTGTTCTGGTTTTGGGATTCGTTTGAATTGGCTACGCGTTGCTCGATTTGCGAGATTCGACTTACAGGGGGTGATGGTGGTGACACTGACAACATGCTTGGGCAGAGACCTTCAGAGATGAGGCAAGACAGCACAAATGACTTGATTGCTGCAGCTGCGTGTATAAAAACAGTAGTCTTCAATCCACAAAGGATGCTCATGGATGAGACTGACCGTGCGTTGAGCGCCCGACCTGATAATCAATCCTAGTGACAGAAAGCGCGATCCGCTGGCCTAGTTGATCCCAAAAGCCTTCTCAGACGTACTACAAGCTCGATGTGCACCGGCCAAGGCGATGGATCCGCTAGCGCCCCGCGCCTTTCGGATGAACGGAAGCGAGTGCTGTTATTTTCACGTGTAGCGGATAACGTATCCCGTGGCATGTGGTGTTTGCTGATTTTTTCAGGGCTGAGAATGTTTATGGAGATCAGGACCGATGAACACAAGGGTTGTTTGGCGGGCACGTAACAAATTAGTATTCAAAGACCATGGCCCGGATAGCAGCTGACGTGGTACTCAGAACAATAGAGAGTCGCAGAACGTTATGTGCTTATGTACGTATGATTGGAGGACAGGAAAGGGACGACAGGAGGAGAAACACAGTCTGGGTGAGTCCCAGTTGGGGGCTGACAATCAGAGGCTAGAAAAGATAGGCTTTAAGCGAAAACTGTTTATATGGGTGAACGAAGGTTACAGACGGTAGCAGCATTTCCTGCGGCAAGGGCGGAAAAGTCGGTAAAAAGTACACTGTTTTATGGGATGACTACTGGTCATATAAAGATGGTACCTGACGTGCAACGGCCTCACGTAGCTTAAAACCAGGTTGAGGTGCAAAACAGAAATGAAAACAGGCATGGCTGATGGCATGGCATGATCGCATTGGTCAAAAACTTGCGGTGCAGTGAATGCTGAGCACATGGACTGAGGCCACGTCGTAGGTTTATAGAGGCAATCAGGGTTTGCAGTAGGAAGCAGACCTTGACGGCGGTGGGAAATGCCGGAGGAAATGGGAGAGACTTGGGAGAATAATGTGCAGTCTGTATGCGTGGTGGTCACTGATGGTCTTGAAAGAGTGCCAGGGAACCGGCTGGGGTCATATGCAGCGTAAAATCAGTGAGATGCCTAGATGAGGACTAGGCCGGCCTTGGCCGGGTTTGTACGCTGGTCCTGCAGTAAGGGAAAATACGTTGTAGAAAAAGTACCTTATGTAAGGTACCGTCGGTGCCGGTTGCCAAAAAAGCCATGTGTAGTTAGGCGTCAGGGAACGGATGCAACCAGAGGGAACAGTTTTGGCGAGTGACTAGGCACGCACTCTGAGCAGACCTACGCGGGGATAGGAGCATGTGCGCGAGGAAAGGTGAACAGACTGAACTTCCAGCAAGTTGGTCGGGAACTTTGGGGTCGCATGCCTGGACTTTTATAGTGAGATGTTGAGGAGGTGCAGATAAGTGGGAGAAATTTTTTCTGGGATGTGATAAATATACCGTCGTCATTTGAGGAACAGGAGTAAGAACGAGATCGGTTAGTCCGATGATTATGAAGCTGGTTTTGATGGCTAAACTAAAGACCCGTTTGGAATGCAGTATTGACGTAGATGCATTCACCAGATACCGTGTGGCTTTAGACACAAGGGGATAGTCATGCAGCATACGCCTTAATGCAGAGAAGAAGGTGGCACGACGTGCAGTGGAGAGCAGTTCCTCCCAAATTTTACCGCGAACCGTTCAAGAAAATTAAACCTCAGAGCTGACTTATACAGACTTTTGAGAGGGTGAGGGCTTTGTGGGTTAGCGGATGGTATACAAGCGGTGTATACTCTGCGATGGATCACTTTAAAAATGGTCAAATCCCACCAAAGGCGGCGGATCCGTAGTGAATAGAGCTCGAATGGCTCACAGCACTCACGACAGGTAGTGGTGGAAGCTGCTCCGACAAGCTTTCCAGTGAAAAATCTTTGAACACCTTCCAGGGTAATTTTGGTGGACTTAGATGGGAGGAGGTAACAGAACAATAGTAAATCAGGGGTCGGACATGAGATACACAGACCCTTCATCGATTGCGTCGCAGTTTCGAACAGCGTGAAATGAGGCCAGTGAGTTGCTTGGCCTTGGCGACTAGGTGTATGATCCGTTCGGAAAAGTTGTAAGGACAGGAGCTGCGAAGTCCAAGGTCAGATACAAGCGGGTAATAGGAATGAATTGTCCATCAAGAGCAATGAAACCTGGCTGTGGCTGGCCCTTGCTGGGAAGTTTGGAACTGTTGGGTGCAGAAATTTTTATTTGCCACAATTCGCACCAAACACTGGGGGAGTTTGGATCGTGTTAGATACTATTCAGCTTAGATGACAGGCCACCTGGGGGAAAGGATCAAAACATTTTGACGTCATCTGCAAGGAACGGAGTGCCTTTGCGAATTACGTGGGGAATATCTCTGACACATATATAAGAAACGAAAATGGTCCGACAAAGCTATGTTGCTATATTCCTGGCGGAAAAAAATGACCGTCGACAAGTACCTCTTGGGAGCGGGAGGACAGGTAAGATGGCTACGATAGGAGTGAGTTAACTGGACCTGAGGACTTAAGTTTGATCAACAGATGCTGGTGAGGTACCCGGTCGAAGGCTTTTGACAGATCTAGGAATGAGATGATCACAGATATCTCATCGTCAGTGGCCGAGGTAAAGGCGTCTGAGAAGAGGGTTTTGAGATAGGCACAAGGGATATTTGTTGAAACCACGCTGGTCAAAATTTTGTATTTTGCTGAGCAGGAGGTTAGCAGCTAGTTGAGACTTAAAGATTTGCTGTATACTTTGAGAGGGGAGTTCCCGTTGGAGTGTTAAGATCGGATACTCACCAAATTGGACAAACGAATAATTTTTTAAGAGCGGGCAAAGGCGAGTGCTCCATATTTTATGAAAAGCATTTCGGTGGAACAACTTAGGTCGGGTTTGTCCCGTCGGTGCGTGATGTACTCCAGCCGGGAGTAGCGGCCAACAACAGCGAGAGAGGCCTGACTATACACTATTCTACGGTGCGGTGCGTCAACCAATGAGTTAGAGTGCTGCAAGGAATCGGCGTCTAAGATGGGGTACGGGACGTCAACGACGGTGAATGTACAACGAAAAATGCGCTTTAAACCTAAGTTTAAGGTGAGCGACCACTGACCAAAAGTTGGAATGGCCCTGCTTTTGGCGGCGCTTAGTGCTCAGGCCTGCGGTGAGCGATTGTCGCCTTTCGGTCGAAAAATGACCCTCACATCTACGCCGGTTCCTACAAGGAACCTAATACTTCAAATAATATCCCGCATTTTCAAAAGGCGACTGTTATCCTGATACTCGGCATAATGGGTCACCACCGAGGGCCGGGGAGTTAGTTTCTTTGATTAGCATCGAGAAACGTACACCCTGGTTCGCATTGTCTGGCCCTTTCACCGAAACAATTGTGGTGTCTGGATTACCTCTTTCTGGAAGGCAGGTTGTTCTGTTACTGATCGGTTTTGTTTTCCCGCTCGCGCTGTCGGATCGCGGACGTTTAGTTCGTTTGCGTGGATTTTTGGCAGTCACTCTCGCGGAGCTACTTGTTGGACCAGATTAGGCTTGCAGGAGTTATTCTACTTGTTTGGGCCATAGAACGTGCACTTTATATTTATTCCTTGTACAGATTTTTGTCCTGGCTTTGGCCACTTTTTGGCTAGATATTGACTGACACCCGCTGTCAAAGCTATGGTTATTGTGTAATTATATTTTAAACCACAAATTGAACCGTAGATTTTGCGGAACAATCTTGTTTTGGTTTTGGTTTCGCATCGATTTGGACTACGCGTCGCAATGAGGTTACGAGGTGCCATTCAGAAAGCACAAAGTTGATTATGAAAGACCTATAGACTCCTTCTCCAGCGGGGTCGTATGGTGACATAACTCCACCATCAGCCGCCTCAGTTTCCTTGAGGGAGAGTTCAAGCATTTGACTCGGTTGAACGGGGGAATCTGCGGTAGACGCCGCAGCCGTATTTACCTTTAGAGCGGGCCCTCGCCTGCTGTCTGTCCTCTCAGGCGCCGCAGCTCATGCAGCAGTTCACAGTCCCAAGCTCAAAGCTTTGACGTCTTTGCCTGCGTTGAAATGTGCAAGCAACGGTGACCTCCTTCAAGGCCTCGTAGGTTTTAGAGGACATTATCAATTCCCTTACTTGCATTGTGACTTTCGAACGGAGGGTCCCGCGTCCTACATAAACCGGCTAGCATCACTAGTTATACGAGAGTTTTCGAATTCCGGCTCGATCAGCGCGAATCTATGTTCCGAACCAGGGGGCGTGAATGCCGGCCTATGCAGAATCATTGCACCAACGACGGTCTCTCCAGGCATCCGCTCAGTGAACAACTTTATGGATAATCTACTGGGGGACGTCGGAAAGGATAAACAATGTAAGCTGTGATACCAAAAGCAAAACAGTCTAAGTAAGCCTTGCAAATTGGGCACCGAATGAAGGAAGGGTGGGAAAAAATGTACCGGACGAAACAGCTAGAGTCGTCAGCAAAACGGAAGTAATAAAACACTCAAGTCTGACACAGATGGGACCTGGAAATCAAGGAACACTAATAGAGTGAAACCTGGGTGGGTAAGAGGAAGGATTTAATATTGTCATTTATACGGATGGTTTTGTTAAGACTTACAACCTCTAAGACAGTGAATGATAACAACTCGGTGTAACAAATAGCGCTCTTGCTGTGATGTGGCACACCTGTTTGCCCTAGCAGGTCCTCGTATCGATTTAGAAGGTAGTATCTACTACAGGAACAGTAGTAGTACTTCTGAACAATGGAAAGAGACCAAGAAACCGGACAGCATAATTTGAGCACTGAGTTCGCCTTGACCCCGTATTGCCCTCAAGACAGAAATGTGGCAAACTTTAGACGGAATGAGAGACGAAGGACTTTCTCTTGATGAACTTTACGCGTTGTAGTGGATTACAAACGACGAAAACGCACTGAATTCAGTTGGCTTCATCAGAAGCGGCTGTTTCCGCTTCCTCTCTACTCTTCGTTCCACTGCTATAATTTTGCTTAATATTGAAGAACTGTTTGGAAATTTTGAATTCCGGGAGTTCGGCAACATCTCTCTTGTTTAATTCTTACAGGCGACCTGGGAACAAGCTCCACCAGGGGAAGTCTTTCGTGTTGAATTATAGCTGGTTGATATCTCACCATTCAACAAGAACACTTCCCTTCCCGTTAGGCTTAACTTCTTGAAAGCCAATAAATTCGGGTTTGGAGGATGCAAGAGCCCTGTTTTTGGTGTTCCTGAAGGCAATCATTCCGGGATGCTGCACCATGCCTCACTGGACCTTGTTCGCATGAAATGATAGCATTGCTTTTTCGGCACCCTTCAAGTCAGTCTCTGCTGAAGCCGGTTGTTTCATCGAGTAATCTACCTTTACTAGTGCTATTTAGAACCCTTTTGACACTATCAAAGACTCACCGTAGTAGTGTGCAGGCTCTTGGCAGCCATATTGTTGGTGGAATAATGCAAGCTTAGGGTCCCGTGGATGCACTCGCCGAGCCCTTGAGCTCATGGAGTTTCTCTACCCTCGTGTTCTGCAGATCGGGAACAACTAACCGCCGTGGAAGTATTGTGATCCTTGAATAATAAAATATGGCTGCTCATCTGCATCTCTGGCCAAATCTTTATCCTAGGCTCCTCCTGCAGCCCTACTGGCGCAGACATCCTTAACGGTAATCCTGTTGTTGATGACTTCCACGCGGCCCCCGAATATCGTGTCAGCGCTAAATCCATTTCGAACGATTTTAACCCTCCTAAAATTCTTCGGCTTTCCTGAACAAAACCCCTTCTTCACCTTCTTTCCCCCGTGTGTCTGCTTTGGTGGGTGGACCCACATATTGCCAGCCCCACCAGGAGGAAGAGGATTTCTTTGTCTTAGTCTTCTCTGTCAGCTTGCTCGATGTCACTAACCAAGTTACCTATCACTCTCCAAAACGTCGACCATCGTATCGTTCCATGTAAGTTCAGTTTCCTCCTTTCCAGCCTCGTCTGTTCCTCTGCCCCCACTTCCAATGGTTCCTGTGATTGGTCTATCGCTGCCATGGTCCGCTCTTCAGACTGGGGTGGCTTCTCTCGCCCGGACCCCACACTGTGGCTAGCGCTGTCCGACCGTGTTTGTTGAGTCGCACGAATTCCGCCAACCCATGCGTGATTGGACGCCCCAGGGCCTCGTGATCCACCTCATTCTCTGCCAGAGTAAAAAATGGCAAAGAGGAAGCCCGCGTATACCGGAAATCGTGGCTTCACTACATATGCGCATCAACCAAGTTAGTTCAGAGCTACCCTGCCGCGTCCCAAAACGCACGCTTCTCGTTCAGTTTTCTCAGTTAAAGGTCCCATCTCACAGCTCGCACCCCATGTGGGTTTCTGTCCTGTGATTCATCTACCATCACCACCCATGCATAAATTTCTGAATTATTCTAAGCTTACTTTACCTCACCACCTTTTTCCACCCGGTTGTCTCTGCGCCCTTTACTCCCCCCGTCATCCCAACTTTACTTTCTTTGACTACCTTCACCAGCCTCCACATCTACAAGTTAGTCACCATGACTGAAACTTCAACTAGACCGAGGCCGCCTGGCCTCTCGTTAGTTCTCCTCTGTTTAGGTGGTCCTGACCTACTCCTGCTTTTACCTAATCTCTTCTCAACTTGCGCACAGTGTAGCTTTGCTCTCCTTTAAAGGGAAAACTTCTTCACGACCCGGTGATTTAAAGATAGCACGCAACACGATCCTGATATCAACCGGCTTATCAGCCACACTTCATGGGCAGGAAAATCATAGAGAGCTCGAGACAAAATACTCCAGCTCTTCTGAAGTCTCTAAACCGGCACAATCCCAAGTCAGCCAATCTAGGCGAACCCTGGGCCTGATCGGCCGGCTACTATTAATTGGAAGCAGTCCATGTACATATCTACCGCATGTAAGACCTCCTTTGAAGTGTTACCCTCAGCCTCTCACCCATTTGGCTGAAACGTAGTAAAAGGCTGGAACCGCACATTACATATTATGGTGGAGGCCAGTGAGGTGCATGTCGAGGCCGGTTTAGAAAAACCCAGGCTCCCATACTTTTGGAATATACATACACTGAAAAACCTGCGCTCGAATGATCATCTTTCCTCCCCTTTGTATCTTAGTGTCACTTTCCCACAGGCAGCTCTAGGTTTTACCTAGGCTTTTTCATGTTATTACCGATCCAAGTAATCCCACTTCGCTTTGAATCCTTACTCTTTTACACCTCTCTATCAATATGGCCATACTTTTCATCCAGGTTTATCAATTCTGCTCACTCACCTTCTTTGGACGGACCTGGGCAACCACACAAGATGTCAAAGAATAGGGTGGCGGACTCGCGAGCCCGGGAGACTACCGGTCCTCCGGGAAGCGAGCTTGATCTACACCCCTGTTGATCTACAGGTGATTGCTTCACCAAGCCACCATGAGGAACGAGGCAGAGGCTGTCGAGACGCGGGAGAATTCACCATCAATCCCGCCAGAGCAAGAAGATTGACTCGACTACTAGACTGAAGCGGCAAGTTCTGTGACCTGCCCTGACCCGACCACCCATATGTCTGGCCCCTCAGTCTAAGCCCCTGAGAATGTCCAACATATTTTCTCCAAAACTTTTCTGCATCCATTCACATCCTCAGCTCACCGCCAAAGCTGCGAGATCCCTCGCCCTGAGACTCCGGGGGTTCACCACTTGGGTATTAGCCTACACCTTCTTCTCAGGGTAACGCACCTTGAAGCCCGTACTTTGAACCATATTTCCTTCACCGCTCCGTGCCCATACTTCCTGGACACTGTGCCCTTTCCGCCCCTGTGATTTTATCCAATGATGACTCTAGGTCCTGACTTGGAACAAGCTTCCCCTCGGTGTGCAGCATTACCACGTTGCACTGTTTCAGGCGCGCACTCGTGATACGCCTAACTATCCTTAATGTTATTGTGTTAGCGAAGGAATTCATTTTCGGTAATCTGGCTCTTGAGAGGGACATCACACTCTGGCTTCTCTTCCAATCTTTGTGCATACGACCATACTCATTCATTCATTTTTCATTTCTGTTTACTACCAAACCACCAGACAGCTCTAGCTCCTCGTTACCTTCTCGTGGCTCACCTTCCGCCCGAAAGACACACCTGAAAGCCCTGCTCCCGTTGACTTTCACTCGTTGCATGGTTTCCACTCTCGCGCAGATCCTAGTGTCGCAGTTTCTCCTGAGGAGCTCCAGGTATCCACTACCAAGAGGAGCCCTCGCTCTACCGTCGTCGCTGAAAACTGTTCCTCAGCCAAAAACCCCAAGTTTGCCCTTCCCTTTTTGTTCAAGCTCTCTAGTTGGTCGTTTTTGAGACGCAAACATTCTATGACCCCCTTCTGCTTCGACTTCCACCCTGGATCTCCCATTTGGCCATCAACTTCTTGTAAGTCTGCCGTTCAGTCGCAAATTTAACCGACTCTGTCCTACAGGATTTCAGCCATCTGACTATTTGAACTAAAATACTGAAATTTCGTCCCATACATTCTGATCCCAGTGTAAACCGATCATCCATACGTGCTTCTGCTGACGGTTTGGGGCGTGGTCAGATCCGCTACTTTGTCCGGGGAATATTGAGCTTGTTGGGCATACGGACGGGGGCTTGCGCCAAGGAAGTGCATTGTAAGCGGAGCTCGCGATCACCGCTCGCAGGAAACTTACAGTCAAACGAGTAGCAGATGAGGGTAATTGGATGATCACTAGTCGGCCCGGGCCGCTTCAATAGCTCTACCTCCTGACTCCCCTGCTCCTGTTAGCTGCATGGAGTTGATTCAGCTGCCCACACGGGCCTACTTTTGGTAGAATGCAATGAATTGATTACCACCTAATTTCTCGTTCCATTGGGCGAGTTTTGTAACCAATAAAGTGAGAATATTTTTATGCATCCAGTTGCAACTTTGAAGAGAATCTACGAATTTTTAGGCTCATTAGGTGACTTTCCAGTTAGACTGGTCAAAGTGATATTAGGTGAATGCTACAAACTGCAAATGGTTGCGAATGAAATCATTGGAGGTTTGGATCCAATAAGCAGAAGGTTTGGTATTAAGCTTCAAAATGCTTGGAAAACCTGGAAGAATTACAAGTTGTGTGGTTGAAGAATTTATCCTGCCGAGCTGGAAATGAAAAACAGAAAGCCTTATCTTAGGTGAGCAAGAGGGGGATTCTTGAAAGGAAGCATCATAGGGCCCTGGCTAAGCATATGAAAAGGGGACACGAGATGCCATTCAGGGCAGTGGCCTCAACCGTTGGTTTTGGCGATCAACGAGCATGAGAATATCACGGATGTGTTGGGTTTGCATTCACTTTCGAGGAAGAGGCATCTCCTCACAATAAAATTTAACCTTTGTCCCGGGCAGCAAGAATATTACATCGGACTTTGGGAAGGCCAATCTCGGACGAACTCCGGATCATTGCGGCAGAATTAGACTATGAGGACAGATAAGGGACAGGTTTGTGCGGGTGAAATTTACAAGAGGGAACCTGGAGCTGAAGGACGGTTTGACTCCACTCAATGAAATTGAGTATAATGGACAGCTAGCCCAATGCACAGTTGCATTTTGCCGGGCAGAAAAACTTAGGGATAAAGGTTTGAAGAACTTCGAAACGAATACGAGTGGGGGAGACTAGCTGCATGTCAGGTGGAAAAATCTCAGTCGTACAAGTAAAGCGGAGCGCTGGAAGAACCTCTGGGCTGGTACTTGCCAAATGGGGTAAACAACGCCCAATGAGATATTGCCAGTACATACCAATAAAGATGTAGCCTATGGAAGGAGTGGCATCTGTTGATCTGGAAGACGTAGAGAAAATATTCGGTGGCGACTAAAATAAAACGACCGTATTATCTATATTGCCACAGTATAGACATTGGTGAAGGGACACGGGAAAAAGTCGACCGAATCACTTATGTAGACGACCACAGTTTTGCTCCTTAGAATGACGGAATTACAGGCTCCGGTTTCACAAAAAACCACCTTGACTTTTTACTGTTTGTCGGTTTTGTGGTGCATGCAGGGGGGACGGATGTTCAGACGGTTTGAGAAACTGAAGACAAAGCTTGGCAGAATCAAATATTTTCAGTGTTGGTAAAACAGCACTGCATTGCTGCAACTTTCACGAACTCACACGAGAAGGATGTAGTGCTTTGGCATATGGTGAAAGGTTTCCAGAAGCCGGAAAATCCGCCACCTCACTGCAGAGCTGCTAGTGAAAAATGTTTGTAAATATAGAAAAGTATCCCAACCCACTCTGTTTTCGGGGTTTGGACAAGTGCCTTCAGTGCAGATAATACTGGTCATTAAACGCATAGGTGACTGCTGTTGAGTGACCTGATTAGTGAAATGCTGAGAAATTCAGATGACTCTGAGAAATGGAAAATCCTGGCCGTACTAGACGAGGCAAAAAAACGGTTATCAGTTTTCTGCTACAAAGGTAATATTTTAACCTTCCCCGTTTACTCTAAAAAACCAGAGTTGCGTTGTTTTTCAGATAGATTTTCGAAAGTATTCCCCGGCAACCCGACAATTTTTGCGCACTGAAAAGAGCACCAAGGAAAGTTTTAGAATGTGTGCTGAGACTATAGTTTTGACGAGGAGGGAATTGAAACAAAGCGAAATTTACTATTCCCTTCCTAGTGGTTCGTCAGCCTTCTACGATTGTGGTTTGATTTTTATTGAATGGCTAGTCCCACTTTTTGAAATTGCCCGCTTTTATCTTCTATGCCCCGGCCAATTGGGTCTGTCCTGCTAAGAAAAACATTGTATGGTTCATCCGACACTGCTGAACTTCCAAAGGAACTACCGTCACGGTGAGGACCTACGAATTTGAGGTGCCAATTAATAGTTTAACCCTACTTTTGTCCAATTAACAAGCACCCAGGGTGAAGGGGTTACGGAGTTTTGCAGCCGAGAACCACGGCATCTTGTTGTTGCAGCCTACGATGATAAAATCATAATTCCAAAGTCGGCCTCTCCCCCTTGGTTACTTGACCTCCAGTGAAGGAGGACTAATCCTCAACAAAAAAGCACGTCTTCCAATTTTCAATCGGAATGAAACCAAAACCAAGCTTAATGCTCGTTGAAGGAAAAAACTGGAAACTTTGCAAGGACGAATTTCACCTGAAAGCAAGCTATCGGATAAAACCTGCCTTATTTGATTCGTTCTTCTGAGTTAGTTGTTTAGAAAAGAAATGCAAAGTTTGTATTCGAAAACATCTTTCTCTTCGTACGCGTAGTGCATTGGTCAGATGTGAAGCATCGAAAAGGCAGACCTGTGTTTACCACCCACCATTTTCCTAAAAAAAACTCATTTGTCGGCGCAGGCGAGTATCCCAAGATTGAATGCAAAATATGGGCGGAGGCACTACGTCCATTTTCCCCGACAGTCGAATTTCAACATCAGGCATCAAGAAGAGCCAGCCGGCGAATAGCTCCTCCTATAACTAGATTTTGTCTGCCGTAGACAGTCCTTCAAAACTACGACGCACGTAATGCATACCGATGGTTGGAATGAAGAAAACGACTTGGGAAGAATTTTTAAGGACTTATGAACTACCGTCGGTAACCTCAAGAAAGTTGGAAACACCGAGAGTTGCGCGGCGAAAATATTTTCCTGGTTTTCTTCGACTCAGGAAGTTTTCCTCTTAAAGGCAGAAGGCAGACTCCCTGTGGGTTAGGCTTTCCACTGTGTATTTCTTCAGTGGCACAGATGAAACACCTTGCGTGGATCGAACCAAGAGAAGACATTCTGAAGGCATATAGGATTATCATCCATATATTTAAACGGTGAACCAATGCCAATGGCTGCCATTCAGCGGTTCAGCAACTGGCAGAAAACAAGCCCGAAACGGAAGTCAAACAGAACAAGTCGATAATCCACGTGAACTAACTAATCATCAATGAAAAGCATAAGTGAAATGTATCATTTTTGGGCTTGCCGGCCATGATATACGGATCGCTGGGGGTATATCGTACAACCCTCCAATGAGGTATCATGCATGACTCGTTGGTCACAACTCGGCAACGCGCAGCCGATTAGGTGAGTCCCACATCGGAACGAGGTTGATCCAACAAATTCGTGGTATTAGATTATTAAGCTACAGGCATACGGACATACATATCAACATTGACCGTGCTGTAAAAACCTGTTATAAACCAGAACCAAATCCCAAGAGGAACGAATCCAAAAGCGGTACAATCGATATGCCCAATACAGCCGACGGCTAAATAAGTGCATCAAGGTTCAAAGAAACCCATTCGGACAGTCAAGGTCAAATACATCCCATGTGCCGTGTAGTGCTAACAACGTTCGAATTTAAGTTTTAAGAGGAACCTCCCACCAGCTTGATACGTCAGAGGCTTGCAAAACGGGCCAATAGCAAGCTGTACCTTAACAGTGGGACAGGTGGTCATATGAGCCGAGCAGAGGAAGGAGGCCTATCACGACCGGTGGTGATCTTGTCTTGAGATGGTACACGGGTACGATGCTGAAGCTTAAATGTCCTCGGATCTTCTAATTATCTTGTTGTTTGAGTATCAGCGGTGAGCTGCAAGATATTTTGCTGGATAATGAGGAGAGAAGAAAAAGAGAGAGGGTTCAAAATACAAATCCTGACAGAATCATGCATCATGAATTGCCGGCACACTAGGAAGTGGATCTCCAAGAATCCAGAAAGGGTTCAGGGTACTTTCCTTGACTGCACCCTGAGTTCCGTGTTGCCGATGATCTGGTAGGAAAGTCACAAGACAGCCGATGAGGGCCGTTTCGCGGCCTCCCGTTCAGCTTAGGTAGCACAAACGATTCCCCCTTGGAAAGTCGGCCAAAAGTCGGACAGAGAGATTTTTGAGCCGCGCAGCGCGCGGCCTTTTCAGGTAATCGAGTAATTACAAGGTTGATTATCAACTCGGAGGCGGGAAGTTTGAAGCCCTGCCGTCACCGGTTGCTTTGGCTGCAGACGGCCATCCCCGGTGCTGTCCAGCTCGCTACCACGCCTGGCCTGTAAGCAAATCATGCGAACACGCACCTCAGACCTCAAGGTTGACTGGCAGCTTATCCCTAGTAGCGCGGCTAGCATTTGTGGTTGAGTCGTATGTCCCTTCCACTGCGCTCATGCTAAAAGTACGCAATGAGATGAGTGGGCTTTGGCGACGGTACAGGACAGCTCAGGCAAGGGGACGCAAAGAGGGATGAAGGAGGTGAACAAAACTGACCCAAGTTAACGAACAAATTGTCAGTTATGCAAGCGACGTGAAGGAAGGTACTTGTGGCGACGGATACGTAAACAGTGATAGCAGCTGAGTTTGTGTGAAGGCCGAATATTGGTGAACGGAAAAATCGGAGTTGAATTTTTTGATTACGCAATCTGTACACCGAGGTCCAGCCGTAGAAAGCAAAACTTGGCAGGTGGACTATCAAATGAATGAGAAGGAAGTGGGGAAACATCGGCAAGAGGGCGATGAAGTATGAATGCTACGAGGGGTGGGGTTGACGGTGTTTAAAGGACTAGAATGACAATGTCATTATAATAAAAATATTGATAATAATATTATTTTATTTCGGATAGCCCCGAGGTATGCTGCGAATCAAGATCAAAAGGTACAACTGGAGGCCGGGTTGAAATTCCGAGAGGGTGATACAAGTATGTGCTCCAGATATAGTACAGTTAGAAGTGTTTAAGTTACTGTTTATGGTCGCCCTTCGGCTTGAATTTTTTAAGTGCTCTGCTCCGTACTCATTTGTTTGGCCTGGCAGTAAAGTACCTATGTTTATTTCACGGAAACTACGTACTACAGTATTTACTGATGTTCGCTTTTTATTCGGGGTGCTGTCTTTTTGGCAAAGAGTTCTAATCGCTGTGCGCTTGATAACTGTGTTAATTCATACCATCATCGCAACCAGCTAGTTTTTGTTGGTATACGCCATTGACGTTTTTTCCTGGTTTACTCGTTATTGGCCCCCTGATAGCTTGACGACCACTTGCAACGTAAATTCATGTGGGGTTGGTAGTTGCAAAGAGTATGTTGAGAGGGGTATAAAGTGAGTGAGTGGTACCACCATAGCTGCCCAGCCCTGTTCAATAATAGCTAAGAGTCGCTCAGGGACCACGATTCTTTGGAATGCGCATGTGTTCACTGTGTTTCCCTGACACAGGAACGCTCACCTATATTACGGGGCTTACTAGATAGGAAAAAGGGGTCACGGCGGGAAGCTGGAGGAAGGGGTTATCACAGAGCCGGGTAATAGAAATGTGCTCAGTGACTAGGAAAAACCAGCAGCAGGCAAAGAAGGGCAATCCGGAAGGTAAAAAAACGAAACAAACCCTGTGAAGCTGTAGATCCAGAGGTACTTAAGCGAAAGACAGAGAGACTTGATGAAGAACCGAAAAGATGAAGGTTTTCGCCGAAAGGGTTTTTGGTAAGAGCAAGTGTCTTCTCCTGCATAACTGTTCAGAACCGGTGATCAGAGAAGGACGGATCAGAAGGAAAGCCGAATAAGGACACGTTGTATATTTACTGAGAATGACATGGCTACCCACTGACTTGACGTAAGCAAAGTGCCATAGAGCTGGGCTTTGGAAGCTGGACAATGCGCTGAGCCTGGGCCCCTTTTTATCTTATTTGCCGGCGCATACAGCAGTGACCTATTGCTAGGCCGGGCATTAAGAGTTGAGCATTCCACAGAGGGACAAGCCATTATTACGGAGGAAATTTCCTTCAGTAGGAAGGTGGCACCGGCACAGAACCCGCAGCATCCGCTAAAATCGGAACTCAAGCAACGGGTTCCCATGACAGCTAAAGCTGGCGTCAAGTCGATAAGCATATGTAAGCCCAAAGCCGCGGTCGTTACCAATAGTCAATCTGGGCAGAAAATGCTTAGCGTGCCAGCTAAAGAAAGCGAGGCGGATGAGGTCGTAGGTAAAACGTTGCACGCAGAGGACATAAAGTGGTTTGACGCTCGGCGAATGTGTACCAACAAAGGTGGTGGCGTGACCGAAATGGAAACGGAAGTGGCAGCGACGCCAGTCCAAATCAAACGGAATGTGGTTGAAAAAGATGAAAGCCGAGCAACAGCCTTTGCAGGAACACCCACACTGTTGAGCAGAAGTAGGTCCCCGACACTTTCTAGGGGCAACAGAATTCCAAGTAATAAGACAAGGGAAGCCTCAGAAGATTCTTTCGACAGCATCACAAATACTTCACACGGTGTTGTCTTGAAGGTTGAGGCAAATACGGACCCATTGTTTGTTATTGCAAAAACGGAGTGTCCCCTTCAGAACTGCACCTGAGGGTAAAAAGCCCTATAAGGGAATAATCGAAGTAGATGACCTGGCGGAAAGTGCCCCCGTATGGTACGCAAATGCCTGCAGCTAAGAAGGTAAACTGGGGGACCCACTGACTAGAACGGATGGTTCAGTGATTATAGCTGTCACGGGGACACAGCTTGGGAAGGACCAGAGAGCCATGCAGCTTCGTGGCCACACCACCTACAGGCAAGACAGAATAGACAGTAGGCTGGGTGTAGGGGTTATCCTTCTCGTGAGAGCTCATTGTATTCAGTGGGAGGTCCCGTTTACACTTGTATTACCCAAAAACAAGTCACCGCATGTTGCTGTCGCCTAGACCGATGGCCGGTAGGGAACGTCTGTGTCCATAGAGCCCCGCAAGCAGCTGGGGAAGAAGACTCTGGACTATTCCAGCTTCTACAGATGGTATTGAGTATGTCAGCGGCTTTTTCGCGATAGTAGGCACAAACCTTTCCGAAGTAAATTCACACGATGAAAGTTCCCCTAAGGGAGCCACGGAAATGCTCTGGTAGTGTTGCTCCACAACAATACCCTCACACCATATGTAAGGGAGGCAATGCGCTTCCGCAATGGACAACGTTCCTCTGCACTGGATCAGCTGGTGACCAGGTATCGATATGACGTCAACCACTCGGTGATGGAGGAGCCATTGAAAAGAGACATCATGGAGCCCTCCGTGCGATGTTCACAGTGAGGCACGACAAACCAGGATCCAGGTTGGTCCGGAACTACGTTGGGGTGGATGAGGAGCAACTGAGGGTAAGGACGAGAAGCAAACGTTAGTACCCCGAAGTCCCGGAGCCACCTGTGAAGGGAAAATGAAGGGCATCAAAAGCCGGGCTAATTAGCTTGACGGACAAGTTTGCTCCGTAAACACAACAAAGAAATAGCAGCCGGCTGTCTTGGGGAAACCCCAGGATTGCGAGACCATCAACTATTCGTAGAAGGCTGTGGGCTGATTACAAACTTCACAGTACTTATTACGCATGGGCCGCCTGAAAGACAGCCAGAAAGAGGGCAAAAGCCCTGTTGCGAGAGGCAAATTACGAATATGAGAAGAAGCCAGCAATCAATGCGAAGGCTGACCCAAAAATGTTTTTTGTCTTCGTGCAGTCCAAGAAAACGACACGTGAGAGCGCAGGTACCTTGGAAATTTCCGACGGAGGCGTTCCTCCCGATGATAAGAAAAAGGAGGAAACCTTTACTGGGTTCCTTTACAGCACTTTGCGTCAGGGCTAGATGCTTAGAACGACGCGATCAGATAAAGGGAGCACGTCAGTGTTTCAGGAGCCTGGTGTGAGTGAGAACGAGGGGCTCCACGAACTCAAATTTTTGTGTAAGCACGAAGCATTTGGACCGGATACGATCCATCCGGCGATTGTTTAGCTTCCCCCCCCCCGACATCTTATCATGGGCTATCACCCAGCTGTACAAAGCTTCTCTAAGGGAGGGTGAGGAGTTTGAGAATTGGCGTAAGGTCATTGTCGTAGCAATACACGGGGCAGGATCCAGGCAGATGGCGGAGAATTATAGACCGGTAAGCCTGACATCGGTGTTGTGCAAATGCTTGGAACGTGTAATCAGAAAGCGAACGTGCCCGTATCTGGTTAATGAAGACCTACTGACACTTGCACATCATGGGCTTGTTAAATGATGACCATGTTCTACAAACATACTGACTTTGTGAGGCGAGATTGCAAGACGAATAGATGAAGGCACGACAGTGAAGGTTTGTTATTTGGATTTCACCAGGGCTTTCGACTCTGTGAGTCATCGCTTGCTTGACTTTAAGTTGAAAACCTTTGGGATGAGCTGGGAAGCAAGAGGTTGGGTAGCTTCCATGGGCGATTATCTATCGAGGCCGGAGAGGGTTACCAGTGGTGTGCCACAGGGTTCAGTACTGGGGACTTTGCTCCCCTTCTTGTACATAAATGACCTAGCGGAAGATTTGAACAACCCTTGTTTCACCTTCGAGGATGATGTGAAGATAGCGGGCAGTGATTTAGCAAGGGATGTTAATGCCGTGCCCAGATGGGCAGAACAATGGAATTTACCGCTGAATCTCGCTGATGTCAAATCCTGACCACTCACACGGACGAAAGGAGCAGCGCCGTGTTTAAAGGAGTGTTGGAGGTACAAGACCTAGGTTTGATAGTCAGAAAGAGCCTAAGGCCTTTAAAGCAGTGCAAGAGAGCTGCCACTTTGGCCATGGGGTAACAACTAAGGTACGCAATACTACCACGTGCGTAAATCCAGAATTGTTCATCTCGTTTTACAAGGTTTTGGTGTGACCTCTTTTGGAGTATTGCGTGCAGACAAGAGCTCCCTAGTGTACCAAGGATAAGGAGTGGTTAGAGGGGGTGCAGCGACTTGCAAACTAGAAAGATCGCCGGTCAGGGGGAGAAAACTTATGCTAAGCGTCTAGACGATTTTATTCTTCTCCCATTAGAGCGGCGTGGAGGTAAAGGTGACCTAATAGAAGTGTTCAAGATCATTAAGGGTCTGTAGTGTATAGACATGGGTGATTTGTCTGTTTCTGCTCCTGAGTACGGCACCAAGGGGCATAGCCTTAAGCCACAGAGAGCACACTCAGGACTGGACATACGAGCCAAGTGTTTCACAAGAAGGGTTGTAACTACGTGGAATATACTGCCAGAAGATGTCGTTGGATGCAGCTACGTACCAAATTTCAAGAGGCCCTAGATTCACGCTGGAACACAGCGTTCTCAGAGCCAACTGTGTGAACGGAGGATGAGGTAATGAGCCCTCGGTATTTTTGTCAATGAACTTATGAATGCGAAGGTGATACAGCCCCACAAAGGCTGGCTCTGAGACAAAGCACTGAGAGCCCGGTGTTAGAAATCAGGGAAACTCATCGACAACACAAAGATCTTGACGCTCGATTGTCTCGGCCATTTTCGTCCCGTGGAAACTGAACTGAACTAGTGGCGCATGCCAAGTTTGAACTCAACGTCCGGTTGCCAGGGTAGCCTTCAATCAGTCCAAAGGAAAAACTTGAGCAATAGCCGTTTCTAAAGTGGTTACTGTGTGTGCCATAGGCAGCCGATCTGAGTACTCGATCCAGCGATGTGGAACTGATCCACAAGGTGTACTTTGGCTATGAAATTTGGGTTTTAGTTGACGGTTATGTGCTTCTTCACGCGTTGTTCTGTTTTTTTTTTAGTGCTAGTAAAGTAAAGTTTATAAATTACAGTATTGCCTTGGCTTATAGCTTAAGAAACTGGAAAAATCATCTACGAACTGGTGTTATCGCTCATTGAAAAATGAAAGGTTTTGAACCGATTTTGCTGCAAGGGTCCTTATGTAAATATTTCATTGAGAAAAATCCTTCGCGTGCCAATAACTCCAACTCAGTCCAGTCATTTAAAATACCGGTTTAGTATTCTCGCTCTATTCGACCTTGACCACTTAACTACCACGTGGCCTCAAAAATGGCTTCAAGGTGCTTTCGCGTGTTCTGGCCGTGCAAAGAACACAACGGTAGTTCTTTTTGTGAAACGCTGCGCCATGCAAATGTATCCTCCGTCCACAAGTCGCACACTGGACTCATTAAACATCCTCGCCCAAGTCCATCGACGGCTGTCGTTTTCTGTATACGCCTCAGGTAAGCGCACCACCATTCGACGGCACAGCGTGCCACACAGCTAGCGCAATGGAGTGATGGAACAGCACAGCACAAACGTTTATATATGACCGATGGGCCAATTAAAACTCACTAAGTCAAATTAATTAGCAGTACTAAACAAGTTAAAGAGAAAAGAAGCAAAACAGGGGCAACATTTGACAGTGGAAGGGAGTTATCAATTCCTACAGGAAACGGCACTATACCATGACATTCAACATTTCCCCACGCATGTCACAACAGCTGAGTGATGCCTTACACTAGCACCTTCCCCGTTTCCAGGCCGGCAAGGTCCAGGTGAAGCGTTTGCAACATGAGTTATTTTCAGAATACACAGAATGAACAGTTTCGGTAATAGAGGGATCCCCACATCTACCACAATTTCATTATCTAGCGCGTTTATTGACCTTGCGCAACAGAATTCGGCGAAATGTCCAATCTTAGAGCACGTGCGATATTTAGCGTCTCTAGCAGGGCACTTAAAACTGTTCAATCAGTGAGTTGCTGAGCCAGTGAAAACATTTGCCGGTGGGTTGAAAACATGTTGGTGGTTTAACTATTTAGATGCCCGAAATAGACTGGGATGATTTGGGAGATAAAACACACTGCAAAAGAACCTGTTGTTTGATTCGCGTCAGTTCACACAAGCCGATTCCCACGACAGTTTTGATGCATCTCCTGTTAAGAGATATTCACGGATTTCGACGCTTTTCACATCAGTGTTAAATTGTTGAATGAGAATGATATCCTCGAATTTCTTGGCAGGTGTGTGGAAATAATCACACTAAAGGCACGATATGGAACCTTCTAAAGACTCCTCACTTTCTTGAGAAGTTCTTGAAAATAAACCTTGATGCGTCGATGTTTGTCATAGCACCCATAAACTTAATCAACTATTGCAAATGCTTCATTCAAAGTGGATTTTTGACATAAAGAAGGTACAATAAATTGCAGAAGTCAGAATCAAGTTCGTTCATTTTGTTTATTTCATTATCGTCTAATTGAAGGCTTGCTGCTAAGCGCGGCTGTCTTTTGATCATCCCACATGCAAGCAACACCACGCTGCCGCAATATACAATATTCACTCTGTCCCCATCTATAGCGTTCTCCTTCTCATCTGTTGTGGGAAACGCTGCTCTGGTGGTCCTAATGGCGTAATGCGAAGCATCGAAGTGACGAACGGGTGGTCAACGCGTGGTAGGAAAAACTAGCGAACGCGTGTAATATGGAAGCGGTGTGGCAAGAGTTAACCAACCTTACATTGCCGTTGACCCACCCTATCCAGATGATTCCGGGAAAACTTCAGCTTGGCCGAATCTTCCAGAACGAAACTTGAGTTGAGCAATTTGAGTACATTCAAGTAATCCGAAAACGTAGTTTTCCAGGAAATCCGCGAATCTGGAGTAGGGACCATCGTAACTTCTGTTCAGAACGTTGTAAGTGTATTAACTGATGTAGACATACCCTGCGATGCCAATTAGGTATAGTAAAGCAGAACAAGCATGTATGTAATTTTTGCCAGACACAGACTACGCCAGCATTTTCTACAAATTAATCAGTCAATTTACAGTGACCTCGTTAGTGGACATGAACAACCAATCATCGCGTCGTGTGTAAGTAAGATAGTACATAGTCAGACCAATCACTTGGAGCGCTCGATCGAACGCACGTAAGCACATAATAATCACAATATTCATGACTGTTCTGGAATCCGTAAGGACGTGTACCCGTAATATTGCCAGAACTGCTGGGTCGAAAAGGTCTGTGGTTTTTTGCAAGGTGACTGTAAAGCTGGCCCACATGAAGCAGCCCAAGCAGGATGGGGGTACCACCCCCTCCTGAAGATTGCAGAGGCGCTGAGTATAAGACGCGGCCGCGTGTTGCGTTATCAAGGTCACTTGCAGGGGTCCTAGGAACGCCTGAGATAGGTAGTAAGGGAACAGTTAGACGGTTGCCCTGCAGGAGCTGCCTCCACTCCTGTGCGGCAAACTGCTACGGGAAAGTGGGTGGAGAAGAAACCTAAGAAGTGAAAGACAAAGAAGAAAGCAAACACAAAAGAGGCATATACTCCGGGAACTCAAGAAGAGGTTATCTATAGCGGTGTCATTCAAGTGCCCTGTTCCAACACATAAGGGAACATATCAGATATAGAACTGGCTGTACGCCATCCTTGTTGGAACTGATGATAAAGAATCACAAGAACGATGCAGCCGGACTAAAGGTTTACCCATTTTGGGTAATAGCGATCACGTGAGAGTCAAAAACACTTTTTGCATGCGTCAGTCCAAAGTAGCTTCGAGGTTGATTAGAAGCTTCGCAAGTATGGAAACTGCCGGGCTTCGTACTAGGTTGGTGGATCAAATATAGGACATAGCAAATGATGCTAGTACGGAGGAACGTTGGCGGGTAATTAGGAGATCTCTGATTACCCTAGAAAACAAGTTTGGCTCTTTGAAGCGTATGAGGCGCAGGGGCAAATTTTTATGGTAAAGGACTGCAGTAGGTAAGCCCATGGAGCGTAGAAACAGTAGTTGGGCTCTCTTTAGGGCTGCTGGGAATCGCCAGGCTTGAGTTCGCTATACAAGGCATAGAAACGAGACAGTGAACCTCCTGCGATCTGCTAAGCGCAAATATAAGATGAATTTGGATGTGTCACAAAAGCATCCAAAAGCAATACATCTACGTGCAATCCAGAGGCTCATAGAAGGATATAATAGTGCCACTGACGACACATGACCATGGCGCTGCAGCGGATAACCAAAACAAAGCAGATGTTCTGGGTGGTTATTTTAGCAGTGAGCACAGAATAGATAGTGCTGTGTAAATAGGGTTTGAGGCGGCAAAATTTCCATCGGCTATGTACGATTTAAATCTGTCAGATGAAACCGTGCGCAGGCACCCGGAAGGGTTTTATGTCAATGACTCTGTCGAACCGGATGATATCCACCCTGCTATCATCAAGTAGCTAGCAGATATCTTATATCTTCACCAGTATAAAAGTTATATCAGGTAACACTAAATCGGGCAGGGTTGCCACTTTACTGGGAAAGCGCAGAAGAGGCGGCTTTTCACAAAAGGGGACCCCGTCCTGAAATTTTTAACCCAGCTAGCATTCTACGCGAGGTGTCAGAAAAAATCACCTTGGAGCACGTCTTCCACCATCTACTGGCGAATTCTACACTTTGTCCAGCTCAGCACTGACTCCAAAGAAAAGTTTTGTTTAACTAATCTCTTGACCTTCCTAGAAGAATTCACTAGCAGAATGGATGAGGATGAACAGGTAGAAGAATGTTACCTCGATCTTAGAAAATCATTTGATTTTGTGAGCCAAAGGGCTTTGCTGATCAAATTGGGGCCATTTGGTCACTTATTATCCGAAGGGTCAAATCAGTTAGTGCAGATAGACTCCCTTTCTCATATGTACACAAAACAGTATTCTCTCATCCTCCACAGTTAAATACGTAGGTCTTGTAATTACCCTTCGCATTCAACCGTCACTTACAACGTTCTCTGTAAGTTTATGAAACAGTAGTTTCCCCCTTCTGTCTGCCACTACTTCTGTGTTACGACTGATGCTTTGCCCTTTGTCATTTAACCTTTTAACCTGTCTCTTCGATATTCTACCTCTGCTGCAAGAATTTTCTCTACTTTTGTAGAACAGGCTACTTCTTCCTTTTCTTTTATTTTCACCTTAGCTAACTTTATGAAAGCTTTCACCTTTATTACAAGGGTCTCCATTTTACTAAACCGATGACCAAATTCTCTCTTTCTAACAAAGGTTTTGGAGTCTTATCCTCCCTTGAAGACATCAAAACTACATCCCCGTGCAGTATACGTGAACTCGGTACGTGATTCGAATTCTTGCCCTAACAGGCTAGAACACGACAAAACTCGCCATGCAGCGTGAGCGTTCAAGCCATTGAAAACCATGGAAACATTGTACAGCGTGGACAAAATTTTCTGGGGATAGCCTGGGAGGTTGAATTTTGCAACTTATCACTGAGAAGCTTTTTAGTAAGCAAAATTAAGCAAAAAAAAACAACGTAAATATTAAATTCAGCCAGAAAATGTTACATGAAAATGGGATGATTCGGAGCCAAATTGATGGATTTGACGAATATTTAATTTACAATCATGGCTCTAGACTCCACACTAACCTTAAGCGAAGAGTTCACTGGTGATGTGTTTCTTCTAAGTATATGCAGAGCCGATCAAGGTGAATTGTGATACAGTCACAGGTCCTGACGTGTTACTGTCAAGGATGCTAACTAAATCTTCTCCCATTTCATGCTCACTGTTACCATGTTTATTTAATCAACTTTTGTCCTGTGAAAATACCCTGTATTACTCTAGCGTAGCATAAATAATGTGTGTGCATGTTAACCGCCTGGAAGATATTCGACATAATCTAAAGTCGATCACTTTGACTGAAGTACGCACTATTAGAGATACCATGAAATGTTCCGTGATACAACGTAGTATCTAACACTTTTGGCTCCCATGTTCAAAAACTCCTATTGCACTAACCACCCCGTGAGATAAGAACAACTAGCCCCGCCAGCTTCATTACGGTCATTTAAGTGTCCCGTTGAATACCATTATATACTATGCAGTATTTTGTTTTCGCTCTATAGGAAATGTAAAGCCCTTAGTATTTGTAGTCGGGACTGTAATGATGCGTTCCAATGTTTGCTAAGAAAATCTCTAAATATATTAGGTGTAGATGGTGGCCCGCCATCTACCGGAAGTCATTTATCTGACCCCTCTACCAATCACATATAATAAATACTGGGTCATTGTTACAACGTCCTAACTAATTTTAACAACACGCGTTCTTCAGGGTATCATCCCAACAGTCTCTTTCCATCCCACATGAACCACTTTTCGAAAGTCTATTTTTAGACTTAACTGAATATATAATTGACCTACCTGTTTCCTTTCATCACTTAGTTGTAATTCACCGTCTAAAACTTACATGGTCGAATAATTTGCACATTGCATTAACATTTCACCTGCTTTACCGCAGGGTATTTCTCATCATGCCTAAAGGAAACGTGATGAAATATACATGGTACAAAACGTCCAACGAATCTGATTAATAGTTTACATCAGTCTCATCATGGTATTCATAACGTTTACTCGTTAGTACATGCAATGAGGCTGTCGGGAAGTAGACTGGACCACTGACTTCATATCCTTTAGACTAGATTAACTCCTTGTAGACTTCCAAGGAATTGACTACATGCTGGTATTTATCTGTCGATAAACTCGGCGGAATAGCAACGTTCACTGATGAGAATGGTGCAAGTGTGCACAAAATAAGTTTCAGGCGATTAAGCCTGACGCCCATAGACGAGGTGGGGTTTTCGTAAATTTGCCTATTGATTAGCACAAAAGTAGTCCAGTGCAAACTTTCTTTTGGATGAGCTTAGACAAGTACTGAAAATATTTTTACGACTTAGAAACGCTTTACGCTAGGGCATACAGTAAAACAAAATGTGCGATCTCCGCCAGGGTCACATAGAGCACATCATTTAGTAAAAAGTGTTAAAATCCGCTAGAAATATTTCGGGTGGGGCTAAAATTACTAAAACTTTTCTCAATCAAGTTTGGCATACTGTGATGTCAAGTTCATCCATCAGATACTCCAGCGGTAAGCTCAGAGCATTCCACAAACCGGGGAGAACAACTGGATGTGTCTGAATTTCCCATACGTAAACTGAAGCTTCCATTTCAACCCTATTCAGTACATTTGTCTACCTCTAACACGTGGCAGTGTTGCACACACTTCCGTCATCGGAGCAGTGGTATGATGTTTTTCGCGATCAACGTTCACACTGCATCCAAACTAGTGGTACTAAAGATGTGTGTCTGGCCCAAGATGCGGATTTACAATGATGACTAACCAGTACTACTGTCAGTCTTCTCCTCACAGTGCTTGTTTCGGATGGACACTTAGGTCATGCAAATGACTCCCCCACGGTTCTGTCAAGGGTAATTTCGAAGTTTTAGATACCTTGATTAAAAAGCGTAACTGTAGGGACACGTTGATAAGCTTCACTTCCTGTGTTTGGCAATCGTTAATAGTATCTTCAGAAGTAAGTAGGTTGTAAGTGGAATGGCACTTGTATTGAAAGCAGTACGCACCGACCGTACGGGCGCAAGCAAAAGTAAAAGTTTGGGCTAACAAGTCAACGAGGAAGTACAGAATCAATACAATCTAAGTTTCCAAACAGGGAGGTAATTGGTTGGCTCATAGTATGATTTTCAGTCGCCAATGGTGATGGTGCTTTCACACACGTGACTGGAGTGATAAGGTGATCGCGTGAGTTGACCGCGTAAATGTAAAGTACACACAACAGGTAAGAATGCACATACTTGCTAGTGCGCTTCAAGAAGACACTACGACTGAGCTTCACTTGAAGATTTTACACTGTAGGCATCATATTTCGATTAATTTCACTCCCAACTAGGTGAAATTGCGAAGAAGCAGTCAAAATCAAGGCACTGGTGTGTAATGTTACCGATTGATAAACAGAAAACAAAAATACTTAGATTGGTATTCAATTGTTAGTCACGTCCTAGTCCTTGACATCACAATGTGACGAACTCGACCGAGAAAAGCGATAGACTGAACATTGCAGGAGCCGGGAGAACACTTTTCAGGAGGTCTTCGCCAAAGGCGACAATCATAATAAGCAGCAAGAAGTGAGCATCCATACTGTAGAGAAAGCTGAATCGGGCGCTTAAGAATGTGCATAAGCTCCCGTTAGCTGCGGAAAACAGGACGGGTCAATCAGAGTCTGTACTTCGCTAAACGTGAAATGGGTCAGACTTGGCACAAAAATCGTCTGCGACACCAAACCAGCATAGTCCATAAACCAGTGGACCAGCCAAAGCATGGTTGCTGGTTGACGGTTATTGCACGCATACCAACTACGCAGTCAAACGGAATCAGAATTCTGACGCTGTTGCGAGAGGATCAAGGGTAGATGAAGAAGTTAAGGGAAGACTTGGACTTGAAACATGAGGACGAAAGTAAAGATAACCTCTCAGAAATTTCATCCGAGGGTACAGGGGTCGGGAAGTGCTTATTATATAGTCCAAAACAATGCACTCGTTCTTGCCACATGGTACGCGAATGCACTCTTTTACTTATTTATTAAGGTAGTTTAGGAGGTAATTGGAAGAATCACAGACCAGAGCTTAGGGAACAGTGAACATCACTGTCAAAGAAATGTGACTGAGGAAGGAGCAAGCTGTGGTCGAGTCATTTATCCGTATCGTCTACAGGGAGATATGGTATTTATTAGGCTAGAGAAAGAGCCCATATAAAATACTCATTGGACTCGACGATCTTGGAACTGTTGCAGTTGATTCAGAGTAGATCAAAGCATTTTATTGTGTTGGAATATGAAACTCTCCCAGAAATAAGCTAAAAGGTGTAATGCGCTCTCAGGAGTATGAGTGGCGGTACTCTTGAGACGTGACTTCACAGCCATGTTCGTAATGTGAGTGGCACCTTTTAACGACTGTTAATGACTATGAACGCCCGATTGAATAGCAATCAGACAATGACCTGTAACCATCATCTGGTAACGAGATTGGCAAAGATCAGTATATGTTTGTTTGCAGAAGCCAGAGACCCTCTGTAAGGGAAGGTGGGAAACAATGAACAATAGACTGTTGAGATTGGCAACGCAATCGCTGAGTGGGCTGCATAAAGAAATACACGTCTACTACCTTGGTGGAACCCAAATATTTGTATGCTAGCCTCCACTCCAGTACATCCCCCCCAGTAAATTAAACGTGGCCCACAGGGCGCTTACACCCTTGGCAGTAGCTATAACTGGGAAAGGATCCAGTTCGTAACTGTTTGGTTGCTATGCCTTCGTGATGGCTAACCAAATTCTAAGCCTATTTCCTCCAGAGTGCACATAATTCGTAGTCCGAGGTGAATCAACCAGATGCTCACTGGAATAAGAACGTGAACTGATTCATTGGCTCGAGGATGAAGTCCTGTGACTTGACCTGACCTGACCTGATCTCACCTCACCTCACCTGACAGTTTTGGTAAATCCACATGTAAATTTAGGATATCAGAAATGAACTAGTTGTGGATGGCCTATGTATTTCAAAGCAATAGCAACTGAGACAGCAAAATAATGGACGTCGACATCAGAAGAGGAAAATTGTTAGGCTTCAATAAGAAACATTGAAATATACTCAACAAAGGAAATTAGGATCCATAGAACGCGGCTGGCATTATATGGATTTGATTTTTACTAAAGTCAGTGTTCATATGCGCAGAAATCCAAACCGATCTGAGTAGCAAAGAGCATCCAGTTTTTTTTGAATTTGTGTCCTCAATCGACTGGTGACGAGGAATTCCGCACACTGAGTAGAAAGTTCCTCAGTGCTGCAAGGAAGAATTCAGAAGTTTGCGAAAATAATTTGCAACTGACCTTGTCCTCCGGTCCCGGTTGACTCGAGTGATTTCAGTTTGGCAGCCTGTTGATTTGCTGGTTTTTCAATAAACCTAAATAGTTAATTTGTCAACTGTGTAACGTGGGACCGGATATTACTCAACCACCAGTTCCAGATGTTTGTCACGAAATCGGCGCAGAGCTTCCGTGCAAGCTTTGAACGCGGATTGAAGTTCATCGGAGTGCGTTTCTTGGACTAAATTTAAAAGAGACAAATAGATAGATAAATATTTGTGAGTCGTATATGAAGAGGGGTATTACGAAATATTTGACAACAACCATCAAATAGGTGATCAAGAAACTGCCTAACGTTCTTGGATTACTTACGGTATTGGTATTAAATGTAAGATATCCGCGATTAACGATTAGTAAACATCGCCAAACATTTACCTAATATCTAGTTCTTCATATCAGTCACCCTGTGCGTTATGTAGGCTTATTAACAGAAAGGTGAGCTGTTGTCTTGTACAGTACTAGACTCGACTCACTGAGATCCGTTTCGTAGTTAATATAATCATGGACATGTCCATAGAAGATAATAGTTATCCAAGCATTTTATCTAGCATAAGCTTTCAGAGTGCATTCACTAGTTTTCGGGTTTTGGCTCGTGACATCCACTGGATGCACCATATTTCTGTATCTTCTTTAACAGTGTCTTTAACTGTTAGAATGCCCGACCATGGTAAGTTTGGGAAACAGGGATGTCACGCAGGTCCCCAGAGTCAACAGATGTCCCACGGCTCGCCACGGCACACACAAGAGTTTAGCTCAAGCATCAAACTAGCATGACAAAACTTGTTACTATACCGGAGAAAACTCAAAAACGAAGTGACCTCCTAAGTGGTTGGCCTCAGCAACTGATCTAGCGGTAATTCGGAGACTTTTAGACCGGCAAAAGAACTATGCAACTTCGGCCAGTGGGGCCGAGCTATAAAGCTAACCACTGTGATCTTACAACGTATGTTGTGACTAAGCTTACCGTTGTTTCAAGTGCTTACCCTTCTGGGTGCCTTTTGGAACGCGTGATGGGAGACTTTGTTTAGACAGTATGTAACGACACCGATAAACTTTTATCCGTCTTCCTTGTTTGATCTGCTCAGCTTGCGCTTCAAAAACGTTTCACAATTCGATGCACCCACTTAAATCAGAAAATACTGGTCTACAATGGTGGTCTAGTTAAGCACTGCATGCAAAAATACCTAGGTTCGAGGAGCGGAAGTGTTGCCGTACTGTAAAACCCACTGCAGTTTATGACCTCATCAACTCTGTTGCGTAACTGATCTGACAACGCCTAACACACAAATATCTGTATGGATACCATTTTTTTAGTGAACAATTACCGAGTTCGGTGTCGCCACTTGCACCGAATGTGTACACTACCCGTATGCTGTTGCGTTCCTCTGATACACCAGCCAAACTAGACCAGTTTTTGGAGTTCTCGTCGTTCGCGCTATTACGCATTGTAGTTATCATATTACAAATCGAGGAACAGGATCATAAAAAATTATACGGGAGCAGCCCAGACTAAACTGCAAACAGAACTGATCACTGGTCTTGCTCAGGATTACGCCCGAAAGCATGAACTTCAGCTAAATTCTGAAAGTTGAATATATATATATATATATATATATATATATATATATATATATATATATATATATATATATATATATATATATATATCAGTATCTTCAGTGAAGCTCTGTCTCATTGCACTTTTCCTGTAAGTTCTCTCAGAAGACTTTACACTTCTATCCATCTTGACGTGTGTGCTGTGCACACTCTACTTGATCCATATAGTTTTCTTGGTCTCCGCACAATCCTGCCATCTGATGCTTGCAATCTTACCTTAAATAAGAGGTTATCACACAATAGGTTATTTTTGGTAACATTGTAATTTAGGAAGCTTCGGGAACAGTATAATTTAGAAATGTTTGATTCCATGCTGTAGGCAACAACAGACGGTCTTTCTGACGAAGAATGTTGTCTCTCAAATCCCTTACCTACAACCACTATGTGTACGCACAAAACAGGTGTTCCGCATTCATTTCAGAATCAAATTATAAGTTCGCTAGTCCCATAGCCAACAATCTGACTTCTTAACCATCTGGTCTTTGGAAAGTAATAATCACTGTCTCTACCTACTTAATCAAATACCATGGAAGCTCATGCATACCGAATAACTCTCCTTCAAAAGAATGAGGTGTTCATAATTAACTGACCTTGAACAGATCAAGCAGCATAACCTCTGAGATAGGATGCATGGATCCTACCACAGCTATCCATATTGATGGAAGATATCGGCTCAATTTCACTTGACTGTTCATTACGAATGACCTAATGAAATATTTGTAGATCAACACTCCAAATTTCAGGATTATCCTTGATGGTGCCGTGGGTCTTAGATGTCATTGGATGAGTAATTTTCACTGCAGTAAAACCTGATGTGAAATAAAAAGTGACCCTCTTCTCACAAATTATGCCTCTCAAACTCCTATTATTAGAGGTACCTCCATCATCCATCACATTACGGTCAGGTATTTCCTCTTAGTATTACTTTCGTTGAAAAAATTTATGCCTGGAATTCTCGACGGCATTCCACTTGTCGGACGGAAGGCATTTTACATCTGAAGCTGTCTGTTCTACGGAGTATTGTCGACTTATTTTTTCCGATATCTTTCACTCCTGCTCGAAGCTCATCACACATTTTTCATTCTGAAATTGGCTGATCCTCCAGTCTCAGCAAAAGCTATCCCATAATTCTCGACCATATTATTTCAGAAGGCCATTTTTTCATTTGGAACATATACTATTCTTGTGCAATCCCAAGTACACGTTTCGTCACTGCAGATACACTTGTGTTTTATACGTGTCCCACATCTGGATTTCTACGACCAGTTCTTGACGTGAGTCCACTTTATGTCTACGGGGGTACCAACTGCCTCACAAAAGGGTTTGCCACAATTCGATCTTAGCGAACTTTCCATGAATCGGGCCCTCCTTTGGGATAAAACCGTGGATCAGTAATTTCTCCCCTAGAGTTTGATTTTGATACAAATCGCACGGTTCCTTCCCAGGGCTTCCTCAAGGAGATGTGTCCTACAGTCAACCAAAGACCTCTGTGGATATTCCGGCAGTAGTTAAATAGCTATCACCATGGATTGTGGTGTTCATAACTCGAATATTGCCATCTATGATGAAGTGCCTCATTTACTGCATATAATCTGCTGCTTTTCCTGGTAAAATTTCACATTTTTGACCGTCTATGACCTAAATGATTTGAAAGGAAAAAATACCATTTACATCCAGCACTAAATCATTTGACATCCTTCACTTAGCCGTAGTTACCTTCACACCTATATCCAAGACTGTATCATGCTGGTCTCCAACAAGTTTGCTGGTGAAAAAGTTTCCATTTGCCAACAATTCATCGCTGTATGCCAATTCTGTGGTATAGCTTCGCCTTCTGTTTGCCCAATTTATAGCTTGGCCTCATCACAATTCTGAAATTACTCCACACACCACAAGAAATTTGACAGACTCACTTTGCGTGCAAAATTTATTCACTCCACCCAAAAGTATCACTTTCCTTTCGTTTTGTAATTATTTTCAATCAGTTTGTGCTGTTGAACGATTCAAGTTCCACATAAAAGAGAATTTTATTTGTTTTGCCTACTGGAATTAGCGGTGATAGTTAACTCATATTGAGATGAAATGATGACAACATATTTTGTGAATACTCCAGATAATATAGTCTAAAACATTAGTCCTTACTATTGATGTTGTTTAGAAAAATAATATTACTTGGGAAAGCAATATGGAAGTGTATCGAAAAATCTTCATTGTCAGGAAAAAAAACATGGGCGGATTTCTTATGCGGCGAACTGTCATTCTCGCAGCCATATTATTGCGACAAAAAGTTAATCGTTGAACGAACTTCTCGCTTGAAACATTTTCAAGATGGCATTCCATTCCTTACCCAACTTTACCTTCCAATATTGTTTGCAATTCCTAATCACATTTGATTAACTGATCACTCTAGTTGATCAAATGCAGTATCCAATTGAATATACTCCAGGTTCGAATCTCAGTTGGAACTCGGTGGGTGTGTCATGCAGATGGTTTTTAAGAGTCCAGATGAAATAAATCTATCGTGGTTTCGTGACTTTCAGTTGCGCGATCAGCCCTAATACCACATGATTATTTATTCCAACAATGATTCAATAAAACCAAAAGTTGTCTTCTTTTCGTACTAATGGATCTGCTAATGATCATTTTTGAACTACTGTACCCTTTTTAAGCATCAGCTTCTGGAAATATTCTATATTGTGTAATTCTCCTAAGTTTCTCATTCCTAGTTCATTCCACAGTTATGAACAAAGTGAGTGAGTCGATAAGCCAAAAATTATTATTTCAACCCCTTATTGGAGTGATCGAATGTGAATTTGGGGATAGTTGTTCAATCAACAGATTATTTTAAATACTAACCACCACGGGAAAGATATGTGATAAAGTAACTCGGTACTCACTGGAAAAATGTTCAAACTGGATGTTGGCTAATTTCAGGTGCTGAACAAAACTAACGGTAATATACTCACCTATCTCACCCAAATGGCTATTTTTCTTCAGGTCTTGTAAAAATATGCGGTGCTCCGGGATCATATACATTCGCATTGCGTCAAAAAACTCTTCGTTTTCTGAATAAAAAACCAGTAAAAAGAAATAAACGTGTCATAAGAGATAAGGAAAACAAAATCTAATGAATGATTCAAAACTAATCTACAATGAAGAAGTGTCCCGTCGATATTCAAAAAATTCTAGTAACGCGGATGAGTTATTTTTTAGCAACTCGTCGGTTTCGCTCAAATGCTAGTATACAAAGCGCAAGATTATCGTGTCGCAAAATAAGGGATATATTTTTATTCCTATTCAAAACGGAAAAATTTTTGTTGTCTACTGATACATTTACAGATGGCTACAGAGCTATGACCTTTAAATGTACTGGCTTACTGACGAAACCAATCACATTTGGAAGTTGTTTTGGTGGTTATTTTCCCCGTTCAGAGTCACTCCGGACACAAAAATCCATTCACCTAAATTCCTTCGTCGAAGTTTCATGAGTAGCATTTGTTATCTGTTTTAAATATGCAGTTTCGTGGATGTTATGATTACATATTTTTCACTCGGTATTAAAAAAAGAAATGCATTGAGCAACAAGATGAATTTATCTTCATCTTTTAGAGATATTTACTAACGTTAGTCGGAAGCAATTTGAGAAATCAGCTTTAGACCAATCGTTGTTCATTTGCTCAGTGAACACTTCGATCGTCACCTACGCATTTTCATACATGACCAAATACACCAGCTCAACGGAAGGAGCAGTGTGAACGCTAACACACCAGTGACCTGCTCCTCATATATATATATATATATATATATATATATATATATATATATATATATATATATAAACGTTTCCGAAAACCGTGGTTATAAAGTTATGCTGACGATTTCTAAACAGTTCCTCAAATGCGCTGTCGGTAGTTTACATTAGTTGCTCAACAACACAATAATCGACTGTAAAAGCAAATTTTGTCAAGATACCAAGGTAATATTTCCGACTTTTGACTAACTTAAATTTTATCCGAAGTTAACAAAGTGGGTATCGCATTTGTCTTTTCCGCTCGAATAGCATACAAAGCTATTTATATAATCATCCGAACAAAACATAGCCTGCAGCAGTAAAATATAAATAGCAGTTATGGTAGTAGTAACAGCACATTGTCCAAATGCAAGATAAATAACTCACTAGGTTCATGTTGAATCTGAAGAAGAGTATCTATTGCCTGCAAGCAAATCGACTGTGCAGCGTTTGCTCCCATGCAACTCATCCTGGCCCAGTTGTTTTCTTCATCATCACAAGCTACGGCGTTTAGATGTAAATAGAAAATTATCAAGAGTTTACCCCGAATTTTCACTGCTTCCAGGGCAAAAGAGGTAGACTTCGAGTCCAAGTACGTTTTTGTCACTCCTTCGAAAACGATACCATTTTCAATAGGTTTTCGGTTCCAGCTGCGATGTTAAATAGATCACGGAAGAGTGGTGCACTGAGGAGAATTCTTTGTGAACATTACACCAAAGACAAAAGCAGACAAACAGCCTAAGCGTTTTCCGTGAATTGCTCTCTCGTTGTGATCTCCATCTACAACCTATAGATGACAAAGATCGGGTCAGAATAAACCAATAAACTTCTGACATATAGGAGACGCAGCTAACCCACATATAATTGACGTTGAATCACCGTTGTGATTCCTCAGTGGACTGTTCTAAGACGAGCATCCATTCACGCTTCTGATGCACAAATTAGATTTTTGTGAACAAACTTCTGATATCATTTCGGTAGAGACTCATAACCACTGCGACAAATTTCTTGCCCTGATTATGTGATTAGCTTCAGAAATGCGATATTCCTAATAATTTTGCAGAGATTCTTTAGGTTGTTGCAATGCCTAGCCTGGATCATTCGAGATGCATTAAGACAGTTGTAATGTTGAATCGAACTGTTTATGGAATTCCTGCTCAGGACCGTTGTGTCTCACTTCCCAAAACGCCTTCTCCCCCTTTCCGATCTCATGTCGATCTCCATTTCGTTCGTTTTGTTCTACGCTGAATTTACTCTTATCCAGCCTTCTTCATCTACCGCTTGACTATGTGTGTGCATTTAGGCTAGGTTGGTTGTCCACTCTAGAGACCCATGACCTTCAAGTTTATCCGCATAACCAGTCTACCTGCACTGTGTGGACCTCGAACTTTATGCATCGTTCATGTTATGTTCTGTGTATGTCCACGCCTTGCTCAGGTGCAAGCTTGATTTTCACACGAAGTCCTCCGTCGAACTTTTTTTCCGTACACTACAAGTGACCTTTGGCCTTCACGCCAATGTGAAGTCGTGCCTGCATGCTTATCTAGGTCAGGCGTGCGTGCAATCTCCTCTATGTCATTGCCCGAACTTGCTACCCATCCGTCTGTCGTTTGAGTGTCCCAAGTTCCTTCTCTGATTGGTCGTTTTCTATACTGTAAAAACTGATTTTCACATTCTACCGATGAGTCAGCCCCGTATCGCTTGGCATACGTTCCTTTGTGCCCATTTGGACGATTGATATCAATTCACCGTTCGCTGTAACTGGATTGCTCCAAAATGGAGGTGTTATTTACGCTGTGATGATCGTTCCTGACTGACACGTAGACTACCGAGTCGCCTTATATGACTATCGGCTTCGGGTTCTTGTTCCTGATCCTGTTCCTGTTGCACAAATCACTCAATCAGTGGACTGCAGTTCCATTACAACAGTCCTATTTTGAACTAGTTAGGGTCTTAGCCCACGATTCGATATTTTACTTGTCCCCGAATAACACTGGACTGTTTTTAAGTTATGAACGGCATTTTTTCTCCTAATACTTCAATGTATGGCACCTCACTGCCAGCGGTTTTAGACATACTGAGATCAACCGAAAGGGGTTTGTGCTAAAAATTGGAAGCTGTACCAAACGAGCTTACGTAGAAAACAAAGTAATAGTTTTCATGCAGGTAACGGTCACCTGAATCAAAGGAAAATTTTGTACGCGTCAGATTATAAGATAACAACACTTTTACCGCTTTTGGTATATTAATTTGAAGATTTCAATCACATTTAAGCTGAGTGTGTAATTTGGAAGCTGCTCTAATTTTGGGAAAGAACGACACTCAAGCTTAATCGGGCTTACCCACACATAATAGGTCGCAAATGGACGTAAAACTCATTTGAGTCCAGTCTTTCTGAAAGAATAAAACAAAATATTTATCACTTGCTGTTTGTTTTTAATTCCAACATCATTAAATATTTATTCACAAAAGATTTTAACTGCTTTTTCCATATTGTGGATAAAAATCTATTTTTTAATTCACCGAATATTTTCTTTGAGCAATATTGAGAGAATAGAGACTATCGAACAAGCTCATCTTCAGTAATCATGCCATTACATCACAATAAATTAAGATAAATTGAGCTGTTAGACCAGTTAGAAAATTAGGTAGAACTGATGCTGATCACGAGTACAGAGGTTCGGGCCTAATTGTGGAACGGTTTCGTGTCAGTGTTTTTCTGTTCTAGGGCCTCTTGTAAGATCGACAATGAACCAGGGGAGCTACGGAGCACGTAAAACTTGATTTTGCCTCCACAGTGGCTAGGGCGTGACATTTTCTCAGCCTTCATTACCGGCTCCGTGCAGGACGTTTTCACTGCGTATAGTCAGAGCTCTGATTGTTTAAATCTCTCCAGTGTTCAACATTGCAAAGTGTTGCTCGTAGATGTATTCAGACAAGCGCTTGATCATAAGGCCAATGTGCGCTAACCCACAGGGAAAGCATAAATAAATAAACGCTAAGTGAAATGTAGATTAAAGCACTTGGTATTTCAAAGCAATAACCAGTGATGGCTCGAATGTGAACGAAACGATTGTCAGGACAGACGTTCGAAGGCGTGAGTTGATACACGAGACGAATTCTGCCAGCGGCATTCAAGCCTCAAAGTGTCATCGCCCACACCAGTCGGACTAATGCATTGTGTGCAACGAGTGGGCGGGTGTGATAGTAACCTATATATTCGTTGCTTTGTAATAATAAAGTGGAAAGATTCTGAGGGAGATCTGAGTTCTCATTAGAGCCTGCGGGCGGAACAAAACAGCTACGAAAGTCCGACACACTTGTGATTGATTACGTTGTGTTTGGTGGGCCTCACGTTTTATTCAAATCAATTGTATCGTTCGATTTGCCTTTCCACATATCCATTTTAGAGGAAACTACTGTGCAGTTGGTCCAACTCACTCTCCAGTGTTCTGTCCAAACAGAATACTAAGTTCCGTTCGCAACTGAGCGGAACTGCACTGTGGCAGTTGATGTGTTTTCCCACTCATCGTAATTTTTCATATGCTCTTCTCTCAATCGATCCGTCTTCTATCTTTGATGGAAATGCATCAGAGAATGGGAAGCAACCTTCGCTTTCGGTTGCTATGGTAAACTGAATCGATGATTGGGCGCGGCTGAAGCTCCTCGGCCTTTCTTTGACAGTCTATTGTTGCTTTACTTACTGCAAAAATGTCATCCACGTAGTGATAATATATGTCCAGCTCTGCCATCTCACTGCTTAATTCTTGCCTTTCAAGTTTCCTCAGGAATCTGTCCGCAAGCAACGGACCAAGTACCAAGCCCATTTTGATACTGTCGATTTTCCGATAAAACTCTTCACTACACAGAGTCTGAATGTTCATCGTGTGACGAAGGGCTGTATAATTCACCAAAATGAATATCTGTTATCGCGCATGTTTGAAAGATGCGAAAAAAGTAGCGTTTTCCCGCGCCCGGATGTTTGGCTTATACCGACGAAAGGCAGGCTCTTTTAAATGCAGGTGCAGGAATTCCAGTGAATAATTCGCGGTATTCCATGCAGTCACATGAGAAGTTAACTATTTTCAGTAACTGGGCACTAATGAAAAGCGATACTACATTCAATGAAAACATGATCTTGTTTTAAATTTTGAGCTTTTTGATGAACTCGACTAACTGGAATGTGTATGCAGTTTTAGGCAGTTCATTTTTCTAGTCTCCAGTACGGAAGCCAGCCATTTAGACAACGCGTGTTGTGAGGAGTCAGTCATGGAGAACATCGGTCATAATGGACAGTCCCATTTGTGCACTTCCGGAAGACTGTACATTCGTGGTACGCTTGAGCCACTTGGTCTTAGGTTTTCAATCTTCGAAGCAACGATAACATTTTCTTCCTCTAATCGTTTCGGGATGGTTGTTAATTATCTTGAGTGGAATCTCTTCGCACCTTTTAATTTCTTCAACTTTATCTTCTGTGCTTGCTGGTTATGATGCAACTCATTGAGCTACTTTTCGTCGAGTGTTTCACAGATTTACGAAAATGCATGTACTGCGCATTCCACGTACACCACTGGGCCAAAGAGACTCCATTCTGATACATTTTGTTTAATCCACACAATCAGCGAATCAAAGATCTCTTACGCGTTACCCGTTCAAATTTCGTCGAATTCAAAGTCTTATTCTTTCAGACGTCATAGCATATTCAACAGAGAACTTTGTTTGTTGTTCTATTCTTCTTCGTCACCTTTACTCGCGAATTTCGATTTTCCAATCGAAGTGGATCTAATTTTTGCGATATAACTGGAAGTGTTAAAAAGCTCCATTCTTACACTCTTGCCCCCTTTCGCTATATTCACGTCTTCGTATCCTTGTTTCGCTCCTGAATTTTAACCACGGGTGTGAACTTAGCAAATGAGCCCAAAGACTCACAGATTTCCCCTCACAATCTAGTTGTGCGCTGTGATTGACTGAACTGCAGAATTTGAGTCCAAAGTATGAAATTGATAAATTTCATTTTCAACCAAAGTGTATTCGATGGATGAAAGAAGGCGATTCGATGCCATTTTCTGATTTTTGTTCACTCTGTTTAGTTTTATTTCGTGTTCTTCTTATTACGGACCAGAATTGATCTAGTTGTCCGAGTATTGTTCATCCGTCCTCGGTTGATTTACGAACGCTTACTGATCGTGTTATGGATCGTGTTATTGTGATACTATTACGTTCTTGATGACAAGTCAACCAATCTTCAACTCTATCTACCAGTCCGATCACATTCCCTTGTAACTTCAGACCATAAAATTCACATCTGGGTGACAATAAACCATTAGGCCAGACTTGGTTCCGCTTTCTAATTGAAGGGTAGCAAGTCCCGAGGAGAGCTGTATTCTGTCTGTGTTTAAAAGGTTCACAAAACCTGTAACATTCTTTAGTCCTAAGATCTGACCTGGACCCATAGATGAGATTGAAATTCTAGTTATTACTTGTAAACACTTGACTTTTAGGCCCCTATGGTCATGTTCTCATGTCTAGAAGCTTGGAAGAGCTGAGACACTTGGTGATGAGTCAGCAAGACTGAAGATATTTGAGCTATAATATAATAGGAATTCTTATCATCATAGCCCCCCAAAATACCAGAGACCATACTAGTGTGTGTCTGAATGAGAGGCTTAATTTCAACCAGAGAAACACGGGCTACTCAAATGGGTTCTTGAAACAGTGGCCCTCTTTGACAGTAAGCACATTAAATAGAATCGAACATACGGTATCCCTGAATTGGAGAAATTTCCCTGACTTAAAGAACAGCACAAACTAGAGGACTTAAATGAAACGGACACAGTGAAGAAACCCGTTAGTTCATGGAACAGCTGAATGGAACCCAGTTACAGAAGCCAAGTTTAAAAAGGTAGAAGTAAAAGCAAGCAGTAAAGGTCAAGTTTGCAGAGCTCAAGAATGGACAAGAGATCGTAGGGTCAGGTTTTAATGTACAAGTATTGTGAAATTCTAGGTCATTGGAGAGGTCGATTTCAGAACCGAGTTCAAGATCTTATGATTACAGACGAAGTTAACAGCACTGATGATGTACAGTATGTTCATCGGGAGATGGTTCACCTCGAGAGGGTCGAATGTCTATATGTGCTACAGAAAAAATAGCCGTAGTTAGGTTTTGAAGTCTATTGAAAATACTCCGCATTGTCCGCTTGAGATGATGACCGATACTGAGATTTGCTAATCAGATCTTTGAAAATGGTTCAGCTCATCGCACAGTGATTGCGCAAAGCTACCGACGTACTCCTACTGCACTGTTAGCGTATGTCACGTAACAAGGCATTCGTAATTAACCCCGAAAACTATGCAAATCACTAAGTGCGTTTAGTTGCTTCTTTCCCCAAATTTAAGCTAGTAGGATGTAGTGAAAATATTCCGGATGTTGGCCATTCGTTAAACAACGGTTATGTAGAGTTCTGTGTGTGGGACTCTTACTAACCGAACCATTGGCATGAATTCTTGATGTTCAAGCTTGGCTTTCATTAGGAAAATTAGTCATCATTCACCGAGAACACATGACAGGACATAAAACAAATATCAAGTTCATAAGTTTCCTGACTTACCGTAGAAAATGCTCAGGCTATCGCCCGTTTTGTCCAGAACTTGACGGATTCTCCCCAAAGAATATACGATATTTGCCTCGTTCAGAGGGTTTTGTGCGTCAATTATATCACTGAATAACTAAAGATAAAACATTACCGGAAAAGGAAATCTTTATTCATTAGATCACAAAGGATAATGAAGTCAGCAATAAAACCTCGTTTCCAACCGATTATCGGGAAAGTTTGGACAAGGATGAAGCAGGTTGAAAACGGATAGCCAATATTCAGTGAGGCGTGAAAACTAAGTAAGAAATCATCCTGAGAAAGCGAATAAGGAAGAATTAGCCGCATAAAATAACGCTTGAAGAAACCCATGAAGAAAGTATAAAATATCGAGCAAAAAGGGGACACCAAATATCTACCCATCTATCTACAAGGCCGTCAGTCAATCAATCAATCAATCTATCTATCTATTTATCTATTTATTTATCCATCTCTCTATCTCCTACCTTACACACTCCCTTTTGACGTGTCTCTGCCCACCACCTGTTATTTCATTACGATTTGACAATAATCATACAAAATGGGATGCATCGACAAGGGGAAGCGGTCATCATGGTGGGCTTCAAACCCTCCATTCATGGGTGAGAACCCTGCTTCCACGGCCTGCAACCACCCCAGTTGACAGGCTCTAGCTGGTCCAGAATCCCTTCCCAAAATCTTGTACAATTATTACATAACAAAATGGAAGTAAATAAAAGCATATAAAAGATTATAAGGAATCCACATAAATAAGATTAATCATCACTCCTATGGTTCAATCTGTGGGGCTATTAGGACAATATTAGTGTAATAAGTAAGAAGATGGGTCATTGTTTTATTGGTACTGCGGAACGGTTTTGAGGGGAACATAATGAATTCTACTCTTAGATGGAAGGCTTGCTGTCTGGGGGAAAATAAAATTTGCATGTAATTCAATGTATTATTTGTCGAAAATGGAAAGCAGCACTTGCAAGTCGGCTTTTTTAAATAGAATATTTCTCCATCTTTTTTATCTGTTATGCAACAAAGAACAACAATTCCGTAGGAAGACCATGGTCAATAAAGGGCTGCCAAATGGAGAATCGATCGGCCGTGGCGGGAATCGATCAAGGATTTTAATGGCCAATCTCCACGATGACAAAAATCTGACCACCGCCGGTCCCAAGAGGACATAATATTCACATCCATTTCCGACAGCCGGTATGTCAACCACGCAAGTGAATTTACCTTGTGTGTCAAGATAGCTTAAAAGCAGATCTAACAAAATTAGTGATGGAAGCACGAGAGGAACTCAAGCAATATCATTCACACAATCCATAAACAGTCGGTTCTAACTAAAATGCAATTAAGGCATGCAGATGAGGCATTAGGTCCACAATTTTCACAATACAACATGAAGTCAAATACAGTTTAGAATCCGTAGCGGCAGACAGTTGTGATCAACTGATTGATGATTGAATTTCAGTCAAATGTCTGGGTATCAGGGTGTTACCTGACACGTCGTCGATAGACGGTTTCTTACCGTCATCAAATGGCACGCCATTGCCTGGTCAAAACCGATGGCAAAGTTGGAGCAGCGAAACAAACCTATGGTCCAATCAGTTCTTGACAAGATGGGACGAAGTCGACCAATCAACTGTCAATTGTAGTTTTAACCAAACGGGACCAAATCAACCATCCGGGTTTGTAACCAAAAAGATATCAGAAGACCCAGTTTTGCAAACTTTTCCGACAACCGATTTGGCTGCAGTCACCAGGGGCCCACATACACTGTCTCTTTTATGTTCACAAAATCAAATGGTTCGAAGGCAGAATTGTCTTCTTACTAGTGTTTGTGGGACGAACTGAACAGTCGGTAACACATCACAATGTCTTATTTGATTGTTGAACAATTGAACAAATAGATCCAAAGGTTAGTGTGGACATTCCAGTAAAATGATGTGTCTTTGTAGATGACTGATGGCTGTTGCTTGCCAGGTCGATGAGGAGGTTCCCAGTAGATTATCTGGCGCCATACTGGCTTATGTGATCGTTTTGTACCACATGCTATGCAAAATGAGTGGTTCACATACATCTACCTAGTACCTCAGAACATTTCCTAATGGATCAAACAGTGGATCCTTTCTATGGGTAGAGGAACACTATCATCAGTTTGCCAAGACTACACAGAGTTATGCAATGGGATAAACACGCAAGGCTAGTGAACCTGGATTTCAATCTGTCCTCAAAATATCATAGCCCACGACTGACCGTCTACTTCGTATCTTCATGTTAAGATCGCTGATATAATTTGTGAATATATTCTAGTCTTTGAATGCCCACTGAACAGGTCTGCTGAAAATTACCAAAAAGACAGATTTTTATTTGTCATTTTACACCTGAATTAAGATGGTGAGAATATTCTACGAACTTATTGGGAAAACTTTTGCTAGTGAATATATGAAACGCATAGCCGATTTCTCGATACACTCCTGCATTGATTAAATGATAAATAACCGGTATATTGCACACAACCTTCAAAGTTCGGGACTCGTTCATTGTGCAATGTAATGTGCTATCGCAGATTTTCCTGAATTCCACGATGGACCATAAGGGGTGAATAAGTTAGAATATTGTGCAAGTGGATTCCAGTTCAACCGTTGATGAATGTCACATGTGTTGAGTATCTTAAATTGCCCCTACAAAATCGCTTTCTTTGGAACAGACTTACCGAAAATATTGGTGCAAAACTAATTTCCACCATTCCACTTAATTCGATGAAATGCTTCCAACTTTCATGTTGCGTTGGCAGGTTGATTACTTCGGGTATGCTGGAAATCAAGGAAAAAGAACATTCTTGTTAGATTAATTGCATATGATAGTTCAATTCACCTTAGAAAACTTTTCACTGTCTGCAGCGCTCCGCAAGCCAAGTCTGTTTCCTCATTGTTCGTGTATTTTCTTACAACTGTCCATTTAGTACCCGCTCCTACATTCCGCTTAAGTCGTTCGTTCTACTTGAAATAATGTGCATATTTACATTTATTACGAGTCTAAACTTTTTGAGTGTTGAGTACCCAATGCTGCCCTAATTACAGTCGTCACTCTGCATTCGATGCTATTTTGCTGGGCATATACCTTTTCAACCTGTCTTCATTGTTTCTAGTGGACAGTCACGATTTTTGGGACTGCGTAAGATTTTTTGAACAATATCTGCAGAGTCTATAGTCTTACATGATTCTATAACTACGGGTGTAATTCGATAGAACCAGACTAAAGATAAGGTGCAGTGATTTCGATTTTGTTTTGTGCCTGTTTATAATCAGCCTTGATAAAATTTTCTATGCCAACAAATAATTCCTCAGAAAAATGTGTAATCTGGTTTCTTCGCTACTAAATAGCACCTCGTGTACTCTCATTCACAGTGTCGTGTTCCATATTGGCACTTCATAACCTAATAATATTGACTGTGACCTAACCGATGTAATACGGGACAGCCAGGACGTTGATGTTTATTAACGAGTTCATCTCTGGAGAAGGAAATTGTAAAAAAACAAAGTGGAACCAAGCTCTGATTGACCAAAGTTCAGATAAACGAAATTCACACTCCGAAACTTCAAGGGCGTAGTCATTAGACGAATAACGTGGATGAACTTAATCCGATATCGGAGAAAAGCAAACTAATTGCACTACGTACTTGTTAATTGAAAAACGAATAGTACAAAAGCGACCCAGAGAAACATTATTTTACTGGAAGGCGAGAACTTTAGTTGCATTAGCCTCTTCACCAGCACTCCGAAGGAAACTTTTCACCTCTGTTTCACTGTGGAAATTATTTTTGTGTGCAACTGCAAATTAGACTCATGCCATCAGAAGTCTATATTTGGGAGGAAAGAGTGCACTCCAAATCCGATGATGATACTGGCGTAAACCATCATTCAAATTTGTGAGAAGATGTGGACCACTTCGTATATTTCGTCACAATCCTTCCAAGCAAGATGATAAATGCCTTTCGGTGAACCACGTGAACGGTTAAACCAGAGTGCAAATGATCCAACCGTGTCAGTTTCAATTTGCATACTGCAACTAAGTGATGAAAGACGGTAGATTGTTCAGTAAGTTGTTTGTTGAAGTATAAGAATAGATAATTTTCAAGTAGTTATTTATATGTCTCGTTATCGAGCACCAACTGTGTATTTTGAACAAACCTACGTGAAGTCCAAACTTGGTGCGTGGGATAGTGAATTCCACCTGTTAACCGTTAGGTAGTCGGAGCTAGTCTGTTTACGTCTGGTTTCTCATTAACGCCGATGATGCACCATCCAGAGTACTGTGTACAGCAGAAATACTGCGGACAACCTGAGGCGGTCAGAATTCGCAATTTGCTACTAAAAAGCTCGTTAGGAGGCACCGAGTTGTGAAAATCATAAAGCAAATAGTGAAGCCCGGCATATGCTGGCATACAGATCGCTAGAAATAGTTGGATTATAGTGGACCGAATTATCGAATTCACTGGATATGTCGCAGAGATCAAGGGTTGTATGGCCGGCACCGATGTTAAAAGAGACCATCCTATGCGATCCACTCCCATGAAGTCTATCGAGCGCTAATCAAGATTAAGTATGAAATAGCCAGTGGTCCCGACGGGTCGCCGTCACGGATATTGACTGGGTTTGCTGTTATTTCATCCTCAGCATTGTCGTATTTACTGAACCAACTTTGGTTCTGTGAAAAAGCCTCAGGTTATGTGAGAGTGGCTTCCATCATATTGGTGTCAGCGAAAGGAATATCTGAGTTACAATGCACGTTTACTGTCTTGAAGATATTTGAAAGACTCTAAAACCGGCCACGTGCACTAGTAGAGACGCAGACAGATACCTCGGAATACATCACGCAACCTGATGTTCCGAACACCTTTGTATAAAGATTTTCATTGCATCAAACGTCTTCTGAGATAAGAACATGGTCACCAAAGCCATCCACTATAGATTCAAACGTCTTTTATGTACAATATATTTTGCTTTCCACTAAATAGAGAATGTAAATCGGTCCACATCTATCTTCCATACCATAGTGTTGTGCTTTCAAAGTGCGGTGAACATGAACCGATTGTGAAGCGCTTTCCTAGTCACGAGTTATATTTCTCGTGCAGACGGTTCTCTCCCTCTCTTGCGTGCACGCCCTTCAATGAACTAGAACAACAATTCAAGAGAAGCTCAATAAAACTCACTTTTCAGTTACAGAAGCCGCACAGTTGCATAAAACGAGATCCTGGTGTGTAAGGATTGGAGGAATACCCAGCTCAAGCGAAGCTGTCAACAGAGGTACGGAGATTTGAGCAGGCAACACCTGCAGTTTGGGTGAAAAGGTTCAATAAGACTCTGGTTTCAGATAGCAAAATGTGTTTCAGCAATATCGTAATCTGGTTATAAAATGATTCACCATGCAGTACCAACACCTAAGTAACCAATGAAAACCATACAAGTACTGCACAACCTTTCATCCTTGTTAGTAATAGTCTATTGTGCACATTCTCCGAGGCCCCACTGGTACTGGAACCGTGGTTCAGCAATTGTGAGTCAAGCTGAAGTGGAACAGCTGTATGGTGCTTTCATGTTTTTCAGTGTTGATTTGAACGTTGAAACCGCAGACGAATCACGATATATTTATACCAAATAGCTTACTAACTAAATTGACGTCTATTTCATTCTATTGGCATGATTGGGAATAACTGAAAACGAGCTCGTCCGCCAATTTGGAGTTTGGATATTTTACAAACGTATTGCATTCCACCATTGGAGGACGCACTTTTGCAGTCTCATAATTAACTCAGCAGTCTTATCCTGACTAGTTTTCAAATTTATTTTCTTTAAAATGAATTGGGAATGTGGAAGAATGATTAAAGTCTGCATAATGGCGGTGGCTAAACGGTCATTCTCGCGAATTCCCGACTTTTGTTTCTTGAATTCAAATCCTCGCGCCGCTTACGGTCACTTCCCCGATTGACAGCATTGATTTGGCCGCGAAACCCTTCCTGAAAGTACTGTACTACAATAACAAGATTAACTTTGGTTCATTTGTTGAACGCACTATTCTGTAACTGAACGCTTTCTGCCAGACGCGGTGACCATTTAACAAGTGCACGTGCACGCTCCTCTCGCACGCTCTCCCAATAGATGCTGATCACCTTTCCTCTCGATCGTCTTCACCTTCGCATGGATCGTGCTGCCAACGTACCTGGTTCCACAGAAGCAGGTGAGTGAATACACACAGAATATATCTCAGAATCCGGCACTCTACTCTTCAGTCGAAAACACAAGATCGGTTTGTACTCGAACATAATTTGTAATTGGGGCGCGTATAATGTTCCACTGACTGCTTCTGTTAGTCTTCGTTGAATAACTTCAGTCTCCCTATCTACTATGAGTGGTAAACGGACATATACGGGCTTCTTTCCGACCACTGTCTGTCTTGGCCTATCTTCATTTCCTTGCTCTATTAATCAAGCAACGTACTAGATTTCTCTTCACTTTGAGTGGTACGAAACTGTGAAAGTGAATGTATTGACCGTTCCAAGTTGTTTTCCTATGCACTGACAACTGAACGGAACTATCACTCCGACAGCTTACACGAACATCTAAGTAGAGTAGACTGTTTTCCTTTTCTTGTTCCAAATTGAATTGAACATTTGGATGGACTGTGTTAACTCTGTTAAGTACATTTGTAGTAGCACATTTGTATCAACTTTGGTGTCTACTACACATAGGATATCGGCCACGTATCGCTTGTATAAGATGCAATCTTCGATTATTGACTTGAGTTGGTTATTTTCAAGTTTTGCCATGAAAATATGAGCAAGTAAGGGTCCCAAAGGTTACCCCATTGCCACTCCATCCTTCTGACGATATATTTCAGCGTTGAGCTGAAACTGGATATTATGAATGCAGACAAATAGTAACTGTTTTAGTTCATCCAACGAGATGCCCGGATTGATATTGTTCTCCTGCATGTATTCACATAGACAGTCGATTATTTCGGCGACCGAGACATTGGTGAACAGTGAGGTAACGTCTAGTGAGATCATTTGCTTGCCTTCCAAGTCTAGATTTCTCATAGTCTCTACAGAATAAAATGTGTCTCGTAGGCTGTGTCTGGAAATCATGACTCTTACTGGTTCTAACAATGTAGTCAACCACTTCGCTACTGCTTGATACGGCAAGCCGCACATATCTGAAATTGGTCTCAAGGGGACACCTTCTTTGTGTACCTTCGGTAGGCTGTACAACCTAGGAATCATCGTCCCAGTTGGTCGTATCCTTTCAAAGGTTTCCGCATCGATCGTACCTTTCTGTTTCAACGATTTCACTCTCGTAGAAATTGACTTTTCTATCAGAATCGTCCTGTCCATTTCAGTCGGGGTATTTGTAAACGCCATGTGGTCTGTAGTTTTTTAACGTTTGAGCGAAAAGAACTTAAGATGAAATTCTCAAGGTAAATGACAATTTCGGTTATGACACATAATGGTCGGATCCGGGGTGTTAAACACCGGTGACCACGTCTGTGTCTGCACACCAAATCTAATGTGATTAAATAATTTCATTCAGGGTGATGAGCAATCAACGCAAGTCATACCGGGAGACAGTGACTAAACATTTCTCAAATTGTGGTGAACTTATTGTGATGTCATCAGGGTTAGGTAAAACGTGTGGTAAACCTCGTGTCCAGTCGCTAACTGCCTCTTGTTGGTGACACAACATCCAGTTGACCGAAACACTGCATTCCAAGTCTCTCCTAAGACAATAAACACATGATTCCGGAATATGCACTCTGTGACGTCAGAACACGTTTCTAGAGACAAACAATTGTTTTCAATGAGCGACACACTGGCCTTTCTGGATGTCTCCATACACAGGAGCACCGATGGAACACCCGAAAGGAGGAGGCACAGAAACCAAACAGGGAAGAACAGGAACCATAGGGAGTGCCATTCTCGGGCATCTCGTAGACTCAGGTCATCAAATAAGTACAGATTCGGCATTCAAAATCGTCTACCGAGTGCCCCTCAATCCCCACGACACACATCCGCTTACACACACTAGCCACCGCAGAGGCGATAAGCGTCCGTCTTTTCACACCTGCTCTGTGCACACAGAAGAACTTTGTCCAAGCCCTCTAATTACCCTGGCCGCAAATGGACCATCCCCACCCTAGTGACTGGGCTCCGAACCATGTGACTGTGACGACCTAGTAGTGCGGATCGACACGTCGATCTAGCCCTAACCCCTTCCCACAAGTTATGTCCAATCCGAATGACCATTGGCCATCTCAGCACAACCATTTCCTATATCATTTGTAAAGACTAGTGAATGACCCATTAAAAACGACTGTTTGTCTCTGGAAACGAATAAACACATGGGCATTCAAACTTGCCAACAATGGGTTCCTACCGGAACCTATGTTGTGGATAATTCATCGGTGATTACATCCGACTACCACGTATCTTAGGTTCGTCGAAATTATTTTCCTGTTTAATTTTAGGTCACAAGCCTGAAATTACACGTCCCACATGTTGACATTTTATGAAGATTGTGATTACATATTTGTCATTTTAAGAGGCATCGAGCTGAGAATACGTATGGGCACTTGAATGATACTGGCAAAATACCGATGAAATTGATTAAACTCGGTGAAACATACATCAGGTGCATCATCCTCCCCGGTCGACCAGACGTATGTAGACGCAGCAAAGGTCATGATTTTATGGGCAAATCGCAGTTCTTCATAGGTCAGTGAAGGCTGAACATTTATGACCGGCATCTGAAGGGATTCGAAAAATATGTACACACTTAGTAGGGTTTCTTTTGTACAATATGCATACCCTGAAGTGAGAAATGCGGACTACATCGTTCTGCATGACCGTTTGTCATAAATATTTTGGTGATACTTTTGAATGGTATTTGGATGTTACTTACGGGAATTTTTGATCCAAGCTTGACAAGATGTTTAATCAGCATCACTGAAACAACCCACGGAACCGTCATCAATTTAAAATGTCTTCATGTAATACATCCACAAATAAAATAGCCCTTTCCCGATTTGAAATCACACAAGAATAGGCTGATGTTGCAAAACTTATATGAGACTGGATAAGCTTGAACCGTGATTGATGGAGACCGCAAATTCTGTACACCAGACATACTTACCAATGAAATGAAACTGCTTATTAACATACATCAAAGAGAAGTCCTCCAGCAAATACATGACAAAAGGCAGCATCCCAATCGCACACCAAGGTCCAAAATGTGAGGTTTCCTAATACTGGCATTCACCAGTGTTGAAGTAATTTGCTTATCCACAACTCGTCTCAAGATGTATAATAAATTACACGTGCCTTACCCAATTAAACAGTCACTGACATTTCTTGCGAAATGATAGCATTTATTTGCATTTCTGTGTGATTGATCGGTCACCTACATAGGTCGAAATGAACGATAACTGTGGTGATCAGTGGGCATCACACGTGATACGGCCAGGTACAGTTTCGTGGCCACGAACGCTGAGGAGCTTCAGTCAATCAGAATCACCGAAGACAGGTACAGCAAAAGGTCGCTGTGACTGGTCAACTAGCGATTTAAGAATTATTTTCTTTGACTTAATATATCTATACAAACCAATTCTGCAGTACCATTAACATGCTATTCCTCAGCCTTCGTGTAAAGATTTAGTGAAATTTGACATAGAAATTCAGCTAGTCATATCGAGAAATTCCGGTAAACCGGTTTAATACAGATCCCATGTTTTCTATCATAATTTTGTCTTGCATTTCCAAACATAGAAGTCAATAGTATTCGATTGCACGTTGCATCCCCGACCGTTTCGCGGTATCTTCCCTAGTGCATACTGCAGTAAAAATGGTCATTTATAAATAGGAATTTGAACGTTCTCACGAGAGAAAAGGCAAAGGTTCACACACACACACACACACACACACACACACACACAACTAATGGTAGCAAATGACCACGTTACCGAGGCAAAGCTAATGTAACTATCTAGTCTCGCTGTTTGCTTAGTTGGGGATGACGATGGTTGGTTGCTAATGCCTCCACGTATCTCAATAGTCGTTGATTATTTGTGACATAAGTGCTCAGATTAACACAGTGACTAATAGCCTACAGGTGTTGCGTGATGGATGATTTGAGTGTTCTGTGTGCGTTCAGTGACGTCACCGATTGTCCGCTCGTTGTTCTTTGTAACCGAGCCGGAATGCGTTCAGCCATTCAATCACGCAGTTGTCTTTCCGTTCCGTCAGTTTAGGTGGCTGAGCACCCACACTTAAATTGGCGTAGAGAGGCGGTGATGCTTTTATCGATGGTATTTTCATCCGGGATATTGTAAAGAGAGTATTGGTCTTTGTGGCGTAATATGTATGATTAACGGCACAGCTGAGGCTCCCGCTGATCTATTCTGTTATGACGTTATAATTACTTAGGTTATGTGACAAAGCCTAAACGTTAGGACATAATCACCTTTCTCTCTTCACCTACCTTATCCGTGTGAATGACTGAACTTCATCATCCTTCTGTGATCATGCCCTTTCCCATAGCCACGCTTGTGTGTGTTCCCTCGGATCATTGATTCTCTTCTGATTGCTGGTTCATCAAAATGCTCCTCATATGTAAGGACCTGTTTTGTAAACCACTTGACTAGTTCCTACACTGCCGCCTCGAGCACTTCCTGTCCATTGTTGCCTGGGTGGTTTGAAGCCTTCGTGGACTGTTTTGATTCTGTGGTGTTTGCCCACAATCTGAGGTGTTATTTTTATTTTTTGATAATTTGTCCTATAGTATACGTAGTGAAGTGATCCCACGTTCTCTGCCTTGGGACTTGGGGTTCGTTTATATACGAGTCACTCAATTAAGAGACAACTATCCTGTATACCTAGTCTTCTTGCTACTTGGGTTTGCGTAATACCGAGTGGGAGTGATTCCAGTACGTCCTATCAGTTCGGGCACTGAGAGTACCACAGTAAAGTTCACTGAGAATGATCAAATACGTCCTACAGTCGATGAATACCTGACGAAAGTCAGAAGGATGAGGTCACTAACAAGAAAGTCCCCAGCGTCTTCTGTCGCATGTAATTCATGGGAAGTGAAGCTTCGGTTTGACAGAGTCACTTCATTTTCTGTGATTTATCCGCTATTGTCGTGTGTGCACAGAAGTTTGTCGGAAAGTGTTCTATAGAGATGTGGAAAGCTAACCGAGGTGAGTTAAAGGGATTATTCATCTTCCCGGTCTTGCTATGATAAACAAACACGGTAATCACCAGTTTGTTACCGGTAATTTTGTCCGTGTACCTGTATTAACTAACGCGGTAAAACCTGTGCTTTTGCACCTGATTTGATCCATCGAAATCAATCCGATAGCACACATTCAATCTACCTGAAGGCAACGTGCATCTCTCCATTTTTTCCTCCTCATATATTTAACAGGAAAACAGATAGAAGTTGAAAAACCTGGTATCAGAAAGCAAAGTTGATTACACTTGATAGAAAAGGCTGCTTCCGTAGTAGAAGGTGCATGAATCGAATGTTCACCCTCCGCAGAGTACTAGAACATCGGTTCAAGTTCCAGTAACCAACTGTGACTTGTTTTATTGATTTCAGGGTCGCATTTACCTGTTTACAGACTATTTATATGAACTATACTACAAGCCGATGGAAAGCCCCAGGAACCTGTCAGTCTCGAAGTCGTACTACTCAAATATACTTGCTGGAATATTCATCTACGGAGAGGCATCCAATGATTTCTCCCACAATTCCGGTGTTAGGTAAGGCTGTCCCTTGCCGTCAGTACTGTTCACCTACACTGTCGATTGGATAATGCATCAGGCGTTCACAAGTTACCCAGGTATTCACACGGGCTTCGACTCTTTCCTTGCCGATTCCGAATTTGTAGATGATATCATCATCCATAGAGATAACCAAACCGCCTTAAAGCAGGGTCTGAATCGCGTAGAGTCCTTTGCAAAATTTATGGGACTAAAAACCAATACGTTGAAGACCAAAATCATTTGACATGCGCTACAAAATCCATTCTGTCAATAAACATAAACGGCGAAAAAATTGAGCAAGTCACTGTGTTCAAATATGTGGGTTCCAAGATTCTCCAAACGGTCGAACCCAAAACAAAGTCAAGTTGCGCATTGATAGCTCTAGGGTTGCGTTTCTGCAGCTTTGCGACGCACTCTGGGTGGGCAACGAAATCAGCTTTCGAAACAAACTCCGCGTCTTTCGGACAACTACCCGTTCAGTAGTGACCTACTATTGAAAACGTGACTGCTGCTCATGGAGGACACTGAAAGCCTGGAAGTTTTGATCACCGGTGCCTTCGACGGATCCTGAAATTGACTTGGTGCGACGTGCTTTCAAAAGACGCAATAAGACAACATATCCTCAATAGTAAAATGCTGCCAACGCCTCAGTGAGTTTGAATGATTTTGTTGGTTTTAGCTCAGGTTGTTGATTGCCACCGTCAGTGTATGTACTGGTGGTGAAACGTTAGCGATCTAAACGCTAAGCTCAGCTATCAGAAAACCATGGCGACTGTCAATGTTCTTTCAAAGCCTACGACTGTAGTGGTTCGGACGAGTCCTACGACGGACGGACACGGAGATATCTTGTTCCTTGTTCAGGATGGCGTTGTCGCCTTGGGGGACAGCTGGAAACATGGATCAGTACTGTAAAATCGGACAGTGAGGGTTTAGGACTCCAGTCTGTCTACTGTATTCACAGCTGGAACAGAACTGGATTCCCCTGTGCTTAGGTCTAGTATCCGATCGTCATTTATGGACAGCTGCATCCTGGAAATCCATGATGCCGGCTCATCCTCTTACAGGAGCTAGCAGCATAAAGGTAAAAGTGAGTTATGTGTAGGCTTATGAATGTTATCTGTTAGGCTGTTCTATTTAGTTATGGACCGTCTACTTTACTTCAATATTGTCGGGCCTAAGATCCTTCAGTACCTGGCTTGATCGGCTACCATTGATATTTGAAGACAAAGCGGTTAATTACCGTGGACGACGTGATAATTGTAGACCCCAGCATATCTGCAAACAGCAATATGCTGACTTCGTTTACTTTACACATCGTAAGTTGTAGTCTATCTATTATTCCACTAACCAGCCGTGCATCTGCTGCAAAGCTGTTCTGCCGATTTGCAGTACAATATTTTACCTGCGTGGTTATTCTTCTCAAATCTTATTGGTTATTCTATCACTTAAACTGGACACATTTGTCTTCCAGCTTTTGTGGTGGGTGTTGAAATTGTCAATAATTTGTTTTGTGTCAAATTACTTTTGGCCTTCTTATAACCAGTCTGACATGTCGGTTCCTCTCTTCAGTGGATTACAAAATCCCGAGAAATTACGCCTGCAACTGACGAAACTTTTATTCCATATTTAGCTAATGGGTGGAGGAGATCAATTCACTTTTCTTAGGTTGAGCGTACAATGATCGGTGACACAGTGGCCACGGCTTCTGTATTATGATCATCATTTATACACCCAGCATGAAGTTCTCCACAGTACTTACCTAAATACACTGACTCGCTGGTGGATAAATTGAAGATCAAATTAAGAGCTATTCTTCTTGGAGCTTTGGATTGGTGGTTCAAGTCCCAGTATGTGGCTCGGTGGATGTGCAGTACTGATGACCAATAACAAGGATGAAACAGCTGTGTAGTGCTTCCATAATTTTCAGTGGTGAGATGAGCATCGGCATTGCATGACAAATCACTTTATATAGACACGATGGGTTAGGTCTCACGGTATTTAATGTATAAGTAATAAGCTGTGACTGAGTCTGGTGACTCAATTCAAAATAACCTCAAGCCTTCATGGGTAGTATTACTCTGAGTGACGGTATAGATATTCAGCAAATTTCGCCTCGCTGTGTGCAGTTTAAAGCTCTGTTAGTCGTTTTCACAATGCGTCATTTTGTTATATTCGAACAATTTTGGTTGGGCTTTCATATCATATTTCTTAGAAATTCCTAAGACCAAAGACCTGTCATACTTACTGCAGTCTGGAGGCATCAGCATAAAATGGTATACTTCTCTTTGTTGCATTTATATCGCATTTGTACTGCTCACCACATAGGCGAGGAATAACCTGAAGTTTTCGGTAGATCCTCTTCACAATTTAAAGGCCCAAACGTTTACAGACACAAGTGATATCTACATCATCACCAACTAAGGACACGCCCTTTTCAGTGTGAGGATCTATTTTCAACTGTGTGTGTAGTTTCAATTAGGACCACATTAACTATAGAGGCCAATTCTTCTACAAGTTGTTATCGAATACTGTATTACCAAATTCGAGGTCCGTTAAAAATGAGTGACTGGATTTAGGATTATACTAGCCCTAGTTTGGACAGACAAGTTTGTACGTGAAAACATTTCTACGCGGTGTGCACACCTTACGTTTTTGTTTGTATGTATTAACTCACTGTTTTGATGAACTCCCGGAGTTGATTTGTTCGGCACAATTCACCCATGTCTCGAGCCAGCCGGTTCCATGGATCATAATAAGGCGGCAAACCATTCTGTAAAATGGATTCAGATGTGAATATTTTACACTATTTATTATGAACAACATCCGGTCACGTTTTATTCACAAATCACGCTTCATTATGTACTAACCACAGGGTTCTCAAGCACAGCACCAGTTCGGTTTGACAATCGATAGAAATTCAGTGGTTTCATTGACGTATACATCATCTAGCAGTTCAGACAAAAGAATAGACGCACAGTGATTGCCATGTGTATTTATATCTTTCATCATCAACGTGAGCTTTTCTCCGTCTGATCGACGGCACGGATTGGTTGGAATTTTGTGTGCGTGGGTTAGAAATTCACTTACCATGTTTATTGGTACCATTCGGAATCAGACTATCAGTATTCTGTACTTTGTTTGCCGCTTAAGTCCATTATACTTGCTTGTGGAATGGGTTACTGATAACAATATTTTGGATATGGGAAACAGAACTATAGGACCAGTATGTCGGAGAGTTACGGATGTGTCGTTATTGTTGTCAGTGTTACTTAAACCACGATTAGAAGGGAAAAATGTTAGTTTTGGTTGATAAGTTGATCAAACTGTTTGAATTCGTTTCGCCTTTCACCCAATATGTGCTTCGACTTTCTTCCAAACTACCTTAATATTTCATCAGAATTAAAGAAAATATAAAAATCACAACACTTAGTTTGCCTCAATCCTTTTATTATTCGAGGTTTGGATTTCTTTCCTTTCGTCACTGTAATGTTATTCTAGATGTAGTTTAATCAGTAACCATCAGCTGGCGATGGTAAACAGTTATTATTATTATTATTATTATTATTATTATTATTACATGGTTGTAAGCATGGTTGTACAGTGCTTTTCATCCGCTGGCAGAATAAAATATCACTAACCAAAACGGATTAACATTGGCTACAAAAATTAATTATTATCGGTTAAGGCATGGGCAAAGAATGAACCTACAGAGGTCTGTACAGTGATAATTTAGAAAGAACTAATGAACACGTAGAACGGGTCAGTGGGTGGAATTGACTACGACAGAGGTCACAATGAAATTCGTGTTAAGCTTATTGGACGATTTTTCTGCAAATCGGATGGATGCAGTTAGAGCGTTGCACAAGTGAGGAAGGCTGTACCAGAAACAAGAATGACGGTACGAAAACATTTACTAGGAGTTCTTCCTTAGTAGACCGATGAAAATAACAGGAGAAAGTATAGAATTATGGTAAAGAAATACTGCCATATCAAGGGAGAAATGACAGAGATCGGAGCACTGGACTACTCTAGCATTCTATTAAGTTAAGTCAGGACCTGCTCCCGAATAGGGTCTGTAGCCCCTGGTACTCGGCTCGTGACACGTTAGCGAATATACTCCGCAGCGCGCAAAAGAGCAGAACTCAAAATGCTGGAGCGGGACAGCGTGTGTATTGGAGGAGCGCAACGGCGTGCAGACGTTGTACACAGGCGGAGCAAGGGGCGCCACCAAGTTCGGTAATTGTTCAGATAAACAAATTTGTTATTCTTTGTAATCATGTGTTTTATCGTTAGCGCTACACTACTACCGTCTTCGAATTTAAAAGAACAATTGGCACAATTTCTTAATGGAGTCTGAATGTGTGAAAAATGCGATCATGAAACTAGGTAATGTTTAACTGTAGATGCCCCTCTGGTATCACGTTGGTCAGAAAAGCATTTGGAGTCGTGGGTTTGAACCTCTTTGTCGCCTGTCTTTATCTCTCTTCGGGAGCCTACAAATGGTCCGTGAATAGAAAGAGTCACAAATGTGAAACCAGTTATCAAGACAAAAATGATCCAAGTATTAGCAGATAATGAATAATAATCCGATTCATTATATGGCTTCAACGCCTAACTCACAATCGTCCACCCCGGGTTCGAGTCCCCGTGGGAGCTCGGTGGATGTGCACTGCTCATCATTCCCAACAAGGATGAAACAGCTGTACAGTGCTTCCATGGTTTTCAATGGTGAGTTGAGCGTTCAAGCTGCATGATCAATCATATAAAGTAGAAATCTAATCTCCTACTACTCAATTGCGAATAATAATCTGTTACCTAGAATACAGATTTGGGTTACAGAGATAAGGGCATGGTTCGGAACAAGCTCGATTACTTCATCCTTTGGCTAATACAGTTACTATAACCACGCCTATCCGCGTATTCCGTTGCAGGTAGTAAGAGGCTTTGAGCCTGCCCTTGATGGTCATGAATGCCGTTCTGATAAACACATTGGCGTAAACACAACAGATTCAGGCGTTCACCGACACAAGACATTTAGAAGTTGACAATTTTACAATGAATTAGAATACACGCACTAACCAACTCTGAGTATGATTATTCCATCAGCGTCGTGAACACATGCTTCGATGTGTGTGTAATGTAGACAACTTATTAACGTAGTTGCATGACCACATACAAATTTCAACTGTTTATTATCTATGCTAAATTTCATAGAGCCTAATTACTAGGTATTTGTGCATTAGACTTAAGACAAAGCTCTGTCGTCGAAGAAACGCTGGTTCGTCCATTGACTCTCCAGCTTTCAATGTGACTCACTGAACGCAGAAAGGGGGTACCGTTCAAATTACATCGCAAGAAAAAATCACCGGTTGGACTAATGTGAATCAGTAAAAAATGACTGCCTTTTAGAAAGGCAACGACCGATCGAAGTTCAAACTGAAATTTAGTGGTCTAAAATTGCACTGAATATGCCTGTAATCACGCTATCTATGCCACAGTGATACAATGAAAGAGAGGATTTATTCAACAAGATACAGAAATCATAACAACCATTATCAATTATGATCCTTTTGTTGTTCCAAGCTGACGAGGAGAATGGCCTGTGGGTGTGAGTGATAATTGTAATTGCTGACCTCTCAGTACTTTCAGGCATAACATAAGATAAGAGTCACAGGCTATGGAAACGTTAATGAGAACTTGCAGAAAGCTGGACTATAGAATAGAGACGGTCAGAGGAGACTCAGAATATCAAGTGTCACAATGGCGGTGAATCGTAGAACAGCTTGGCTTAGTCCAATAAGAGCAGAGCTGTGACATATTTGCCCAACGGTCACCATGATAAAATTTGGGATTTGTGGTCGTGGGTCCGAATCTTTCCACTACGGGTTGCTTTTATGTATGACAAATGGGATGAAGTGAAATAACAACGACGACGACGACAACAACAACAACAGTCGATAAATTTATATACGAATAGATGCGCTTCAGGAGTGTAAGTATTGTGTGCTAGAATGCAACAATAAATATCTCGAAGTGAACACAAAAACAAAATGTTACTAACAAACATGTTTCTGTATGACTGACCTCCAGAGTTGCCCCGGTAACTAGTTCTGGTGCAGCAAACGTCAAGGAAAACTTTAAACATTACTGTCCCGGTTTCGAATCTTAAAAATGCCGTCCAATTTTCCTTTCACAGCACCCCAGTTGACCACTATCCCATTCCAAGAATATTTCTCCTCGACTGAGTTTTCTTGCGTGTCGTTTTAGTGGGCAAATACATCATGTACAATGAGATTTCAGTCTTGTCAAACGATGCATTTCAAACAGCTATGCGTCGCTTTGTTCATGAATCATTTGTATATATTTTCAGGTCTAAAAATGGATAGTAAGAAATTTTTAAATGTTCTCTGCATTGTACCCAATGTAGTGATGATTTGGTAGTCAGACTGTACTTCGTAGTATGCATTGAAAGGAGGAAATGATTCAGACCAACTAAGTGCAGTGATGAACTAATCAGTGGCCAACAGTCGTCTGAGCCGAATCATCCCAAAACGGTTTCAACCAGACCAGCCAGACAGAACAGCCTCCCACTAATACCAATTGAATCAATAAGTTTTCATGCAAAGCTTTAGTTATGGTCACCGAGCAGCCTATATAAACTATCTATTTTGTACCAAAAACCAATATAGTTCGAAGACAGAAAAGTATTCTTACCAGAGCTGGTGGGACGGGTCAAGATAGATATCATCCACCAAAGTTCAAAGGTCAAAGACTGCAAGACCCCTCAGATTGCATGAGGCGATCCATGGGCACATGAAACTTGAAGCAAGTTACCACCACTTGGTAGCGTGCTAATCTCAAATCGTATTATGCAAAATCTTAAATCAAATCTTTGCATTTGCATGTTACTTATTTGGCTCCCATGCTCACCGTTTATTGATGATAGTATTTAGACCTTGGTGGTCTCTGTTAGTATTCCGGCCCGTAGTTGATCAGTCATGTGTAGTAAATAATGATCACAATCAGCTAGAGCTATAAGCAAACTACAATCGTGAATACGTTCACGTTCAAAGTGAAGTTTCCATCCACCGGTTTGGCGTTTTTGATTTTCATTGAGCATAAATATCGATGTAATGGGTGTGCATGGTTTCACGAGAAGATAAATTTAAAACATATCACGCAATTACTTTCGAGTAGTGTGCGGCACTGACGAATATTTTGTTTAGCCGACTTTCCTCTGAACTCCACCTTTCACGCAAAAAACCTCAAGTTATCCGACCAGCCTTGTACTCGGAAGCACCAGACTCAAGTTTCGCTCTTGTTAGAGCTCATCAATGGTGCACATCCTCTGCCATACCCAGGGTTTGAACCCGGGCCCTCGAAGGCGTGCGTGTTACCACTGCTCCACCCCGCTCTTAACCGGGCTGATCTGAATCGTCAAGGCAAACTTGTTCAGATGTCGACCTCTAGTACAGAAAGAGATGCCCGACAGCTTCGAATGGAGACGCGATGTCAGCCCCGCTAACTCCAAGTGAATGCATCCCACCAAGTCAGGTCTTATCCACTATGCCTCTACTGCGTCATCCTCTCCGCAAAGTTCAACATACAGGCTGTCTATCCTCCCCTCATTCGTTATGCTATTCGAGGTGTAGTCTTGGTGGAACCAAGAAAATGTTGCAACCCACGTTGCTCTTTTCCTTCACATCTGACTGTTAGTCTTTAGCAAAAGGTATCTCAATCCTTCTTGACGATTGCTAGTTGATAAACTGACAACATTCCACTTTGAGATGGTTAAGGAATAATAAGTTGGAATTTAAAGATTTGATAAACCAAGCAATGCATTACAACTAGGTGAAAGGGCCCAGGTCCAAACCCTGGGTGTGGCAGAGGATATGCACCATTGATGAGCTCCAACAAGAGCGAAACTCAAGTCTGGTGCTTCCGAGTTACTCAAATTTGGTCTTCGAATATAAACCAATGAAAGCTGGTATAAATCCGGAACCTGACCACAACTGAGTTAGTCGATATTCATTTGCAAAGCTCTGATGGGTACACACCAAAAGAACTTTAGGTTCACGGAATCCACCCGTATTGATGAAATCAATATCCGGCTCACTCGCGTTATCATCACACTCGTGAATCAGTGGTGGCCGAATGGATTTCAGATCTTGAATAACTTCCTGAATGGGTAAAGTGAAATTATGCACAGGCCCACATGGGATATGCGATGATTGCTCACAGGATCACTCTTCGACGAACTGATTTCAAACTGGGACAAAATGGTAGCGCAGTTCATGTTGTTATATCTCATATTATTGAAATCTTCGATAACGGCTTATGCTTCCCCGATATTTATTTTGTGGATTTTAGACTGACCATTGAACAAAGTACGCTATTAATCAAATTGAAGTTTTAAAATAATCACTAAACTCAGTCGCTCGCAAGGGGATGATGAAAAAGCGGGTGACCTAACACAAATGTGGAGTTATTTAGACGAAACGTAATTGAGGTTAACTGAAGTAAAACCTCCTCATCTCTAAAATTATTTGATTATCCTCGACCAAAGACTGTTATTTTGTCTTTCATGAGAACCTGGTAACTGTAGCTTTTTCTCGTGACTACATCCACGCGTTCGCAGTATTTCCACTTAAGTGAGTGGTGGTAATAAGATCATTAGGATAAAATGAGCGGCTTTGATCACTGGGTCCGAACCTAGTAACTGCAGGTCCACTGTTTTGATGCTTTTAACTTCTATTTTCGCGACCGGTTTCCCGGTGGTAGCCGATCATCAGGCACCCGTGCGCGGCACCCTCCTACCCAATCATCCTTATGCTCAAGCACTCCTCCAGACGCGCTGTTGGCGGTTCAGATGAGATAAAGTCGATTTACGGATTGGGATTTATCACAGTCAAACGAACCGAAAAATCCACGAGCCACTTTTCTGTGATCTCGTAATTTATAGTGATACGTTGGCTACTTGGATACATTTCAGTAGGCAACGTTCAAACAGAACAATTTTGGGTGAGGTCTGACTGCTCAGTTTCCTCCTCAACGGTACTCCAGGACGTTGCGAGCTGTGAAATAATCCATCAGAGTAGACATTATGAAAAAGTCCAGTTTACCAGGCATGTCAGCTGGTTCCACTCGGGATCGTGACAAGTACAATCAATGCGCCAGTAATGATTTCATTTATGATCATTTATTCGTTCGATTATTTTGTTCTTTCTTTTTACGATGTAATTATGCCTAATACTTCAGGAAGGTGGTCACGGCCAATCAGAGGCTACCAGCTGGAGAGTGACTGGCGGTGGCAGAATTCGAACACAGGGTCGAAAGATAGGAGGTAGCACCGAAGTGCTTGTTTTGTATCTTCTGAAGTATGCCTAGATCCTAGCCCGAATCCATCAGGAAACACCAATTGAAGTGGCTGAGCTATGGGGAAATAGGCGCAAAAACCAGTTCTATCCTGGGTCGAATGATGGATAACGATCATAAGATCGACACAGATGACTCAATCAGTGGGAATTGTCACCTTCTCCATGAACTCCAATAAGTCGAAGGCAATCACAATCCCGTCTCCCGGCACTGTAAATTGTTGAGGCAATCGCTATTTAACCACTTGTCCAAGCACTTCAGCTGCCTTGACCAAAAACGAGTTTCTTGGAGCGTACAGTGAACCCTGATAACCGACTAACAATAACCGAATCCCCATTAGACTTCAATTTCATCTCTACAAGCAAACCATCGAATCCAATGTCATCACCTTCAGATAGCTGGGAAAATGACTCCCAACTGCTATACGGTAACTGATCTTTATTCGGTTGTGTAAAACCACTCTGAACATTTGGATCAGGTAAACTTCGTAACCTGGTGCAGTGAGGTGTTTTATAATCGAGAAAACTGGAGTTATCACATTGTTCTGCGTGACCACAGTAGATTGGGGCATTAATTTTACCCATAAATCGGCTATGTGCCCCAACAATCGTTAAGCCACACAGTGATCCGAAATTCTGATGTGCATGTTACCGAAACGGAGAGAGAGACATTAGAATCACCAAAAGTGTTGGACTGATTGCAGATAATCAGTTCTTTGATTGTCAGTAATGGACACAGTTGCCGTGTTGTGAAGCTGTTTCCGACTTATTTTGAGAGACGAATATTCCACTCTTATATGGAATCCATCCTGCTTTACAGCTGTTTGTCTCCACCTACTTTGTTATCCGGTGGAGCTTTCTGTTCAGTCCGATCCACTAGCTCCCGTGAGAAGAGTATTCTGGCTTTGAACCATCACACTTAACTAACATGGAAGAGACACTTATACAGAACTACCTGGTTCAATCTAGCTTCGATTACCGCCTCCTCTGATTGGTTGGTTGGTGATGTGACCAACCACCACTTGACGGGAATCCTTTCATGTTTTATCGATCCTTTGTCCTATCGGTTGTGATTCTGTTAGTTCAAACCTTGACGTGGATTGTGAGCAGTTTGCTGACTGGTAACGAAACTTGACTGTCTATCGACAATGAATCAGCCCATACCCTGACACTTTCCTTATCATCGCTGAAAAATGATATTCTTTTCATGAACTCTTCTTTGTTATAAACCCAAATTTTGATGCAAATTCTTGTCCTCTGTGGAAATGAGTTGAATTGGAACATTATCGGAGACCACAGCAGCTAACTAAGGTAGGCGAAGGAGCTTATTCAGATGAAAAGGCAAAAGAGTATGTGCAATGTTCACTGGAACCGGTCCCCCCTCCTTCGGGAGGACAAAGAAGTACCCTGATTATCGGCTTCAGATGATGATGACCGATACCGAGATTCGATGATTAAAACTTCAAAAAGGGTTCACTTATGCCGAATTCAGTTCATTCTGACAACCGCTCGTCGAATCAGTCACGATGGAGTTGAAACGAGTGCAAAGAGACGCCGTTGAAGCCTCAAAAGTGGTTTGTTTCTCACAGTTAGATCTGGTTGATGTCATTCCAAGACACCTAGAGTCCGAAAGAGAGATCGTGTCAGAACGAGAGATATTGGCAGCCTTTTTGTATCATGTGGTGGCGATGTTCAAAGAAGGCTTTCGTTGATGTGTGCTTTAAAACTGCGGCACAACAAAACAGTGTTGCATCAAGGAACGTTGGAGATCATGGAAAAGGTCGGAAATGTACAAATACTTACAAATATACCAAACGGAGGTATGGAATATAAAATCATGCATGACTCAATATTATTTACGTTTACTTTGCTATGTTCCATGGAAATTCCAACTTGCGTGGCCTTGGTTACCATTATAAATTTATCTGAAGCTTGAAAGACCGAGTTTCGTAGACGGTCAAATATAAATAATATTTAAAATTATGAAGATCAAATTCACTAAAAAGTAAATGAAGATTCTACTAGAGGCAATTTTTTGCTGAAATGTCTAATTTATTTCCGTTTAGCAGAAAGAAGCCAGATGAATGCAAACACAATAAGAATACTGCACTATATCATGGTTCAATAATAATTTTGCTGTTGAAGATAGGCTGACGAGAAAAAAACTCATTGGTTGTAACAGTCGGCCGAAGGCGAAAAGACGGAATTCACCAATGCAAAGATTTATCTAAAATGTGGCACACTGTTATTGATGTAAAAATACAAATATAAACACATTACGAATCAGTCCTCTTGAATTGTTGCACCGTCTTCCAGACTGGCGATTTCTCTACCTTCTTTCAGTTTTTCGTTTGTTTGTGCAAGGCTGAGACGACCAACCGAAACGGAAGAGAAAATCCATTATTTCAATTTGCCATACTCAAAGGAAATTCCCGAATTTTCTATTACGGGTTTATTTGGAATGCATGACCTTTTAATCTAGGTGATATGAGCTTCTTATGTGAGGAGGAACCGAAAGTGATCATCTCTGATGACTGTCTCCCTTTTTTGTCAGTTCAGGTTAGATTACTTGCGTTATAACGAACTCGGAGTCACAAGATACGGAGTGCGAAAATCAGTACAGTTCATCCGTTACGTAACGCTATCATTTTGCGTTATCTTTACCCAGTTTCTTATTAGTGTTGTTGCGTGCGTTTCCAACAGAACCTCACCATTTCTTTTGGTGTCTTGAATATTTGGCATGTACTAACTTTTGGCGACCCTGGCAGGATAATACCGAAGATAAATGTGAAAATTTCCATAGGGAATGTGGTGTACAGTCTAACGGATGAAAAACAGCCTGGAAAGGTCTAAGTTACCGGTTAGCAACGGTCCGAGCCAGACGACTTCGCCTTGGTCCCTGTTTCGTAAAATTAAGTGGTGGACAATAAATATGATTGTTAGGACAAGCAAACAGAACTTGATGAGCTTCCTAAGGCATAACATCTATATCTGATCTATAGTCTTCTTATGGAAAAGACATTTGATATGGTGGACGACTCAAGGATACTGTGGAATGGAGTCTGTCCTGAGACATTCGGATGCTACAGACAGCGGATGGAAATGCCGAAAATTACGTCCAGATCCAACGCGCTGATGAGGATGCACGTATGTACGATCGTGCTTTCCGCCATCAATTAGAACATGGTTTCGATGGAGAATCCGTGCATTTTGGAACAGTTCACCTAGGGTGTGTCATCCTCATACGCTGAAAAAGGATTTTATTAGCTATTATCTAAACACCTGGAAACCACCATCGAACACGCCAATGCCTTCATCCGGAGTGACACACAGCTAGAGCGGACAAAACTTCTGCAGCACTAAATCGATACGGGGTTTAGTAAGTCGATCAGGATACCTCCAAGACACATTCCAGCATTGTGGATGACAGAAAAAAACTAGACAATCAAACTTGTGCTAAGAAATAATGGGGTACAACCGTCCAACTCCTGGTGGTTTGCTCCAGTGGCCTTGATAGGAAAGAAAGATGGAAAACTCAGGCTGCATATAGACTACAGAAGGTCAAATGCCGTCACCCGAAGAGATTCATTTCCACTTTTGAGAAATTTTAACCTTTTCGACGCCATCGGTAATGCTACTCGCTTCAGTACATTGGATGTTGCAACAGGATTTTGATAGGTGGAGGTAGATACCAAAGACCCACCGAAAGGGAATTTTCCACACCGTCGGTACTATTTGAATTCCTGACAATGCCATTTGGATATGTCAACGTCCCCGCCACATTCCAACAACTTATGCGTCTGTCACTGAAAGGTACAACCGAATACAGGTGCCAAGTGTACCTAAACGACATCATAGTGCGTGGAACATCAAAAAAGAAACACCTGGATAACTTGACGACAGTCTTCGAAGGGCTCAACGAAATCATCTAATCTTCTGGAATCCGCACTGACCTCAAGGAGGTCGGGCAGGTAGCGTTACATCCCACACCACAAAGCACAGAGGTGAGGAGTTTTCTGGGTCTAGCGCCACACTACCGCCGTTTCGTCACAGAGTTCGTTCGGATTGCCTCCACTCCATGCACAATTAAGGGAAAATAAATCATTTTAATGGGATGCAGAGTTTAGCGTTCCGCAATTCTACAGGACATACGCTTCTAGATTGCACACAATCCCGATCGACTCAATGCAGTTCAGATGCGGTTAGGTGGGAACAGACGGCAGACGGAATTGAGTCAATCAGACTTTTCTAGTCAAAAATTGAGAACACCAGATGGTCGGACAGTGGCACCAGTGAAAAGACGGTTTATCAGAATGGGCAGACAGTTGACAGAATCCAATCAGATATCGTCCGAGTTACTCCGGTTGAGTATAGACAAGATAAATTGTTGGCATCAGAAAATTGCGTCTGAAAGTAGCGAGCAATCAGTCGGTGAGTCCGACAGCGCAACGAAGTGTAGCATTATGAGCGCATTTAACACGAATCCACATCACGCTTTCATGGGCGGCGGACATAGCGGAGAGAAAATAGGATAAGTCATACCCAAGGTCGGACGGGCACACGCAAACAACCCAGGGACGAGTCACACTGAACCCCGACAAATGAATTGGAAGAGTGTAAGTAACAATAGCATATGTCTGTTTCATAAGCAATGCTCGAAAGGACGCCACTCACAGGATGTAAACATGTCAAGTGAAGTGCATAGGGCTATAGAAGACGAATGATAGGCAACCCCCTTACGTGCCTTCTATCGAGTTTCGAAGCAATTTACCAACGGAATCCCTATAGTCGAGTGAATGGGGAAGACTGGAGTCGTTGAACAGATGCGTAAGTTTATTGTGTATATGGTGGCACCAAAACAGTACAGATACGAGCAATATACAACAGACAAACTAAGGGCAGCGACGAAGAGAAAGCAAATGGAGCGAGTATAGTCGGTGGAAAACCAAAAGTGTGTCCGAGACGAAGTCGACGGAAATCTCATGAAGGCCATTTCAGTAAAACGTATGCAACCGAAGAAAAACAGTACAGGTAAAATCAAGCGTCAGAGAAGAACTTGGAGGCAAGAAATCTAAAATGATGTCTAGAGAATTTCATTATCTGACCAAGGACCAGGGAGCAGACAGGGCTTGATTAAAAATGAGTGACTGAGTAAGCGCATTCATGTGCGTCCAAATGTGTACACAAGCTAGGATCAGTAGCAAAATGTAGCGGGGTTGATTACCCACCGTGATGGGGTTATTAATCGTGAACATGTCAGTGAGACAACGAAACTCAGCCTTTCTTGGTCGCAGCGATGCTGAGTGAGATTGGGGAAATTCAAGTGGTCCGTCACTTTATCGAGAATAAGCGGAATGTATTTTAATTGGCAATATCACGGTAGGTTAAAGTTTTGTTTACTTTTCAAAATCGCCCAGGTAAAACGTGGAATTTATACAGTTGATGATTGCGATTACAATGAGCAGATGTAGAACACTATAATAAATGATTTAGGATGTAATCCGTCAAGCTCATTTGAGCTTGCTAGTATATTAAAGAACATTGTATTGTATTGCGTCATATGACTGTTGTAAGCTCATGTAATTGCATTTCAGTAAAAATCATTCGCTTAAAACCACCCAATTTGAATTTCACATTATGTAGTGTATGCAGTGCTATTGAACTCACCAACGTTTTGTGATTACGTCTAAACCAAAGCACTTAGGGTGACAAAATTTGGCATGTTAATGAGCGAAGCCATTGACATCAAATACATACACAAACTTTGAGAAGGTAACAGGTAAATCGATGAATTACGGAAAATGTTACTGAGAGAGAGCGAAATGCACTCGTCATTACCAAACGAACTCAAAATATTCAGTAACTCTTCACTACAGTTTACATGAACCTGTGGAAATGTTAAATGTTCATAGATACTGCACAAGTTATCAATGTCCTTCCGAGAGAATATTTTACAAAAATGGCCCCGTTGCTTGTATTGATAAGCACCAACTATTCTCATTATGTGTTTATGTGCATCGAAATACCATGCACTCTTCAAAAGCGAGTGATTCAAACGTCCCGCTTACCCTCTGCTAACGCTATCCAGTTGGCATCGCAGCCTCGTGCATTGTTATGTAGCATGCTGTTTTCTGTATCTTTTAGCTTCTCAATAAATCGGCAACCTAAATACAATATAACGGAAGATGCTTTTAAAATTATGAATAATATTATTATCATTTTAATTTCACGAAAGGCGTAAGGCTCAAATGATGTAACGGTCACCAGATTCGAAAAACAACCTCTCTATACTCGATAGGAATCACTCGATTCGGAACAGGCAAGAATCGCATTCTTAAATAAATTCGGTGTCCCTTAAAACAATAGACGCGCAAACAATTTAGCGGTTCTGTATAGATTTATTCCCACAAAACATATCTAATGCACTTAGTCAACCCCGAACAATAGCCTATGACATACATACGAACACAATCGAGTATTTCTCAAAAGCCGAGAATGAAAGTGTGAGATTTACTCATAAGTTAGTGAAACCTGTTTCGTTGTGTCTTTGGTGTCCAACACAAGCTTCAACAATAAATCACATTTTACTGACACCTAAAATAGTTCTAACTCCATTTTCCATCTTCTTTGTTTTGGGTGGCAATGGTTCGTACGATTCCACTTGTATTTCTACAACAAAATGTAAAATATTACCGAAGTTGTGTGTACGTATTTTGTGTTTATATATATATATATATATATATATATATATATATATATATATATATATATATATATATATATATATATATATATATATATAGTGCGTGTGTGTGCATATGTTTGCCCAGAGAATGACCTTGAGAGCTGTTCGATGCGCCTAATTGTACTGGGTAACATGCCACGAAGACAAGTACTTTCTCTCAGAATGTGCCTGTGGTGGTTGAGTAGTATAGAACGTTTGCTTACCACCTCGGATATCAGAGGTTCGACCCTCTCCATCGCCAGCCACTTAAGTAATCCACTGTCGTCTGGCTGATTGCCACATCCGACCTATATTGACCTTATATGGTTCTCTAATCTAAATATCAAGGTGTAGTTCTCGTCGAAACCTAATTGTGCAGTGGACCTTCGAGGGTATGTGGTATGACCCTTCCGTTACATTCATGAGCAAGCACGAACTGAATGTGACAGCACGAGTGTTTTGGTTTGTTTATTATTACCACCATATGTCTCAAATGATGAGGCTGCAAGTTTAGTAATCTTTCGTGCAGAATTATTTTTCACTTATTTCGAAATGTAATACAAATTAAAGAGTCCATGTTTACACGTAATTTTCATTAGGCTAACCCGGCTGGATACCGCCCAGTAAAAAGTCATTAGTTTGAGGCATGTATGTTGTGATCTGCAAAATATTTAAGCGCAATGAAAGCCCTCGACGTTGGTTCTGTCGCCGAATGCATGTCATCTGGTCATGCAACACGTGTCCATAGTTGTGGTGGTCAGGAAGCAAAACTAGATTGGTAGTTACCTGATGTGAGCAACGCAGTGGACTGTCATGTCTCAATAAAATCCCATGTCCTCCTACACGTTCGTGCTACACCAACCATAAGCTTATTCAGACATTTTACCTTGCTGAACGTTTTCCTCGTGTCTAGTCTTGTCGGTCTGTTCATTATTCAAGTCACGCAAATCCGTCTAATAACCATCTTTCATTGCTGAAGTTGTAAGAAATAAGTAACTTCAAATCCTGTCACACCTGTTACTTTTGTATATGGTCGAGTACTGGTTGACATTTCTAACTGAAATGTTAGACAAAACCCGGATGCTTAAGGTAAACATTCACTGTCACACTACAATACACGTATTCTAGTTGATACGATGAAGGTCACAGAGGAACTTAGCATGAAGCTCAGTGGCTGAACCAGCTTTCCTTTAAATTCTTCGCTACTCATTTCAAGGTGTCCATAATTACCTTTCCCCTATCTTGGCTAATATGTGAGATTGGTAATTTACTGAAATTCTCAATACAACACACAGTTTCATTTTATTTTCTGGCGCAATGCAAAATTAATGCCTTGATACAATACTCTCATTTTGCACCATTCATCCTCACATTGTTTGGTAAATAACTGAAACGTCATACCTTTATTGAAGTAAATAATGTACCCGAAAAAAATACCGAATAAAGTCGGAGGTTATTGGAAGAGGAAGGCAATGACAGTATCGGAAGCAGCAATCGATGAAAGTGGAACTCAATTTACTACGTATAAGTTATGAACTTGCCATATGAGAATCATATTGTAACCAGCATAAGATACAATCCGCGAAAATAAATAAAAAAGCGAACATTCGCTAAAAAGGTTAGCGGGTTTAAAATAGTATTCGGTCGAGGATAAAGCGACCAGGAGAAAAGGAAATAAAAAGGAGAACACGGAAGAGATAGAGTTGAAAAACCACACCCTGACGTCAAAGATATTTGAACGGTAACAACCCAATTCCCACAAAGCGATCGACTCCTATGATGCATCACTTCTCTGTAGGGGCCCAAGTACAACGAAGGCACTGTACAGCTGTTTCATCCTTGTTGGGAATGATGAGCAGTGCACATCCACCGAGCCCCCACGGGGACTCGAACAAGGGTTGGGGTGAACGATTGTCAATCGAACACCTTAACCGCAAGGCTATTCGGGTTAGCTCTGAACGGTTTGTTCAACATCTACAATACATGATATAGCACCCTTCCGTCACTGGCTTTTCAACGGTAACAACCCACTTCCCACACAGCGATCGACTCCTATGATGCATCACTTCTCTGTAGGGGCCTCAGTACAACGAAGGCATTCCGTTATGAACAACCTACACAGCTTGGTTACTATTTGCAATTGAGTAGTAGGAGATTAGATTTCTACATAATATGATTGATCATGCAGCTTGAACGCTCAACTCACCATTGAAAACCATGGAAGCACTGTACAGCTGTTTCATCCTTGTTGGGAATGATGAGCAGTGCACATCCACCGAGCCCACCCGAGGAGTCGAACAAGGGTTGGGGTGAACGATTGTCAATCGAACACCTTAACCGCAAGGCTATTCGGGTTGGCTCTGAACGGTTTGTTCAACATCTACAATACATGATATAGCACCCTTCCGTCACTGGCTTCGAACGGTAACAACCCACTTCCCACACACCGATCGACTCCTATGATGCATCACTTCTCTGTAGGGGCCTAAGTACAACGAAGGCATTCCGTTATGAACAACCTACACAGCTTGGTTACTATTTGCAATTGAGTAGTAGGAGATTAGATTTCTACATAATATGATTGATCATGCAGCTTGAACGCTCAACTCACCATTGAAAACCATGGAAGCACTGTACAGCTGTTTCATCCTTGTTGGAAATGATGAGCAGTGCACATCCACCGAGCCCCCACGGGGACACGAACAAGGGTTGGGGTGAACGATTGTCAATCGAACACCTTAACCGCAAGGCTATTCGGGTTGGCTCTGAACGGTTTGTTCAACATCTACAATACATGATATAGCACCCTTCCGTCACTGGCTTTTCAACGGTAACAACCCACTTCCCACACAGCGATCGACTCCTATGATGCATCACTTCTCTGTAGGGGCCTAAGTACAACGAAGGCATTCCGTTATGAACAACCTACACAGCTTGGTTACTATTTGCAATTGAGTAGTAGGAGATTAGATTTCTACTTTATATGATTGATCATGCAGCTTGAACGCTCAACTCACCATTGAAAACCATGGAAGCACTGTACAGCTGTTTCATCCTTGTTGGAAATGATGAGCAGTGCACATCCACCGAGCCCCCACGGGGACACGAACAAGGGTTGGGGTGAACGATTGTCAATCGAACACCTTAACCGCAAGGCTATTCGGGTTGGCTCTGAACGGTTTGTTCAACATCTACAATACATGATATAGCACCCTTCCGTCACTGGCTTTTCAACGGTAACAACCCACTTCCCACACAGCGATCGACTCCTATGATGCATCACTTCTCTGTAGGGGCCTAAGTACAACGAAGGCATTCCGTTATGAACAACCTACACAGCTTGGTTACTATTTGCAATTGAGTAGTAGGAGATTAGATTTCTACTTTATATGATTGATCATGCAGCTTGAACGCTCAACTCACCATTGAAAACCATGGAAGCACTGTACAGCTGTTTCACCCAGTTTGGGAATGATGAGCAGTGCACATCCACCGAGCCCCCACGGGGACTCGAACAAGGGTTGGGGTGAACGATTGTCAATCGAACACCTTAACCGCAAGGCTATTCGGGTTAGCTCTGAACGGTTTGTTCAACATCTACAATACATGATATAGCACCCTTCCGTCACTGGCTTTTCAACGGTAACAACCCACTTCCCACACACCGATCGACTCCTATGATGCATCACTTCTCTGTAGGGGCCTAAGTACAACGAAGGCATTCCGTTATGAACAACCTACACAGCTTGGTTACTATTTGCAATTGAGTAGTAGGAGATTAGATTTCTACATAATATGATTGATCATGCAGCTTGAACGCTCAACTCACCATTGAAAACCATGGAAGCACTGTACAGCTGTTTCATCCTTGTTGGGAATGATGAGCAGTGCACATCCACCGAGCCCACCCGAGGAGTCGAACAAGGGTTGGGGTGAACGATTGTCAATCGAACAACCTAACCGCAAGGCTATTCGGGTTGGCTCTGAACGGTTTGTTCAACATCTACAATACATGATATAGCACCCTTCCGTCACTGGCTTTTAAACGGTAACAACCCACTTCCCACACACCGATCGACTCCTATGATGCATCACTTCTCTGTAGGGGCCTAAGTACAACGAAGGCATTCCGTTATGAACAACCTACACAGCTTGGTTACTATTTGCAATTGAGTAGTAGGAGATTAGATTTCTACATAATATGATTGATCATGCAGCTTGAACGCTCAACTCACCATTGAAAACCATGGAAGCACTGTACAGCTGTTTCACCCAGTTTGGGAATGATGAGCAGTGCACATCCACCGAGCCCCCACGGGGACTCGAACAAGGGTTGGGGTGAACGATTGTCAATCGAACACCTTAACCGCAAGGCTATTCGGGTTGGCTCTGAACGGTTTGTTCAACATCTACAATACATGATATAGCACCCTTCCGTCACTGGCTTTTCAACGGTAACAACCCACTTCCCACACAGCGATCGACTCCTATGATGCATCACTTCTCTGTAGGGGCCTAAGTACAACGAAGGCATTCCGTTATGAACAACCTACACAGCTTGGTTACTATTTGCAATTGAGTAGTAGGAGATTAGATTTCTACATAATATGATTGATCATGCAGCTTGAACGCTCAACTCACCATTGAAAACCATGGAAGCACTGTACAGCTGTTTCATCCTTGTTGGAAATGATGAGCAGTGCACATCCACCGAGCCCCCACGGGGACACGAACAAGGGTTGGGGTGAACGATTGTCAATCGAACACCTTAACCGCAAGGCTATTCGGGTTGGCTCTGAACGGTTTGTTCAACATCTACAATACATGATATAGCACCCTTCCGTCACTGGCTTTTCAACGGTAACAACCCACTTCCCACACAGCGATCGACTCCTATGATGCATCACTTCTCTGTAGGGGCCTAAGTACAACGAAGGCATTCCGTTATGAACAACCTACACAGCTTGGTTACTATTTGCAATTGAGTAGTAGGAGATTAGATTTCTACATAATATGATTGATCATGCAGCTTGAACGCTCAACTCACCATTGAAAACCATGGAAGCACTGTACAGCTGTTTCACCCAGTTTGGGAATGATGAGCAGTGCACATCCACCGAGCCCCCACGGGCACTCGAACAAGGGTTCGGGTGAACGATTGTCAATCGAACACCTTAACCGCAAGGCTATTCGGGTTAGCTCTGAACGGTTTGTTCAACATCTACAATACATGATATAGCACCCTTCCGTCACTGGCTTTTCAACGGTAACAACACACTTCCCACACACCGATCGACTCCTATGATGCATCACTTCTCTGTAGGGGCCTAAGTACAACGAAGGCATTCCGTTATGAACAACCTACACAGCTTGGTTACTATTTGCAATTGAGTAGTAGGAGATTAGATTTCTACATAATATGATTGATCATGCAGCTTGAACGCTCAACTCACCATTGAAAACCATGGAAGCACTGTACAGCTGTTTCATCCTTGTTGGGAATGATGAGCAGTGCACATCCACCGAGCCCACCCGAGGAGTCGAACAAGGGTTGGGGTGAACGATTGTCAATCGAACACCTTAACCGCAAGGCTATTCGGGTTGGCTCTGAACGGTTTGTTCAACATCTACAATACATGATATAGCACCCTTCCATCACTGGCTTTTCAACGGTAACAACCCACTTCCCACACAGCGATCGACTCCTATGATGCATCACTTCTCTGTAGGGGCCTAAGTACAACGAAGGCATTCCGTTATGAACAACCCACACAGCTTGGTTACTATTTGCAATTGAGTAGTAGGAGATTAGATTTCTACATAATATGATTGATCATGCAGCTTGAACGCTCAACTCACCATTGAAAACCATGGAAGCACTGTACAGCTGTTTCATCCTTGTTGGGAATGATGAGCAGTGCACATCCACCGAGCCCCCACGGGGACTCGAACAAGGGTTGGGGTGAACGATTGTCAATCGAACACCTTAACCGCAAGGCTATTCGGGTTGGCTCTGAACGGTTTGTTCAACATCTACAATACATGATATAGCACCCTTCCGTCACTGGCTTTTCAACGGTAACAACTCACTTCCCACACAGCGATCGACTCCTATGATGCATCACTTCTCTGTAGGGGCCTAAGTACAACGAAGGCATTCCGTTATGAACAACCTACACAGCTTGGTTACTATTTGCAATTGAGTAGTAGGAGATTAGATTTCTACATAATATGATTGATCATGCAGCTTGAACGCTCAACTCACCATTGAAAACCATGGAAGCACTGTACAGCTGTTTCATCCTTGTTGGGAATGATGAGCAGTGCACATCCACCGAGCCCCCACGGGGACTCGAACAAGGGTTGGGGTGAACGATTGTCAATCGAACACCTTAACCGCAAGGCTATTCGGGTTGGCTCTGAACGGTTTGTTCAACATCTACAATACATGATATAGCACCCTTCCGTCACTGGCTTTTCAACGGTAACAACCCACTTCCCACACAGCGATCGACTCCTATGATGCATCACTTCTCTGTAGGGGCCTCAGTACAACGAAGGCATTCCGTTATGAACAACCTACACAGCTTGGTTACTATTTGCAATTGAGTAGTAGGAGATTAGATTTCTACATAATATGATTGATCATGCAGCTTGAACGCTCAACTCACCATTGAAAACCATGGAAGCACTGTACAGCTGTTTCATCCTTGTTGGAAATGATGAGCAGTGCACATCCACCGAGCCCCCACGGGGACTCGAACAAGGGTTCGGGTGAACGATTGTCAATCGAACACCTTAACCGCAAGGCTATTCGGGTGGGTCTGAACGGTTTGTACAACATCTACAATACATGATATAGCACCCTTCCGTCACTGGCTTTTCAACGGTAACAACCCACTTCCCACACACCGATCGACTCCTATGATGCATCACTTCTCTGTAGGGGCCTAAGTACAACGAAGGCATTCCGTTATGAACAACCTACACAGCTTGGTTACTATTTGCAATTGAGTAGTAGGAGATTAGATTTCTACTTTATATGATTGATCATGCAGCTTGAACGCTCAACTCACCATTGAAAACCATGGAAGCACTGTACAGCTGTTTCATCCTTGTTGGGAATGATGAGCAGTGCACATCCACCGAGCCCCCACGGGGACTCGAACAAGGGTTGGGGTGAACGATTGTCAATCGAACACCTTAACCGCAAGGCTATTCGGGTTGGCTCTGAACGGTTTGTTCAACATCTACAATACATGATATAGCACCCTTCCGTCACTGGCTTTTCAACGGTAACAACCCACTTCCCACACACCGATCGACTCCTATGATGCATCACTTCTCTGTAGGGGCCTAAGTACAACGAAGGCATTCCGTTATGAACAACCTACACAGCTTGGTTACTATTTGCAATTGAGTAGTAGGAGATTAGATTTCTACATAATATGATTGATCATGCAGCTTGAACGCTCAACTCACCATTGAAAACCATGGAAGCACTGTACAGCTGTTTCATCCTTGTTGGAAATGATGAGCAGTGCACATCCACCGAGCCCCCACGGGGACTCGAACAAGGGTTGGGGTGAACGATTGTCAATCGAACACCTTAACCGCAAGGCTATTCGGGTTGGCTCTGAACGGTTTGTTCAACATCTACAATACATGATATAGCACCCTTCCGTCACTGGCTTTTCAACGGTAACAACCCACTTCCCACACACCGATCGACTCCTATGATGCATCACTTCTCTGTAGGGGCCTAAGTACAACGAAGGCATTCCGTTATGAACAACCTACACAGCTTGGTTACTATTTGCAATTGAGTAGTAGGAGATTAGATTTCTACTTTATATGATTGATCATGCAGCTTGAACGCTCAACTCACCATTGAAAACCATGGAAGCACTGTACAGCTGTTTCACCCAGTTTGGGAATGATGAGCAGTGCACATCCACCGAGCCCCCACGGGGACTCGAACAAGGGTTGGGGTGAACGATTGTCAATCGAACACCTTAACCGCAAGGCTATTCGGGTTGGCTCTGAACGGTTTGTTCAACATCTACAATACATGATATAGCACCCTTCCGTCACTGGCTTTTCAACGGTAACAACTCACTTCCCACACAGCGATCGACTCCTATGATGCATCACTTCTCTGTAGGGGCCTAAGTACAACGAAGGCATTCCGTTATGAACAACCTACACAGCTTGGTTACTATTTGCAATTGAGTAGTAGGAGATTAGATTTCTACTTTATATGATTGATCATGCAGCTTGAACGCTCAACTCACCATTGAAAACCATGGAAGCACTGTACAGCTGTTTCATCCTTGTTGGGAATGATGAGCAGTGCACATCCACCGAGCCCCCACGGGGACTCGAACAAGGGTTGGGGTGAACGATTGTCAATCGAACACCTTAACCGCAAGGCTATTCGGGTTAGCTCTGAACGGTTTGTTCAACATCTACAATACATGATATAGCACCCTTCCGTCACTGGCTTTTCAACGGTAACAACCCACTTCCCACACACCGATCGACTCCTATGATGCATCACTTCTCTGTAGGGGCCTAAGTACAACGAAGGCATTCCGTTATGAACAACCTACACAGCTTGGTTACTATTTGCAATTGAGTAGTAGGAGATTAGATTTCTACTTTATATGATTGATCATGCAGCTTGAACGCTCAACTCACCATTGAAAACCATGGAAGCACTGTACAGCTGTTTCATCCTTGTTGGGAATGATGAGCAGTGCACATCCACCGAGCCCACCCGAGGAGTCGAACAAGGGTTGGGGTGAACGATTGTCAATCGAACACCTTAACCGCAAGGCTATTCGGGTTGGCTCCGAACGGTTTGTTCAACATCTACAATACATGATATAGCACCCTTCCGTCACTGGCTTTTCAACGGTAACAACCCACTTCCCACACAGCGATCGACTCCTATGATGCATCACTTCTCTGTAGGGGCCTAAGTACAACGAAGGCATTCCGTTATGAACAACCTACACAGCTTGGTTACTATTTGCAATTGAGTAGTAGGAGATTAGATTTCTACATAATATGATTGATCATGCAGCTTGAACGCTCAACTCACCATTGAAAACCATGGAAGCACTGTACAGCTGTTTCATCCTTGTTGGGAATGATGAGCAGTGCACATCCACCGAGCCCCCACGGGGACTCGAACAAGGGTTGGGGTGAACGATTGTCAATCGAACACCTTAACCGCAAGGCTATTCGGGTTGGCTCTGAACGGTTTGTTCAACATCTACAATACATGATATAGCACCCTTCCGTCACTGGCTTTTCAACGGTAACAACCCACTTCCCACACAGCGATCGACTCCTATGATGCATCACTTCTCTGTAGGGGCCTAAGTACAACGAAGGCATTCCGTTATGAACAACCTACACAGCTTGGTTACTATTTGCAATTGAGTAGTAGGAGATTAGATTTCTACATAATATGATTGATCATGCAGCTTGAACGCTCAACTCACCATTGAAAACCATGGAAGCACTGTACAGCTGTTTCATCCTTGTTGGGAATGATGAGCAGTGCACATCCACCGAGCCCCCACGGGGACTCGAACAAGGGTTGGGGTGAACGATTGTCAATCGAACACCTTAACCGCAAGGCTATTCGGGTTGGCTCTGAACGGTTTGTTCAACATCTACAATACATGATATAGCACCCTTCCGTCACTGGCTTTTCAACGGTAACAACCCACTTCCCACACACCGATCGACTCCTATGATGCATCACTTCTCTGTAGGGGCCTAAGTACAACGAAGGCATTCCGTTATGAACAACCTACACAGCTTGGTTACTATTTGCAATTGAGTAGTAGGAGATTAGATTTCTACATAATATGATTGATCATGCAGCTTGAACGCTCAACTCACCATTGGAAACCATGGAAGCACTGTACAGCTGTTTCATCCTTGTTGGGAATGATGAGCAGTGCACATCCACCGAGCCCCCACGGGGACTCGAACAAGGGTTGGAGTGAACGATTGTCAATCGAACACCTTAACCGCAAGGCTATTCGGGTTGGCTCTGAACGGTTTGTTCAACATCTACAATACATGATATAGCACCCTTCCGTCACTGGCTTTTCAACGGTAACAACCCACTTCCCACACAGCGATCGACTCCTATGATGCATCACTTCTCTGTAGGGGCCTAAGTACAACGAAGGCATTCCGTTATGAACAACCCACACAGCTTGGTTACTATTTGCAATTGAGTAGTAGGAGATTAGATTTCTACATAATATGATTGATCATGCAGCTTGAACGCTCAACTCACCATTGAAAACCATGGAAGCACTGTACAGCTGTTTCATCCTTGTTGGGAATGATGAGCAGTGCACATCCACCGAGCCCACCCGAGGAGTCGAACAAGGGTTGGGGTGAACGATTGTCAATCGAACACCTTAACCGCAAGGCTATTCGGGTTGGCTCTGAACGGTTTGTTCAACATCTACAATACATGATATAGCACCCTTCCGTCACTGGCTTTTCAACGGTAACAACCCACTTCCCACACACCGATCGACTCCTATGATGCATCACTTCTCTGTAGGGGCCTAAGTACAACGAAGGCATTCCGTTATGAACAACCTACACAGCTTGGTTACTATTTGCAATTGAGTAGTAGGAGATTAGATTTCTACATAATATGATTGATCATGCAGCTTGAACGCTCAACTCACCATTGAAAACCATGGAAGCACTGTACAGCTGTTTCATCCTTGTTGGGAATGATGAGCAGTGCACATCCACCGAGCCCCCACGGGGACTCGAACAAGGGTTGGGGTGAACGATTGTCAATCGAACACCTTAACCGCAAGGCTATTCGGGTTAGCTCTGAACGGTTTGTTCAACATCTACAATACATGATATAGCACCCTTCCGTCACTGGCTTTTAAACGGTAACAACCCACTTCCCACACACCGATCGACTCCTATGATGCATCACTTCTCTGTAGGGGCCTAAGTACAACGAAGGCATTCCGTTATGAACAACCTACACAGCTTGGTTACTATTTGCAATTGAGTAGTAGGAGATTAGATTTCTACTTTATATGATTGATCATGCAGCTTGAACGCTCAACTCACCATTGAAAACCATGGAAGCACTGTACAGCTGTTTCATCCTTGTTGGGAATGATGAGCAGTGCACATCCACCGAGCCCCCACGGGGACTCGAACAAGGGTTGGGGTGAACGATTGTCAATCGAACACCTTAACCGCAAGGCTATTCGGGTTGGCTCTGAACGGTTTGTTCAACATCTACAATACATGATATAGCACCCTTCCGTCACTGGCTTTTCAACGGTAACAACCCACTTCCCACACACCGATCGACTCCTATGATGCATCACTTCTCTGTAGGGGCCTAAGTACAACGAAGGCATTCCGTTATGAACAACCTACACAGCTTGGTTACTATTTGCAATTGAGTAGTAGGAGATTAGATTTCTACATAATATGATTGATCATGCAGCTTGAACGCTCAACTCACCATTGAAAACCATGGAAGCACTGTACAGCTGTTTCATCCTTGTTGGGAATGATGAGCAGTGCACATCCACCGAGCCCCCACGGGCACTCGAACAAGGGTTGGGGTGAACGATTGTCAATCGAACACCTTAACCGCAAGGCTATTCGGGTTGGCTCTGAACGGTTTGTTCAACATCTACAATACATGATATAGCACCCTTCCGTCACTGGCTTTTCAACGGTAACAACCCACTTCCCACACACCGATCGACTCCTATGATGCATCACTTCTCTGTAGGGGCCTAAGTACAACGAAGGCATTCCGTTATGAACAACCTACACAGCTTGGTTACTATTTGCAATTGAGTAGTAGGAGATTAGATTTCTACATAATATGATTGATCATGCAGCTTGAACGCTCAACTCACCATTGAAAACCATGGAAGCACTGTACAGCTGTTTCATCCTTGTTGGGAATGATGAGCAGTGCACATCCACCGAGCCCCCACGGGGACTCGAACAAGGGTTGGGGTGAACGATTGTCAATCGAACACCTTAACCGCAAGGCTATTCGGGTTGGCTCTGAACGGTTTGTTCAACATCTACAATACATGATATAGCACCCTTCCGTCACTGGCTTTTCAACGGTAACAACCCACTTCCCACACACCGATCGACTCCTATGATGCATCACTTCTCTGTAGGGGCCTAAGTACAACGAAGGCATTCCGTTATGAACAACCTACACAGCTTGGTTACTATTTGCAATTGAGTAGTAGGAGATTAGATTTCTACATAATATGATTGATCATGCAGCTTGAACGCTCAACTCACCATTGAAAACCATGGAAGCACTGTACAGCTGTTTCATCCTTGTTGGGAATGATGAGCAGTGCACATCCACCGAGCCCCCACGGGGACTCGAACAAGGGTTGGGGTGAACGATTGTCAATCGAACACCTTAACCGCAAGGCTATTCGGGTTGGCTCTGAACGGTTTGTTCAACATCTACAATACATGATATAGCACCCTTCCGTCACTGGCTTTTCAACGGTAACAACCCACTTCCCACACAGCGATCGACTCCTATGATGCATCACTTCTCTGTAGGGGCCTAAGTACAACGAAGGCATTCCGTTATGAACAACCTACACAGCTTGGTTACTATTTGCAATTGAGTAGTAGGAGATTAGATTTCTACTTTATATGATTGATCATGCAGCTTGAACGCTCAACTCACCATTGAAAACCATGGAAGCACTGTACAGCTGTTTCATCCTTGTTGGGAATGATGAGCAGTGCACATCCACCGAGCCCCCACGGGGACTCGAACAAGGGTTGGGGTGAACGATTGTCAATCGAACACCTTAACCGCAAGGCTATTCGGGTTGGCTCTGAACGGTTTGTTCAACATCTACAATACATGATATAGCACCCTTCCGTCACTGGCTTTTCAACGGTAACAACCCACTTCCCACACACCGATCGACTCCTATGATGCATCACTTCTCTGTAGGGGCCTAAGTACAACGAAGGCATTCCGTTATGAACAACCTACACAGCTTGGTTACTATTTGCAATTGAGTAGTAGGAGATTAGATTTCTACATAATATGATTGATCATGCAGCTTGAACGCTCAACTCACCATTGAAAACCATGGAAGCACTGTACAGCTGTTTCATCCTTGTTGGGAATGATGAGCAGTGCACATCCACCGAGCCCCCACGGGGACTCGAACAAGGGTTGGGGTGAACGATTGTCAATCGAACACCTTAACCGCAAGGCTATTCGGGTTGGCTCTGAACGGTTTGTTCAACATCTACAATACATGATATAGCACCCTTCCGTCACTGGCTTCGAACGGTAACAACCCACTTCCCACACACCGATCGACTCCTATGATGCATCACTTCTCTGTAGGGGCCTAAGTACAACGAAGGCATTCCGTTATGAACAACCTACACAGCTTGGTTACTATTTGCAATTGAGTAGTAGGAGATTAGATTTCTACATAATATGATTGATCATGCAGCTTGAACGCTCAACTCACCATTGGAAACCATGGAAGCACTGTACAGCTGTTTCATCCTTGTTGGGAATGATGAGCAGTGCACATCCACCGAGCCCCCACGGGGACTCGAACAAGGGTTGGGGTGAACGATTGTCAATCGAACACCTTAACCGCAAGGCTATTCGGGTTGGCTCTGAACGGTTTGTTCAACATCTACAATACATGATATAGCACCCTTCCGTCACTGGCTTTTCAACGGTAACAACCCACTTCCCACACACCGATCGACTCCTATGATGCATCACTTCTCTGTAGGGGCCTAAGTACAACGAAGGCATTCCGTTATGAACAACCTACACAGCTTGGTTACTATTTGCAATTGAGTAGTAGGAGATTAGATTTCTACATAATATGATTGATCATGCAGCTTGAACGCTCAACTCACCATTGAAAACCATGGAAGCACTGTACAGCTGTTTCATCCTTGTTGGGAATGATGAGCAGTGCACATCCACCGAGCCCACCCGAGGAGTCGAACAAGGGTTGGGGTGAACGATTGTCAATCGAACACCTTAACCGCAAGGCTATTCGGGTTGGCTCTGAACGGTTTGTTCAACATCTACAATACATGATATAGCACCCTTCCGTCACTGGCTTTTCAACGGTAACAACCCACTTCCCACACACCGATCGACTCCTATGATGCATCACTTCTCTGTAGGGGCCTAAGTACAACGAAGGCATTCCGTTATGAACAACCTACACAGCTTGGTTACTATTTGCAATTGAGTAGTAGGAGATTAGATTTCTACATAATATGATTGATCATGCAGCTTGAACGCTCAACTCACCATTGAAAACCATGGAAGCACTGTACAGCTGTTTCATCCTTGTTGGGAATGATGAGCAGTGCACATCCACCGAGCCCCCACGGGGACTCGAACAAGGGTTGGGGTGAACGATTGTCAATCGAACACCTTAACCGCAAGGCTATTCGGGTTGGCTCTGAACGGTTTGTTCAACATCTACAACACATGATATAGCACCCTTCCGTCACTGGCTTTTCAACGGTAACAACCCACTTCCCACACAGCGATCGACTCCTATGATGCATCACTTCTCTGTAGGGGCCTAAGTACAACGAAGGCATTCCGTTATGAACAACCTACACAGCTTGGTTACTATTTGCAATTGAGTAGTAGGAGATTAGATTTCTACATAATATGATTGATCATGCAGCTTGAACGCTCAACTCACCAATGAAATCCATGGAAGCACTGTACAGCTGTTTCATCCTTGTTGGGAATGATGAGCAGTGCACATCCACCGAGCCCCCACGGGGACTCGAACAAGGGTTGGGGTGAACGATTGTCAATCGAACACCTTAACCGCAAGGCTATTCGGGTTGGCTCTGAACGGTTTGTTCAACATCTACAATACATGATATAGCACCCTTCCGTCACTGGCTTTTCAACGGTAACAACCCACTTCCCACACAGCGATCGACTCCTATGATGCATCACTTCTCTGTAGGGGCCTAAGTACAACGAAGGCATTCCGTTATGAACAACCTACACAGCTTGGTTACTATTTGCAATTGAGTAGTAGGAGATTAGATTTCTACATAATATGATTGATCATGCAGCTTGAACGCTCAACTCACCATTGAAAACCATGGAAGCACTGTACAGCTGTTTCATCCTTGTTGGGAATGATGAGCAGTGCACATCCACCGAGCCCCCACGGGGACTCGAACAAGGGTTGGGGTGAACGATTGTCAATCGAACACCTTAACCGCAAGGCTATTCGGGTTGGCTCTGAACGGTTTGTTCAACATCTACAATACATGATATAGCACCCTTCCGTCACTGGCTTTTCAACGGTAACAACCCACTTCCCACACACCGATCGACTCCTATGATGCATCACTTCTCTGTAGGGGCCTAAGTACAACGAAGGCATTCCGTTATGAACAACCTACACAGCTTGGTTACTATTTGCAATTGAGTAGTAGGAGATTAGATTTCTACTTTATATGATTGATCATGCAGCTTGAACGCTCAACTCACCATTGAAAACCATGGAAGCACTGTACAGCTGTTTCATCCTTGTTGGGAATGATGAGCAGTGCACATCCACCGAGCCCCCACGGGGACTCGAACAAGGGTTGGGGTGAACGATTGTCAATCGAACACCTTAACCGCAAGGCTATTCGGGTTGGCTCTGAACGGTTTGTTCAACATCTACAATACATGATATAGCACCCTTCCGTCACTGGCTTTTCAACGGTAACAACCCACTTCCCACACACCGATCGACTCCTATGATGCATCACTTCTCTGTAGGGGCCTAAGTACAACGAAGGCATTCCGTTATGAACAACCTACACAGCTTGGTTACTATTTACAATTGAGTAGTAGGAGATTAGATTTCTACATAATATGATTGATCATGCAGCTTGAACGCTCAACTCACCATTGAAAACCATGGAAGCACTGTACAGCTGTTTCATCCTTGTTGGGAATGATGAGCAGTGCACATCCACCGAGCCCCCACGGGGACTCGAACAAGGGTTGGGGTGAACGATTGTCAATCGAACACCTTAACCGCAAGGCTATTCGGGTTGGCTCTGAACGGTTTGTTCAACATCTACAATACATGATATAGCACCCTTCCGTCACTGGCTTTTCAACGGTAACAACCCACTTCCCACACAGCGATCGACTCCTATGATGCATCGCTTCTCTGTAGGGGCCTAAGTACAACGAAGGCATTCCGTTATGAACAACCTACACAGCTTGGTTACTATTTGCAATTGAGTAGTAGGAGATTAGATTTCTACTTTATATGATTGATCATGCAGCTTGAACGCTCAACTCACCATTGAAAACCATGGAAGCACTGTACAGCTGTTTCATCCTTGTTGGGAATGATGAGCAGTGCACATCCACCGAGCCCCCACGGGGACTCGAACAAGGGTTGGGGTGAACGATTGTCAATCGAACACCTTAACCGCAAGGCTATTCGGGTTGGCTCTGAACGGTTTGTTCAACATCTACAATACATGATATAGCACCCTTCCGTCACTGGCTTTTCAACGGTAACAACCCACTTCCCACACAGCGATCGACTCCTATGATGCATCACTTCTCTGTAGGGGCCTAAGTACAACGAAGGCATTCCGTTATGAACAACCTACACAGCTTGGTTACTATTTGCAATTGAGTAGTAGGAGATTAGATTTCTACATAATATGATTGATCATGCAGCTTGAACGCTCAACTCACCATTGAAAACCATGGAAGCACTGTACAGCTGTTTCATCCTTGTTGGGAATGATGAGCAGTGCACATCCACCGAGCCCCCACGGGGACTCGAACAAGGGTTGGGGTGAACGATTGTCAATCGAACACCTTAACCGCAAGGCTATTCGGGTTGGCTCTCAACGGTTTGTTCAACATCTACAATGCATGATATAGCACCCTTCCGTCACTGGCTTTTCAACGGTAACAACCCACTTCCCACACAGCGATCGACTCCTATGATGCATCACTTCTCTGTAGGGGCCTAAGTACAACGAAGGCATTCCGTTATGAACAACCTACACAGCTTGGTTACTATTTGCAATTGAGTAGTAGGAGATTAGATTTCTACATAATATGATTGATCATGCAGCTTGAACGCTCAACTCACCATTGAAAACCATGGAAGCACTGTACAGCTGTTTCATCCTTGTTGGGAATGATGAGCAGTGCACATCCACCGAGCCCCCACGGGGACTCGAACAAGGGTTGGGGTGAACGATTGTCAATCGAACACCTTAACCGCAAGGCTATTCGGGTTGGCTCTGAACGGTTTGTTCAACATCTACAATACATGATATAGCACCCTTCCGTCACTGGCTTTTCAACGGTAACAACCCACTTCCCACACAGCGATCGACTCCTATGATGCATCGCTTCTCTGTAGGGGCCTAAGTACAACGAAGGCATTCCGTTATGAACAACCTACACAGCTTGGTTACTATTTGCAATTGAGTAGTAGGAGATTAGATTTCTACTTTATATGATTGATCATGCAGCTTGAACGCTCAACTCACCATTGAAAACCATGGAAGCACTGTACAGCTGTTTCATCCTTGTTGGGAATGATGAGCAGTGCACATCCACCGAGCCCCCACGGGGACTCGAACAAGGGTTGGGGTGAACGATTGTCAATCGAACACCTTAACCGCAAGGCTATTCGGGTTGGCTCTGAACGGTTTGTTCAACATCTACAATACATGATATAGCACCCTTCCGTCACTGGCTTTTCAACGGTAACAACCCACTTCCCACACAGCGATCGACTCCTATGATGCATCACTTCTCTGTAGGGGCCTAAGTACAACGAAGGCATTCCGTTATGAACAACCTACACAGCTTGGTTACTATTTGCAATTGAGTAGTAGGAGATTAGATTTCTACATAATATGATTGATCATGCAGCTTGAACGCTCAACTCACCATTGAAAACCATGGAAGCACTGTACAGCTGTTTCATCCTTGTTGGGAATGATGAGCAGTGCACATCCACCGAGCCCCCACGGGGACTCGAACAAGGGTTGGGGTGAACGATTGTCAATCGAACACCTTAACCGCAAGGCTATTCGGGTTGGCTCTCAACGGTTTGTTCAACATCTACAATGCATGATATAGCACCCTTCCGTCACTGGCTTTTCAACGGTAACAACCCACTTCCCACACAGCGATCGACTCCTATGATGCATCACTTCTCTTTAGGGGCCTAAGTACAACGAAGGCATTCCGTTATGAACAACCTACACAGCTTGGTTACTATTTGCAATTGAGTAGTAGGAGATTAGATTTCTACATAATATGATTGATCATGCAGCTTGAACGCTCAACTCACCATTGAAAACCATGGAAGCACTGTACAGCTGTTTCATCCTTGTTGGGAATGATGAGCAGTGCACATCCACCGAGCCCCCACGGGGACTCGAACAAGGGTTGGGGTGAACGATTGTCAATCGAACACCTTAACCGCAAGGCTATTCGGGTTGGCTCTGAACGGTTTGTTCAACATCTACAATACATGATATAGCACCCTTCCGTCACTGGCTTTTCAACGGTAACAACCCACTTCCCACACACCGATCGACTCCTATGATGCATCACTTCTCTGTAGGGGCCTAAGTACAACGAAGGCATTCCGTTATGAACAACCTACACAGCTTGGTTACTATTTGCAATTGAGTAGTAGGAGATTAGATTTCTACATAATATGATTGATCATGCAGCTTGAACGCTCAACTCACCATTGAAAACCATGGAAGCACTGTACAGCTGTTTCATCCTTGTTGGGAATGATGAGCAGTGCACATCCACCGAGCCCCCACGGGGACTCGAACAAGGGTTGGGGTGAACGATTGTCAATCGAACACCTTAACCGCAAGGCTATTCGGGTTGGCTCTGAACGGTTTGTTCAACATCTACAATACATGATATAGCACCCTTCCGTCACTGGCTTTTCAACGGTAACAACCCACTTCCCACACAGCGATCGACTCCTATGATGCATCACTTCTCTGTAGGGGCCTAAGTACAACGAAGGCATTCCGTTATGAACAACCTACACAGCTTGGTTACTATTTGCAATTGAGTAGTAGGAGATTAGATTTCTACATAATATGATTGATCATGCAGCTTGAACGCTCAACTCACCATTGAAAACCATGGAAGCACTGTACAGCTGTTTCATCCTTGTTGGGAATGATGAGCAGTGCACATCCACCGAGCCCCCACGGGGACTCGAACAAGGGTTGGGGTGAACGATTGTCAATCGAACACCTTAACCGCAAGGCTATTCGGGTTGGCTCTGAACGGTTTGTTCAACATCTACAATACATGATATAGCACCCTTCCGTCACTGGCTTTTCAACGGTAACAACCCACTTCCCACACACCGATCGACTCCTATGATGCATCACTTCTCTGTAGGGGCCTAAGTACAACGAAGGCATTCCGTTATGAACAACCTACACAGCTTGGTTACTATTTGCAATTGAGTAGTAGGAGATTAGATTTCTACTTTATATGATTGATCATGCAGCTTGAACGCTCAACTCACCATTGAAAACCATGGAAGCACTGTACAGCTGTTTCATCCTTGTTGGGAATGATGAGCAGTGCACATCCACCGAGCCCCCACGGGGACTCAAACAAGGGTTGGGGTGAACGATTGTCAATCGAACACCTTAACCGCAAGGCTATTCGGGTTGGCTCTGAACGGTTTGTTCAACATCTACAATACATGATATAGCACCCTTCCGTCACTGGCTTTTCAACGGTAACAACCCACTTCCCACACACCGATCGACTCCTATGATGCATCACTTCTCTGTAGGGGCCTAAGTACAACGAAGGCATTCCGTTATGAACAACCTACACAGCTTGGTTACTATTTGCAATTGAGTAGTAGGAGATTAGATTTCTACTTTATATGATTGATCATGCAGCTTGAACGCTCAACTCACCATTGAAAACCATGGAAGCACTGTACAGCTGTTTCATCCTTGTTGGGAATGATGAGCAGTGCACATCCACCGAGCCCCCACGGGGACTCGAACAAGGGTTCGGGTGAACGATTGTCAATCGAACACCTTAACCGCAAGGCTATTCGGGTTGGCTCTGAACGGTTTGTTCAACATCTACAATACATGATATAGCACCCTTCCGTCACTGGCTTTTCAACGGTAACAACCCACTTCCCACACACCGATCGACTCCTATGATGCATCACGTCTCTGTAGGGGCCTAAGTACAACGAAGGCATTCCGTTATGAACAACCTACACAGCTTGGTTACTATTTGCAATTGAGTAGTAGGAGATTAGATTTCTACTTTATATGATTGATCATGCAGCTTGAACGCTCAACTCACCATTGAAAACCATGGAAGCACTGTACAGCTGTTTCATCCTTGTTGGGAATGATGAGCAGTGCACATCCACCGAGCCCCCACGGGGACTCGAACAAGGGTTGGGGTGAACGATTGTCAATCGAACAACCTAACCGCAAGGCTATTCGGGTTGGCTCTGAACGGTTTGTTCAACATCTACAATACATGATATAGCACCCTTCCGTCACTGGCTTTTCAACGGTAACAACCCACTTCCCACACACCGATCGACTCCTATGATGCATCACTTCTCTGTAGGGGCCTAAGTACAACGAAGGCATTCCGTTATGAACAACCTACACAGCTTGGTTACTATTTGCAATTGAGTAGTAGGAGATTAGATTTCTACTTTATATGATTGATCATGCAGCTTAAACGCACAACTCACCATTGAAAACCATGGAAGCACTGTACAGCTGTTTCATCCTTGTTGGGAATGATGAGCAGTGCACATCCACCGAGCCCCCACGGGGACTCGAACAAGGGTTGGGGTGAACGATTGTCAATCGAACACCTTAACCGCAAGGCTATTCGGGTTGGCTCTGAACGGTTTGTTCAACATCTACAATACATGATATAGCACCCTTCCGTCACTGGCTTTTCAACGGTAACAACCCACTTCCCACACACCGATCGACTCCTATGATGCATCACTTCTCTGTAGGGGCCTAAGTACAACGAAGGCATTCCGTTATGAACAACCTACACAGCTTGGTTACTATTTGCAATTGAGTAGTAGGAGATTAGATTTCTACTTTATATGATTGATCATGCAGCTTGAACGCTCAACTCACCATTGAAAACCATGGAAGCACTGTACAGCTGTTTCATCCTTGTTGGGAATGATGAGCAGTGCACATCCACCGAGCCCCCACGGGGACTCGAACAAGGGTTGGGGTGAACGATTGTCAATCGAACACCTTAACCGCAAGGCTATTCGGGTTGGCTCTGAACGGTTTGTTCAACATCTACAATACATGATATAGCACCCTTCCGTCACTGGCTTTTCAACGGTAACAACCCACTTCCCACACAGCGATCGACTCCTATGATGCATCACTTCTCTGTAGGGGCCTAAGTACAACGAAGGCATTCCGTTATGAACAACCTACACAGCTTGGTTACTATTTGCAATTGAGTAGTAGGAGATTAGATTTCTACTTTATATGATTGATCATGCAGCTTGAACGCTCAACTCACCATTGAAAACCATGGAAGCACTGTACAGCTGTTTCATCCTTGTTGGGAATGATGAGCAGTGCACATCCACCGAGCCCCCACGGGGACTCGAACAAGGGTTGGGGTGAACGATTGTCAATCGAACAACCTAACCGCAAGGCTATTCGGGTTGGCTCTGAACGGTTTGTTCAACATCTACAATACATGATATAGCACCCTTCCGTCACTGGCTTTTCAACGGTAACAACCCACTTCCCACACACCGATCGACTCCTATGATGCATCACTTCTCTGTAGGGGCCTAAGTACAACGAAGGCATTCCGTTATGAACAACCTACACAGCTTGGTTACTATTTGCAATTGAGTAGTAGGAGATTAGATTTCTACTTTATATGATTGATCATGCAGCTTGAACGCTCAACTCACCATTGAAAACCATGGAAGCACTGTACAGCTGTTTCATCCTTGTTGGGAATGATGAGCAGTGCACATCCACCGAGCCCCCACGGGGACTCGAACAAGGGTTGGGGTGAACGATTGTCAATCGAACACCTTAACCGCAAGGCTATTCGGGTTGGCTCTGAACGGTTTGTTCAACATCTACAATACATGATATAGCACCCTTCCGTCACTGGCTTTTCAACGGTAACAACCCACTTCCCACACACCGATCGACTCCTATGATGCATCACTTCTCTGTAGGGGCCTAAGTACAACGAAGGCATTCCGTTATGAACAACCTACACAGCTTGGTTACTATTTGCAATTGAGTAGTAGGAGATTAGATTTCTACATAATATGATTGATCATGCAGCTTGAACGCTCAACTCACCATTGAAAACCATGGAAGCACTGTACAGCTGTTTCATCCTTGTTGGGAATGATGAGCAGTGCACATCCACCGAGCCCCCACGGGGACTCGAACAAGGGTTGGGGTGAACGATTGTCAATCGAACACCTTAACCGCAAGGCTATTCGGGTTGGCTCTGAACGGTTTGTTCAACATCTACAATACATGATATAGCACCCTTCCGTCACTGGCTTTTCAACGGTAACAACCCACTTCCCACACACCGATCGACTCCTATGATGCATCACTTCTGTGTAGGGGCCTAAGTACAACGAAGGCATTCCGTTATGAACAACCTACACAGCTTGGTTACTATTTGCAATTGAGTAGTAGGAGATTAGATTTCTACATAATATGATTGATCATGCAGCTTGAACGCTCAACTCACCATTGAAAACCATGGAAGCACTGTACAGCTGTTTCATCCTTGTTGGGAATGATGAGCAGTGCACATCCACCGAGCCCCCACGGGGACTCGAACAAGGGTTGGGGTGAACGATTGTCAATCGAACACCTTAACCGCAAGGCTATTCGGGTTGGCTCTGAACGGTTTGTTCAACATCTACAATACATGATATAGCACCCTTCCGTCACTGGCTTTTCAACGGTAACAACCCACTTCCCACACAGCGATCGACTCCTATGATGCATCGCTTCTCTGTAGGGGCCTAAGTACAACGAAGGCATTCCGTTATGAACAACCTACACAGCTTGGTTACTATTTGCAATTGAGTAGTAGGAGATTAGATTTCTACATAATATGATTGATCATGCAGCTTGAACGCTCAACTCACCATTGAAAACCATGGAAGCACTGTACAGCTGTTTCATCCTTGTTGGGAATGATGAGCAGTGCACATCCACCGAGCCCCCACGGGGACTCGAACAAGGGTTGGGGTGAACGATTGTCAATCGAACACCTTAACCGCAAGGCTATTCGGGTTGGCTCTGAACGGTTTGTTCAACATCTACAATACATGATATAGCACCCTTCCGTCACTGGCTTTTCAACGGTAACAACCCACTTCCCACACACCGATCGACTCCTATGATGCATCACTTCTCTGTAGGGGCCTAAGTACAACGAAGGCATTCCGTTATGAACAACCTACACAGCTTGGTTACTATTTGCAATTGAGTAGTAGGAGATTAGATTTCTACATAATATGATTGATCATGCAGCTTGAACGCTCAACTCACCATTGAAAACCATGGAAGCACTGTACAGCTGTTTCATCCTTGTTGGGAATGATGAGCAGTGCACATCCACCGAGCCCCCACGGGGACTCGAACAAGGGTTGGGGTGAACGATTGTCAATCGAACAACCTAACCGCAAGGCTATTCGGGTTGGCTCTGAACGGTTTGTTCAACATCTACAATACATGATATAGCACCCTTCCGTCACTGGCTTTTCAACGGTAACAACCCACTTCCCACACAGCGATCGACTCCTATGATGCATCACTTCTCTGTAGGGGCCTAAGTACAACGAAGGCATTCCGTTATGAACAACCTACACAGCTTGGTTACTATTTGCAATTGAGTAGTAGGAGATTAGATTTCTACATAATATGATTGATCATGCAGCTTGAACGCTCAACTCACCATTGAAAACCATGGAAGCACTGTACAGCTGTTTCATCCTTGTTGGGAATGATGAGCAGTGCACATCCACCGAGCCCCCACGGGGACTCGAACAAGGGTTGGGGTGAACGATTGTCAATCGAACACCTTAACCGCAAGGCTATTCGGGTTGGCTCTGAACGGTTTGTTCAACATCTACAATACATGATATAGCACCCTTCCGTCACTGGCTTTTCAACGGTAACAACCCACTTCCCACACACCGATCGACTCCTATGATGCATCACTTCTCTGTAGGGGCCTAAGTACAACGAAGGCATTCCGTTATGAACAACCCACACAGCTTGGTTACTATTTGCAATTGAGTAGTAGGAGATTAGATTTCTACTTTATATGATTGATCATGCAGCTTGAACGCTCAACTCACCATTGAAAACCATGGAAGCACTGTACAGCTGTTTCATCCTTGTTGGGAATGATGAGCAGTGCACATCCACCGAGCCCCCACGGGGACTCGAACAAGGGTTGGGGTGAACGATTGTCAATCGAACACCTTAACCGCAAGGCTATTCGGGTTGGCTCTGAACGGTTTGTTCAACATCTACAATACATGATATAGCACCCTTCCGTCACTGGCTTTTCAACGGTAACAACCCACTTCCCACACACCGATCGACTCCTATGATGCATCACTTCTCTGTAGGGGCCTAAGTACAACGAAGGCATTCCGTTATGAACAACCTACACAGCTTGGTTACTATTTGCAATTGAGTAGTAGGAGATTAGATTTCTACTTTATATGATTGATCATGCAGCTTGAACGCTCAACTCACCATTGAAAACCATGGAAGCACTGTACAGCTGTTTCATCCTTGTTGGGAATGATGAGCAGTGCACATCCACCGAGCCCCCACGGGGACTCGAACAAGGGTTGGGGTGAACGATTGTCAATCGAACAACCTAACCGCAAGGCTATTCGGGTTGGCTCTGAACGGTTTGTTCAACATCTACAATACATGATATAGCACCCTTCCGTCACTGGCTTTTCAACGGTAACAACCCACTTCCCACACAGCGATCGACTCCTATGATGCATCACTTCTCTGTAGGGGCCTAAGTACAACGAAGGCATTCCGTTATGAACAACCTACACAGCTTGGTTACTATTTGCAATTGAGTAGTAGGAGATTAGATTTCTACATAATATGATTGATCATGCAGCTTGAACGCTCAACTCACCATTGAAAACCATGGAAGCACTGTACAGCTGTTTCATCCTTGTTGGGAATGATGAGCAGTGCACATCCACCGAGCCCCCACGGGGACTCGAACAAGGGTTGGGGTGAACGATTGTCAATCGAACACCTTAACCGCAAGGCTATTCGGGTTGGCTCTGAACGGTTTGTTCAACATCTACAATACATGATATAGCACCCTTCCGTCACTGGCTTTTCAACGGTAACAACCCACTTCCCACACACCGATCGACTCCTATGATGCATCACTTCTGTGTAGGGGCCTAAGTACAACGAAGGCATTCCGTTATGAACAACCTACACAGCTTGGTTACTATTTGCAATTGAGTAGTAGGAGATTAGATTTCTACATAATATGATTGATCATGCAGCTTGAACGCTCAACTCACCATTGAAAACCATGGAAGCACTGTACAGCTGTTTCATCCTTGTTGGGAATGATGAGCAGTGCACATCCACCGAGCCCCCACGGGGACTCGAACAAGGGTTGGGGTGAACGATTGTCAATCGAACAACCTAACCGCAAGGCTATTCGGGTTGGCTCTGAACGGTTTGTTCAACATCTACAATACATGATATAGCACCCTTCCGTCACTGGCTTTTCAACGGTAACAACCCACTTCCCACACACCGATCGACTCCTATGATGCATCACTTCTCTGTAGGGGCCTAAGTACAACGAAGGCATTCCGTTATGAACAACCTACACAGCTTGGTTACTATTTGCAATTGAGTAGTAGGAGATTAGATTTCTACTTTATATGATTGATCATGCAGCTTGAACGCTCAACTCACCATTGAAAACCATGGAAGCACTGTACAGCTGTTTCATCCTTGTTGGGAATGATGAGCAGTGCACATCCACCGAGCCCCCACGGGGACTCGAACAAGGGTTGGGGTGAACGATTGTCAATCGAACAACCTAACCGCAAGGCTATTCGGGTTGGCTCTGAACGGTTTGTTCAACATCTACAATACATGATATAGCACCCTTCCGTCACTGGCTTTTCAACGGTAACAACCCACTTCCCACACACCGATCGACTCCTATGATGCATCACTTCTCTGTAGGGGCCTAAGTACAACGAAGGCATTCCGTTATGAACAACCTACACAGCTTGGTTACTATTTGCAATTGAGTAGTAGGAGATTAGATTTCTACATAATATGATTGATCATGCAGCTTGAACGCTCAACTCACCATTGAAAACCATGGAAGCACTGTACAGCTGTTTCATCCTTGTTGGGAATGATGAGCAGTGCACATCCACCGAGCCCCCACGGGGACTCGAACAAGGGTTGGGGTGAACGATTGTCAATCGAACACCTTAACCGCAAGGCTATTCGGGTTGGCTCTGAACGGTTTGTTCAACATCTACAATACATGATATAGCACCCTTCCGTCACTGGCTTTTCAACGGTAACAACCCACTTCCCACACAGCGATCGACTCCTATGATGCATCACTTCTCTGTAGGGGCCTAAGTACAACGAAGGCATTCCGTTATGAACAACCTACACAGCTTGGTTACTATTTGCAATTGAGTAGTAGGAGATTAGATTTCTACATAATATGATTGATCATGCAGCTTGAACGCTCAACTCACCATTGAAAACCATGGAAGCACTGTACAGCTGTTTCATCCTTGTTGGGAATGATGAGCAGTGCACATCCACCGAGCCCCCACGGGGACTCGAACAAGGGTTGGGGTGAACGATTGTCAATCGAACAACCTAACCGCAAGGCTATTCGGGTTGGCTCTGAACGGTTTGTTCAACATCTACAATACATGATATAGCACCCTTCCGTCACTGGCTTTTCAACGGTAACAACCCACTTCCCACACAGCGATCGACTCCTATGATGCATCACTTCTCTGTAGGGGCCTAAGTACAACGAAGGCATTCCGTTATGAACAACCTACACAGCTTGGTTACTATTTGCAATTGAGTAGTAGGAGATTAGATTTCTACATAATATGATTGATCATGCAGCTTGAACGCTCAACTCACCATTGAAAACCATGGAAGCACTGTACAGCTGTTTCATCCTTGTTGGGAATGATGAGCAGTGCACATCCACCGAGCCCCCACGGGGACTCGAACAAGGGTTGGGGTGAACGATTGTCAATCGAACACCTTAACCGCAAGGCTATTCGGGTTGGCTCTGAACGGTTTGTTCAACATCTACAATACATGATATAGCACCCTTCCGTCACTGGCTTTTCAACGGTAACAACCCACTTCCCACACAGCGATCGACTCCTATGATGCATCACTTCTCTGTAGGGGCCTAAGTACAACGAAGGCATTCCGTTATGAACAACCTACACAGCTTGGTTACTATTTGCAATTGAGTAGTAGGAGATTAGATTTCTACATAATATGATTGATCATGCAGCTTGAACGCTCAACTCACCATTGAAAACCATGGAAGCACTGTACAGCTGTTTCATCCTTGTTGGGAATGATGAGCAGTGCACATCCACCGAGCCCCCACGGGGACTCGAACAAGGGTTGGGGTGAACGATTGTCAATCGAACACCTTAACCGCAAGGCTATTCGGGTTGGCTCTGAACGGTTTGTTCAACATCTACAATACATGATATAGCACCCTTCCGTCACTGGCTTTTCAACGGTAACAACCCACTTCCCACACACCGATCGACTCCTATGATGCATCACTTCTCTGTAGGGGCCTAAGTACAACGAAGGCATTCCGTTATGAACAACCTACACAGCTTGGTTACTATTTGCAATTGAGTAGTAGGAGATTAGATTTCTACTTTATATGATTGATCATGCAGCTTGAACGCTCAACTCACCATTGAAAACCATGGAAGCACTGTACAGCTGTTTCATCCTTGTTGGGAATGATGAGCAGTGCACATCCACCGAGCCCCCACGGGGACTCGAACAAGGGTTGGGGTGAACGATTGTCAATCGAACACCTTAACCGCAAGGCTATTCGGGTTGGCTCTGAACGGTTTGTTCAACATCTACAATACATGATATAGCACCCTTCCGTCACTGGCTTTTCAACGGTAACAACCCACTTCCCACACACCGATCGACTCCTATGATGCATCACTTCTCTGTAGGGGCCTAAGTACAACGAAGGCATTCCGTTATGAACAACCTACACAGCTTGGTTACTATTTGCAATTGAGTAGTAGGAGATTAGATTTCTACATAATATGATTGATCATGCAGCTTGAACGCTCAACTCACCATTGAAAACCATGGAAGCACTGTACAGCTGTTTCATCCTTGTTGGGAATGATGAGCAGTGCACATCCACCGAGCCCCCACGGGGACTCGAACAAGGGTTGGGGTGAACGATTGTCAATCGAACAACCTAACCGCAAGGCTATTCGGGTTGGCTCTGAACGGTTTGTTCAACATCTACAATACATGATATAGCACCCTTCCGTCACTGGCTTTTCAACGGTAACAACCCACTTCCCACACAGCGATCGACTCCTATGATGCATCACTTCTCTGTAGGGGCCTAAGTACAACGAAGGCATTCCGTTATGAACAACCTACACAGCTTGGTTACTATTTGCAATTGAGTAGTAGGAGATTAGATTTCTACATAATATGATTGATCATGCAGCTTGAACGCTCAACTCACCATTGAAAACCATGGAAGCACTGTACAGCTGTTTCATCCTTGTTGGGAATGATGAGCAGTGCACATCCACCGAGCCCCCACGGGGACTCGAACAAGGGTTGGGGTGAACGATTGTCAATCGAACACCTTAACCGCAAGGCTATTCGGGTTGGCTCTGAACGGTTTGTTCAACATCTACAATACATGATATAGCACCCTTCCGTCACTGGCTTTTCAACGGTAACAACCCACTTCCCACACACCGATCGACTCCTATGATGCATCACTTCTCTGTAGGGGCCTAAGTACAACGAAGGCATTCCGTTATGAACAACCCACACAGCTTGGTTACTATTTGCAATTGAGTAGTAGGAGATTAGATTTCTACTTTATATGATTGATCATGCAGCTTGAACGCTCAACTCACCATTGAAAACCATGGAAGCACTGTACAGCTGTTTCATCCTTGTTGGGAATGATGAGCAGTGCACATCCACCGAGCCCCCACGGGGACTCGAACAAGGGTTGGGGTGAACGATTGTCAATCGAACACCTTAACCGCAAGGCTATTCGGGTTGGCTCTGAACGGTTTGTTCAACATCTACAATACATGATATAGCACCCTTCCGTCACTGGCTTTTCAACGGTAACAACCCACTTCCCACACAGCGATCGACTCCTATGATGCATCACTTCTCTGTAGGGGCCTAAGTACAACGAAGGCATTCCGTTATGAACAACCTACACAGCTTGGTTACTATTTGCAATTGAGTAGTAGGAGATTAGATTTCTACTTTATATGATTGATCATGCAGCTTGAACGCTCAACTCACCATTGAAAACCATGGAAGCACTGTACAGCTGTTTCATCCTTGTTGGGAATGATGAGCAGTGCACATCCACCGAGCCCCCACGGGGACTCGAACAAGGGTTGGGGTGAACGATTGTCAATCGAACAACCTAACCGCAAGGCTATTCGGGTTGGCTCTGAACGGTTTGTTCAACATCTACAATACATGATATAGCACCCTTCCGTCACTGGCTTTTCAACGGTAACAACCCACTTCCCACACAGCGATCGACTCCTATGATGCATCACTTCTCTGTAGGGGCCTAAGTACAACGAAGGCATTCCGTTATGAACAACCTACACAGCTTGGTTACTATTTGCAATTGAGTAGTAGGAGATTAGATTTCTACATAATATGATTGATCATGCAGCTTGAACGCTCAACTCACCATTGAAAACCATGGAAGCACTGTACAGCTGTTTCATCCTTGTTGGGAATGATGAGCAGTGCACATCCACCGAGCCCCCACGGGGACTCGAACAAGGGTTGGGGTGAACGATTGTCAATCGAACAACCTAACCGCAAGGCTATTCGGGTTGGCTCTGAACGGTTTGTTCAACATCTACAATACATGATATAGCACCCTTCCGTCACTGGCTTTTCAACGGTAACAACCCACTTCCCACACACCGATCGACTCCTATGATGCATCACTTCTCTGTAGGGGCCTAAGTACAACGAAGGCATTCCGTTATGAACAACCTACACAGCTTGGTTACTATTTGCAATTGAGTAGTAGGAGATTAGATTTCTACTTTATATGATTGATCATGCAGCTTGAACGCTCAACTCACCATTGAAAACCATGGAAGCACTGTACAGCTGTTTCATCCTTGTTGGGAATGATGAGCAGTGCACATCCACCGAGCCCCCACGGGGACTCGAACAAGGGTTGGGGTGAACGATTGTCAATCGAACACCTTAACCGCAAGGCTATTCGGGTTGGCTCTGAACGGTTTGTTCAACATCTACAATACATGATATAGCACCCTTCCGTCACTGGCTTTTCAACGGTAACAACCCACTTCCCACACACCGATCGACTCCTATGATGCATCACTTCTCTGTAGGGGCCTAAGTACAACGAAGGCATTCCGTTATGAACAACCTACACAGCTTGGTTACTATTTGCAATTGAGTAGTAGGAGATTAGATTTCTACATAATATGATTGATCATGCAGCTTGAACGCTCAACTCACCATTGAAAACCATGGAAGCACTGTACAGCTGTTTCATCCTTGTTGGGAATGATGAGCAGTGCACATCCACCGAGCCCCCACGGGGACTCGAACAAGGGTTGGGGTGAACGATTGTCAATCGAACACCTTAACCGCAAGGCTATTCGGGTTGGCTCTGAACGGTTTGTTCAACATCTACAATACATGATATAGCACCCTTCCGTCACTGGCTTTTCAACGGTAACAACCCACTTCCCACACAGCGATCGACTCCTATGATGCATCACTTCTCTGTAGGGGCCTAAGTACAACGAAGGCATTCCGTTATGAACAACCTACACAGCTTGGTTACTATTTGCAATTGAGTAGTAGGAGATTAGATTTCTACATAATATGATTGATCATGCAGCTTGAACGCTCAACTCACCATTGAAAACCATGGAAGCACTGTACAGCTGTTTCATCCTTGTTGGGAATGATGAGCAGTGCACATCCACCGAGCCCCCACGGGGACTCGAACAAGGGTTGGGGTGAACGATTGTCAATCGAACAACCTAACCGCAAGGCTATTCGGGTTGGCTCTGAACGGTTTGTTCAACATCTACAATACATGATATAGCACCCTTCCGTCACTGGCTTTTCAACGGTAACAACCCACTTCCCACACACCGATCGACTCCTATGATGCATCACTTCTCTGTAGGGGCCTAAGTACAACGAAGGCATTCCGTTATGAACAACCTACACAGCTTGGTTACTATTTGCAATTGAGTAGTAGGAGATTAGATTTCTACATAATATGATTGATCATGCAGCTTGAACGCTCAACTCACCATTGAAAACCATGGAAGCACTGTACAGCTGTTTCATCCTTGTTGGGAATGATGAGCAGTGCACATCCACCGAGCCCCCACGGGGACTCGAACAAGGGTTGGGGTGAACGATTGTCAATCGAACACCTTAACCGCAAGGCTATTCGGGTTGGCTCTGAACGGTTTGTTCAACATCTACAATACATGATATAGCACCCTTCCGTCACTGGCTTTTCAACGGTAACAACCCACTTCCCACACAGCGATCGACTCCTATGATGCATCACTTCTCTGTAGGGGCCTAAGTACAACGAAGGCATTCCGTTATGAACAACCTACACAGCTTGGTTACTATTTGCAATTGAGTAGTAGGAGATTAGATTTCTACATAATATGATTGATCATGCAGCTTGAACGCTCAACTCACCATTGAAAACCATGGAAGCACTGTACAGCTGTTTCATCCTTGTTGGGAATGATGAGCAGTGCACATCCACCGAGCCCCCACGGGGACTCGAACAAGGGTTGGGGTGAACGATTGTCAATCGAACACCTTAACCGCAAGGCTATTCGGGTTGGCTCTGAACGGTTTGTTCAACATCTACAATACATGATATAGCACCCTTCCGTCACTGGCTTTTCAACGGTAACAACCCACTTCCCACACACCGATCGACTCCTATGATGCATCACTTCTCTGTAGGGGCCTAAGTACAACGAAGGCATTCCGTTATGAACAACCTACACAGCTTGGTTACTATTTGCAATTGAGTAGTAGGAGATTAGATTTCTACTTTATATGATTGATCATGCAGCTTGAACGCTCAACTCACCATTGAAAACCATGGAAGCACTGTACAGCTGTTTCATCCTTGTTGGGAATGATGAGCAGTGCACATCCACCGAGCCCCCACGGGGACTCGAACAAGGGTTGGGGTGAACGATTGTCAATCGAACACCTTAACCGCAAGGCTATTCGGGTTGGCTCTGAACGGTTTGTTCAACATCTACAATACATGATATAGCACCCTTCCGTCACTGGCTTTTCAACGGTAACAACCCACTTCCCACACACCGATCGACTCCTATGATGCATCACTTCTCTGTAGGGGCCTAAGTACAACGAAGGCATTCCGTTATGAACAACCTACACAGCTTGGTTACTATTTGCAATTGAGTAGTAGGAGATTAGATTTCTACATAATATGATTGATCATGCAGCTTGAACGCTCAACTCACCATTGAAAACCATGGAAGCACTGTACAGCTGTTTCATCCTTGTTGGGAATGATGAGCAGTGCACATCCACCGAGCCCCCACGGGGACTCGAACAAGGGTTGGGGTGAACGATTGTCAATCGAACACCTTAACCGCAAGGCTATTCGGGTTGGCTCTGAACGGTTTGTTCAACATCTACAATACATGATATAGCACCCTTCCGTCACTGGCTTTTCAACGGTAACAACCCACTTCCCACACACCGATCGACTCCTATGATGCATCACTTCTCTGTAGGGGCCTAAGTACAACGAAGGCATTCCGTTATGAACAACCTACACAGCTTGGTTACTATTTGCAATTGAGTAGTAGGAGATTAGATTTCTACTTTATATGATTGATCATGCAGCTTGAACGCTCAACTCACCATTGAAAACCATGGAAGCACTGTACAGCTGTTTCATCCTTGTTGGGAATGATGAGCAGTGCACATCCACCGAGCCCCCACGGGGACTCGAACAAGGGTTGGGGTGAACGATTGTCAATCGAACACCTTAACCGCAAGGCTATTCGGGTTGGCTCTGAACGGTTTGTTCAACATCTACAATACATGATATAGCACCCTTCCGTCACTGGCTTTTCAACGGTAACAACCCACTTCCCACACAGCGATCGACTCCTATGATGCATCACTTCTCTGTAGGGGCCTAAGTACAACGAAGGCATTCCGTTATGAACAACCTACACAGCTTGGTTACTATTTGCAATTGAGTAGTAGGAGATTAGATTTCTACATAATATGATTGATCATGCAGCTTGAACGCTCAACTCACCATTGAAAACCATGGAAGCACTGTACAGCTGTTTCATCCTTGTTGGGAATGATGAGCAGTGCACATCCACCGAGCCCCCACGGGGACTCGAACAAGGGTTGGGGTGAACGATTGTCAATCGAACACCTTAACCGCAAGGCTATTCGGGTTGGCTCTGAACGGTTTGTTCAACATCTACAATACATGATATAGCACCCTTCCGTCACTGGCTTTTCAACGGTAACAACCCACTTCCCACACACCGATCGACTCCTATGATGCATCACTTCTCTGTAGGGGCCTAAGTACAACGAAGGCATTCCGTTATGAACAACCTACACAGCTTGGTTACTATTTGCAATTGAGTAGTAGGAGATTAGATTTCTACTTTATATGATTGATCATGCAGCTTGAACGCTCAACTCACCATTGAAAACCATGGAAGCACTGTACAGCTGTTTCATCCTTGTTGGGAATGATGAGCAGTGCACATCCACCGAGCCCCCACGGGGACTCGAACAAGGGTTGGGGTGAACGATTGTCAATCGAACACCTTAACCGCAAGGCTATTCGGGTTGGCTCTGAACGGTTTGTTCAACATCTACAATACATGATATAGCACCCTTCCGTCACTGGCTTTTCAACGGTAACAACCCACTTCCCACACACCGATCGACTCCTATGATGCATCACTTCTCTGTAGGGGCCTAAGTACAACGAAGGCATTCCGTTATGAACAACCTACACAGCTTGGTTACTATTTGCAATTGAGTAGTAGGAGATTAGATTTCTACATAATATGATTGATCATGCAGCTTGAACGCTCAACTCACCATTGAAAACCATGGAAGCACTGTACAGCTGTTTCATCCTTGTTGGGAATGATGAGCAGTGCACATCCACCGAGCCCCCACGGGGACTCGAACAAGGGTTGGGGTGAACGATTGTCAATCGAACACCTTAACCGCAAGGCTATTCGGGTTGGCTCTGAACGGTTTGTTCAACATCTACAATACATGATATAGCACCCTTCCGTCACTGGCTTTTCAACGGTAACAACCCACTTCCCACACAGCGATCGACTCCTATGATGCATCACTTCTCTGTAGGGGCCTAAGTACAACGAAGGCATTCCTTTATGAACAACCTACACAGCTTGGTTACTATTTGCAATTGAGTAGTAGGAGATTAGATTTCTACTTTATATGATTGATCATGCAGCTTGAACGCTCAACTCACCATTGAAAACCATGGAAGCACTGTACAGCTGTTTCATCCTTGTTGGGAATGATGAGCAGTGCACATCCACCGAGCCCCCACGGGGACTCGAACAAGGGTTGGGGTGAACGATTGTCAATCGAACACCTTAACCGCAAGGCTATTCGGGTTGGCTCTGAACGGTTTGTTCAACATCTACAATACATGATATAGCACCCTTCCGTCACTGGCTTTTCAACGGTAACAACCCACTTCCCACACACCGATCGACTCCTATGATGCATCACTTCTCTGTAGGGGCCTAAGTACAACGAAGGCATTCCGTTATGAACAACCCACACAGCTTGGTTACTATTTGCAATTGAGTAGTAGGAGATTAGATTTCTACATAATATGATTGATCATGCAGCTTGAACGCTCAACTCACCATTGAAAACCATGGAAGCACTGTACAGCTGTTTCATCCTTGTTGGGAATGATGAGCAGTGCACATCCACCGAGCCCCCACGGGGACTCGAACAAGGGTTGGGGTGAACGATTGTCAATCGAACACCTTAACCGCAAGGCTATTCGGGTTGGCTCTGAACGGTTTGTTCAACATCTACAATACATGATATAGCACCCTTCCGTCACTGGCTTTTCAACGGTAACAACCCACTTCCCACACACCGATCGACTCCTATGATGCATCACTTCTCTGTAGGGGCCTAAGTACAACGAAGGCATTCCGTTATGAACAACCTACACAGCTTGGTTACTATTTGCAATTGAGTAGTAGGAGATTAGATTTCTACATAATATGATTGATCATGCAGCTTGAACGCTCAACTCACCATTGAAAACCATGGAAGCACTGTACAGCTGTTTCATCCTTGTTGGGAATGATGAGCAGTGCACATCCACCGAGCCCCCACGGGGACTCGAACAAGGGTTGGGGTGAACGATTGTCAATCGAACACCTTAACCGCAAGGCTATTCGGGTTGGCTCTGAACGGTTTGTTCAACATCTACAATACATGATATAGCACCCTTCCGTCACTGGCTTTTCAACGGTAACAACCCACTTCCCACACACCGATCGACTCCTATGATGCATCACTTCTCTGTAGGGGCCTAAGTACAACGAAGGCATTCCGTTATGAACAACCTACACAGCTTGGTTACTATTTGCAATTGAGTAGTAGGAGATTAGATTTCTACTTTATATGATTGATCATGCAGCTTGAACGCTCAACTCACCAATGAAAACCATGGAAGCACTGTACAGCTGTTTCATCCTTGTTGGGAATGATGAGCAGTGCACATCCACCGAGCCCCCACGGGGACTCGAACAAGGGTTGGGGTGAACGATTGTCAATCGAACACCTTAACCGCAAGGCTATTCGGGTTGGCTCTGAACGGTTTGTTCAACATCTACAATACATGATATAGCACCCTTCCGTCACTGGCTTTTCAACGGTAACAACCCACTTCCCACACACCGATCGACTCCTATGATGCATCACTTCTGTGTAGGGGCCTAAGTACAACGAAGGCATTCCGTTATGAACAACCTACACAGCTTGGTTACTATTTGCAATTGAGTAGTAGGAGATTAGATTTCTACATAATATGATTGATCATGCAGCTTGAACGCTCAACTCACCATTGAAAACCATGGAAGCACTGTACAGCTGTTTCATCCTTGTTGGGAATGATGAGCAGTGCACATCCACCGAGCCCCCACGGGGACTCGAACAAGGGTTGGGGTGAACGATTGTCAATCGAACACCTTAACCGCAAGGCTATTCGGGTTGGCTCTGAACGGTTTGTTCAACATCTACAATACATGATATAGCACCCTTCCGTCACTGGCTTTTCAACGGTAACAACCCACTTCCCACACACCGATCGACTCCTATGATGCATCACTTCTCTGTAGGGGCCTAAGTACAACGAAGGCATTCCGTTATGAACAACCTACACAGCTTGGTTACTATTTGCAATTGAGTAGTAGGAGATTAGATTTCTACATAATATGATTGATCATGCAGCTTGAACGCTCAACTCACCATTGAAAACCATGGAAGCACTGTACAGCTGTTTCATCCTTGTTGGGAATGATGAGCAGTGCACATCCACCGAGCCCCCACGGGGACTCGAACAAGGGTTGGGGTGAACGATTGTCAATCGAACACCTTAACCGCAAGGCTATTCGGGTTGGCTCTGAACGGTTTGTTCAACATCTACAATACATGATATAGCACCCTTCCGTCACTGGCTTTTCAACGGTAACAACCCACTTCCCACACACCGATCGACTCCTATGATGCATCACTTCTCTGTAGGGGCCTAAGTACAACGAAGGCATTCCGTTATGAACAACCTACACAGCTTGGTTACTATTTGCAATTGAGTAGTAGGAGATTAGATTTCTACTTTATATGATTGATCATGCAGCTTGAACGCTCAACTCACCATTGAAAACCATGGAAGCACTGTACAGCTGTTTCATCCTTGTTGGGAATGATGAGCAGTGCACATCCACCGAGCCCCCACGGGGACTCGAACAAGGGTTGGGGTGAACGATTGTCAATCGAACAACCTAACCGCAAGGCTATTCGGGTTGGCTCTGAACGGTTTGTTCAACATCTACAATACATGATATAGCACCCTTCCGTCACTGGCTTTTCAACGGTAACAACCCACTTCCCACACAGCGATCGACTCCTATGATGCATCACTTCTCTGTAGGGGCCTAAGTACAACGAAGGCATTCCGTTATGAACAACCCACACAGCTTGGTTACTATTTGCAATTGAGTAGTAGGAGATTAGATTTCTACATAATATGATTGATCATGCAGCTTGAACGCTCAACTCACCATTGAAAACCATGGAAGCACTGTACAGCTGTTTCATCCTTGTTGGGAATGATGAGCAGTGCACATCCACCGAGCCCCCACGGGGACTCGAACAAGGGTTGGGGTGAACGATTGTCAATCGAACACCTTAACCGCAAGGCTATTCGGGTTGGCTCTGAACGGTTTGTTCAACATCTACAATACATGATATAGCACCCTTCCGTCACTGGCTTTTCAACGGTAACAACCCACTTCCCACACACCGATCGACTCCTATGATGCATCACTTCTCTGTAGGGGCCTAAGTACAACGAAGGCATTCCGTTATGAACAACCTACACAGCTTGGTTACTATTTGCAATTGAGTAGTAGGAGATTAGATTTCTACATAATATGATTGATCATGCAGCTTGAACGCTCAACTCACCATTGAAAACCATGGAAGCACTGTACAGCTGTTTCATCCTTGTTGGGAATGATGAGCAGTGCACATCCACCGAGCCCCCACGGGGACTCGAACAAGGGTTGGGGTGAACGATTGTCAATCGAACACCTTAACCGCAAGGCTATTCGGGTTGGCTCTGAACGGTTTGTTCAACATCTACAATACATGATATAGCACCCTTCCGTCACTGGCTTTTCAACGGTAACAACCCACTTCCCACACACCGATCGACTCCTATGATGCATCACTTCTCTGTAGGGGCCTAAGTACAACGAAGGCATTCCGTTATGAACAACCTACACAGCTTGGTTACTATTTGCAATTGAGTAGTAGGAGATTAGATTTCTACTTTATATGATTGATCATGCAGCTTGAACGCTCAACTCACCAATGAAAACCATGGAAGCACTGTACAGCTGTTTCATCCTTGTTGGGAATGATGAGCAGTGCACATCCACCGAGCCCCCACGGGGACTCGAACAAGGGTTGGGGTGAACGATTGTCAATCGAACACCTTAACCGCAAGGCTATTCGGGTTGGCTCTGAACGGTTTGTTCAACATCTACAATACATGATATAGCACCCTTCCGTCACTGGCTTTTCAACGGTAACAACCCACTTCCCACACACCGATCGACTCCTATGATGCATCACTTCTCTGTAGGGGCCTAAGTACAACGAAGGCATTCCGTTATGAACAACCTACACAGCTTGGTTACTATTTGCAATTGAGTAGTAGGAGATTAGATTTCTACTTTATATGATTGATCATGCAGCTTGAACGCTCAACTCACCATTGAAAACCATGGAAGCACTGTACAGCTGTTTCATCCTTGTTGGGAATGATGAGCAGTGCACATCCACCGAGCCCCCACGGGGACTCGAACAAGGGTTGGGGTGAACGATTGTCAATCGAACACCTTAACCGCAAGGCTATTCGGGTTGGCTCTGAACGGTTTGTTCAACATCTACAATACATGATATAGCACCCTTCCGTCACTGGCTTTTCAACGGTAACAACCCACTTCCCACACACCGATCGACTCCTATGATGCATCACTTCTCTGTAGGGGCCTAAGTACAACGAAGGCATTCCGTTATGAACAACCTACACAGCTTGGTTACTATTTGCAATTGAGTAGTAGGAGATTAGATTTCTACATAATATGATTGATCATGCAGCTTGAACGCTCAACTCACCATTGAAAACCATGGAAGCACTGTACAGCTGTTTCATCCTTGTTGGGAATGATGAGCAGTGCACATCCACCGAGCCCCCACGGGGACTCGAACAAGGGTTGGGGTGAACGATTGTCAATCGAACACCTTAACCGCAAGGCTATTCGGGTTGGCTCTGAACGGTTTGTTCAACATCTACAATACATGATATAGCACCCTTCCGTCACTGGCTTTTCAACGGTAACAACCCACTTCCCACACACCGATCGACTCCTATGATGCATCACTTCTCTGTAGGGGCCTAAGTACAACGAAGGCATTCCGTTATGAACAACCTACACAGCTTGGTTACTATTTGCAATTGAGTAGTAGGAGATTAGATTTCTACTTTATATGATTGATCATGCAGCTTGAACGCTCAACTCACCATTGAAAAACATGGAAGCACTGTACAGCTGTTTCATCCTTGTTGGGAATGATGAGCAGTGCACATCCACCGAGCCCACCCGAGGAGTCGAACAAGGGTTGGGGTGAACGATTGTCAATCGAACACCTTAACCGCAAGGCTATTCGGGTTGGCTCTGAACGGTTTGTTCAACATCTACAATACATGATATAGCACCCTTCCGTCACTGGCTTTTCAACGGTGACAACCCACTTCCCACACACCGATCGACTCCTATGATGCATCACTTCTCTGTAGGGGCCTAAGTACAACGAAGGCATTCCGTTATGAACAACCTACACAGCTTGGTTACTATTTGCAATTGAGTAGTAGGAGATTAGATTTCTACTTTATATGATTGATCATGCAGCTTGAACGCTCAACTCACCATTGAAAACCATGGAAGCACTGTACAGCTGTTTCATCCTTGTTGAGAATGATGAGCAGTGCACATCCACCGAGCCCCCACGGGGACTCGAACAAGGGTTGGGGTGAACGATTGTCAATCGAACACCTTAACCGCAAGGCTATTCGGGTTGGCTCTGAACGGTTTGTTCAACATCTACAATACATGATATAGCACCCTTCCGTCACTGGCTTTTCAACGGTAACAACCCACTTCCCACACACCGATCGACTCCTATGATGCATCACTTCTCTGTAGGGGCCTAAGTACAACGAAGGCATTCCGTTATGAACAACCTACACAGCTTGGTTACTATTTGCAATTGAGTAGTAGGAGATTAGATTTCTACTTTATATGATTGATCATGCAGCTTGAACGCTCAACTCACCATTGAAAACCATGGAAGCACTGTACAGCTGTTTCATCCTTGTTGGGAATGATGAGCAGTGCACATCCACCGAGCCCCCACGGGGACTCGAACAAGGGTTGGGGTGAACGATTGTCAATCGAACACCTTAACCGCAAGGCTATTCGGGTTGGCTCTGAACGGTTTGTTCAACATCTACAATACATGATATAGCACCCTTCCGTCACTGGCTTTTCAACGGTAACAACCCACTTCCCACACACCGATCGACTCCTATGATGCATCACTTCTCTGTAGGGGCCTAAGTACAACGAAGGCATTCCGTTATGAACAACCTACACAGCTTGGTTACTATTTGCAATTGAGTAGTAGGAGATTAGATTTCTACTTTATATGATTGATCATGCAGCTTGAACGCTCAACTCACCATTGAAAACCATGGAAGCACTGTACAGCTGTTTCATCCTTGTTGGGAATGATGAGCAGTGCACATCCACCGAGCCCCCACGGGGACTCGAACAAGGGTTGGGGTGAACGATTGTCAATCGAACACCTTAACCGCAAGGCTATTCGGGTTGGCTCTGAACGGTTTGTTCAACATCTACAATACATGATATAGCACCCTTCCGTCACTGGCTTTTCAACGGTAACAACCCACTTCCCACACACCGATCGACTCCTATGATGCATCACTTCTCTGTAGGGGCCTAAGTACAACGAAGGCATTCCGTTATGAACAACCTACACAGCTTGGTTACTATTTGCAATTGAGTAGTAGGAGATTAGATTTCTACTTTATATGATTGATCATGCAGCTTGAACGCTCAACTCACCATTGAAAACCATGGAAGCACTGTACAGCTGTTTCATCCTTGTTGGGAATGATGAGCAGTGCACATCCACCGAGCCCCCACGGGGACTCGAACAAGGTTTGGGGTGAACGATTGTCAATCGAACAACCTAACCGCAAGGCTATTCGGGTTGGCTCTGAACGGTTTGTTCAACATCTACAATACATGATATAGCACCCTTCCGTCACTGGCTTTTCAACGGTAACAACCCACTTCCCACACACCGATCGACTCCTATGATGCATCACTTCTCTGTAGGGGCCTAAGTACAACGAAGGCATTCCGTTATGAACAACCTACACAGCTTGGTTACTATTTGCAATTGAGTAGTAGGAAATCAGATTTCTACATAATATGATTGATCATGCAGCTTGAACGCTCAACTCACCATTGAAAACCATGGAAGCACTGTACAGCTGTTTCATCCTTGTTGGGAATGATGAGCAGTGCACATCCACCGAGCCCCCACGGGGACTCGAACAAGGGTTGGGGTGAACGATTGTCAATCGAACACCTTAACCGCAAGGCTATTCGGGTTGGCTCTGAACGGTTTGTTCAACATCTACAATACATGATATAGCACCCTTCCGTCACTGGCTTTTCAACGGTAACAACCCACTTCCCACACACCGATCGACTCCTATGATGCATCACTTCTCTGTAGGGGCCTAAGTACAACGAAGGCATTCCGTTATGAACAACCTACACAGCTTGGTTACTATTTGCAATTGAGTAGTAGGAGATTAGATTTCTACTTTATATGATTGATCATGCAGCTTGAACGCTCAACTCACCATTGAAAACCATGGAAGCACTGTACAGCTGTTTCATCCTTGTTGGGAATGATGAGCAGTGCACATCCACCGAGCCCCCACGGGGACTCGAACAAGGGTTGGGGTGAACGATTGTCAATCGAACACCTTAACCGCAAGGCTATTCGGGTTGGCTCTGAACGGTTTGTTCAACATCTACAATACATGATATAGCACCCTTCCGTCACTGGCTTTTCAACGGTAACAACCCACTTCCCACACAGCGATCGACTCCTATGATGCATCACTTCTCTGTAGGGGCCTAAGTACAACGAAGGCATTCCGTTATGAACAACCTACACAGCTTGGTTACTATTTGCAATTGAGTAGTAGGAGATTAGATTTCTACATAATATGATTGATCATGCAGCTTGAACGCTCAACTCACCATTGAAAACCATGGAAGCACTGTACAGCTGTTTCATCCTTGTTGGGAATGATGAGCAGTGCACATCCACCGAGCCCCCACGGGGACTCGAACAAGGGTTGGGGTGAACGATTGTCAATCGAACACCTTAACCGCAAGGCTATTCGGGTTGGCTCTGAACGGTTTGTTCAACATCTACAATACATGATATAGCACCCTTCCGTCACTGGCTTTTCAACGGTAACAACCCACTTCCCACACACCGATCGACTCCTATGATGCATCACTTCTCTGTAGGGGCCTAAGTACAACGAAGGCATTCCGTTATGAACAACCTACACAGCTTGGTTACTATTTGCAATTGAGTAGTAGGAGATTAGATTTCTACATAATATGATTGATCATGCAGCTTAAACGCACAACTCACCATTGAAAACCATGGAAGCACTGTACAGCTGTTTCATCCTTGTTGGGAATGATGAGCAGTGCACATCCACCGAGCCCCCACGGGGACTCGAACAAGGGTTGGGGTGAACGATTGTCAATCGAACACCTTAACCGCAAGGCTATTCGGGTTGGCTCTGAACGGTTTGTTCAACATCTACAATACATGATATAGCACCCTTCCGTCACTGGCTTTTCAACGGTGACAACCCACTTCCCACACACCGATCGACTCCTATGATGCATCACTTCTCTGTAGGGGCCTAAGTACAACGAAGGCATTCCGTTATGAACAACCTACACAGCTTGGTTACTATTTGCAATTGAGTAGTAGGAGATTAGATTTCTACATAATATGATTGATCATGCAGCTTGAACGCTCAACTCACCATTGAAAACCATGGAAGCACTGTACAGCTGTTTCATCCTTGTTGGGAATGATGAGCAGTGCACATCCACCGAGCCCCCACGGGGACTCGAACAAGGGTTGGGGTGAACGATTGTCAATCGAACACCTTAACCGCAAGGCTATTCGGGTTGGCTCTGAACGGTTTGTTCAACATCTACAATACATGATATAGCACCCTTCCGTCACTGGCTTTTCAACGGTAACAACCCACTTCCCACACACCGATCGACTCCTATGATGCATCACTTCTCTGTAGGGGCCTAAGTACAACGAAGGCATTCCGTTATGAACAACCTACACAGCTTGGTTACTATTTGCAATTGAGTAGTAGGAGATTAGATTTCTACTTTATATGATTGATCATGCAGCTTGAACGCTCAACTCACCATTGAAAACCATGGAAGCACTGTACAGCTGTTTCATCCTTGTTGGGAATGATGAGCAGTGCACATCCACCGAGCCCCCACGGGGACTCGAACAAGGGTTGGGGTGAACGATTGTCAATCGAACACCTTAACCGCAAGGCTATTCGGGTTGGCTCTGAACGGTTTGTTCAACATCTACAATACATGATATAGCACCCTTCCGTCACTGGCTTTTCAACGGTAACAACCCACTTCCCACACAGCGATCGACTCCTATGATGCATCACTTCTCTGTAGGGGCCTAAGTACAACGAAGGCATTCCGTTATGAACAACCTACACAGCTTGGTTACTATTTGCAATTGAGTAGTAGGAGATTAGATTTCTACATAATATGATTGATCATGCAGCTTGAACGCTCAACTCACCATTGAAAACCATGGAAGCACTGTACAGCTGTTTCATCCTTGTTGGGAATGATGAGCAGTGCACATCCACCGAGCCCCCACGGGGACTCGAACAAGGGTTGGGGTGAACGATTGTCAATCGAACACCTTAACCGCAAGGCTATTCGGGTTGGCTCTGAACGGTTTGTTCAACATCTACAATACATGATATAGCACCCTTCCGTCACTGGCTTTTCAACGGTAACAACCCACTTCCCACACACCGATCGACTCCTATGATGCATCACTTCTCTGTAGGGGCCTAAGTACAACGAAGGCATTCCGTTATGAACAACCTACACAGCTTGGTTACTATTTGCAATTGAGTAGTAGGAGATTAGATTTCTACTTTATATGATTGATCATGCAGCTTGAACGCTCAACTCACCATTGAAAACCATGGAAGCACTGTACAGCTGTTTCATCCTTGTTGGGAATGATGAGCAGTGCACATCCACCGAGCCCCCACGGGGACTCGAACAAGGGTTGGGGTGAACGATTGTCAATCGAACACCTTAACCGCAAGGCTATTCGGGTTGGCTCTGAACGGTTTGTTCAACATCTACAATACATGATATAGCACCCTTCCGTCACTGGCTTTTCAACGGTAACAACCCACTTCCCACACACCGATCGACTCCTATGATGCATCACTTCTCTGTAGGGGCCTAAGTACAACGAAGGCATTCCGTTATGAACAACCTACACAGCTTGGTTACTATTTGCAATTGAGTAGTAGGAGATTAGATTTCTACATAATATGATTGATCATGCAGCTTGAACGCTCAACTCACCATTGAAAACCATGGAAGCACTGTACAGCTGTTTCATCCTTGTTGGGAATGATGAGCAGTGCACATCCACCGAGCCCCCACGGGGACTCGAACAAGGGTTGGGGTGAACGATTGTCAATCGAACACCTTAACCGCAAGGCTATTCGGGTTGGCTCTGAACGGTTTGTTCAACATCTACAATACATGATATAGCACCCTTCCGTCACTGGCTTTTCAACGGTAACAACCCAATTCCCACACACCGATCGACTCCTATGATGCATCACTTCTCTGTAGGGGCCTAAGTACAACGAAGGCATTCCGTTATGAACAACCTACACAGCTTGGTTACTATTTGCAATTGAGTAGTAGGAGATTAGATTTCTACTTTATATGATTGATCATGCAGCTTGAACGCTCAACTCACCATTGAAAACCATGGAAGCACTGTACAGCTGTTTCATCCTTGTTGGGAATGATGAGCAGTGCACATCCACCGAGCCCCCACGGGGTCTCGAACAAGGGTTGGGGTGAACGATTGTCAATCGAACACCTTAACCGCAAGGCTATTCGGGTTGGCTCTGAACGGTTTGTTCAACATCTACAATACATGATATAGCACCCTTCCGTCACTGGCTTTTCAACGGTAACAACCCACTTCCCACACACCGATCGACTCCTATGATGCATCACTTCTCTGTAGGGGCCTAAGTACAACGAAGGCATTCCGTTATGAACAACCTACACAGCTTGGTTACTATTTGCAATTGAGTAGTAGGAGATTAGATTTCTACATAATATGATTGATCATGCAGCTTGAACGCTCAACTCACCATTGAAAACCATGGAAGCACTGTACAGCTGTTTCATCCTTGTTGGGAATGATGAGCAGTGCACATCCACCGAGCCCCCACGGGGACTCGAACAAGGGTTGGGGTGAACGATTGTCAATCGAACACCTTAACCGCAAGGCTATTCGGGTTGGCTCTGAACGGTTTGTTCAACATCTACAATACATGATATAGCACCCTTCCGTCACTGGCTTTTCAACGGTAACAACCCACTTCCCACACACCGATCGACTCCTATGATGCATCACTTCTCTGTAGGGGCCTAAGTACAACGAAGGCATTCCGTTATGAACAACCTACACAGCTTGGTTACTATTTGCAATTGAGTAGTAGGAGATTAGATTTCTACATAATATGATTGATCATGCAGCTTGAACGCTCAACTCACCATTGAAAACCATGGAAGCACTGTACAGCTGTTTCATCCTTGTTGGGAATGATGAGCAGTGCACATCCACCGAGCCCCCACGGGGACTCGAACAAGGGTTGGGGTGAACGATTGTCAATCGAACACCTTAACCGCAAGGCTATTCGGGTTGGCTCTGAACGGTTTGTTCAACATCTACAATACATGATATAGCACCCTTCCGTCACTGGCTTTTCAACGGTAACAACCCAATTCCCACACACCGATCGACTCCTATGATGCATCACTTCTCTGTAGGGGCCTAAGTACAACGAAGGCATTCCGTTATGAACAACCTACACAGCTTGGTTACTATTTGCAATTGAGTAGTAGGAGATTAGATTTCTACTTTATATGATTGATCATGCAGCTTGAACGCTCAACTCACCATTGAAAACCATGGAAGCACTGTACAGCTGTTTCATCCTTGTTGGGAATGATGAGCAGTGCACATCCACCGAGCCCCCACGGGGTCTCGAACAAGGGTTGGGGTGAACGATTGTCAATCGAACACCTTAACCGCAAGGCTATTCGGGTTGGCTCTGAACGGTTTGTTCAACATCTACAATACATGATATAGCACCCTTCCGTCACTGGCTTTTCAACGGTAACAACCCACTTCCCACACACCGATCGACTCCTATGATGCATCACTTCTCTGTAGGGGCCTAAGTACAACGAAGGCATTCCGTTATGAACAACCTACACAGCTTGGTTACTATTTGCAATTGAGTAGTAGGAGATTAGATTTCTACATAATATGATTGATCATGCAGCTTGAACGCTCAACTCACCATTGAAAACCATGGAAGCACTGTACAGCTGTTTCATCCTTGTTGGGAATGATGAGCAGTGCACATCCACCGAGCCCCCACGGGGACTCGAACAAGGGTTGGGGTGAACGATTGTCAATCGAACACCTTAACCGCAAGGCTATTCGGGTTGGCTCTGAACGGTTTGTTCAACATCTACAATACATGATATAGCACCCTTCCGTCACTGGCTTTTCAACGGTAACAACCCACTTCCCACACAGCGATCGACTCCTATGATGCATCACTTCTCTGTAGGGGCCTCAGTACAACGAAGGCATTCCGTTATGAACAACCTACACAGCTTGGTTACTATTTGCAATTGAGTAGTAGGAGATTAGATTTCTACATTATATGATTGATCATGCAGCTTGAACGCTCAACTCACCATTGAAAACCATGGAAGCACTGTACAGCTGTTTCATCCTTGTTGGGAATGATGAGCAGTGCACATCCACCGAGCCCCCACGGGGACTCGAACAAGGGTTGGGGTGAACGATTGTCAATCGAACACCTTAACCGCAAGGCTATTCGGGTTGGCTCTGAACGGTTTGTTCAACATCTACAATACATGATATAGCACCCTTCCGTCACTGGCTTTTCAACGGTAACAACCCACTTCCCACACACCGATCGACTCCTATGATGCATCACTTCTCTGTAGGGGCCTAAGTACAACGAAGGCATTCCGTTATGAACAACCTACACAGCTTGGTTACTATTTGCAATTGAGTAGTAGGAGATTAGATTTCTACTTTATATGATTGATCATGCAGCTTGAACGCTCAACTCACCATTGAAAACCATGGAAGCACTGTACAGCTGTTTCATCCTTGTTGGGAATGATGAGCAGTGCACATCCACCGAGCCCCCACGGGGACTCGAACAAGGGTTGGGGTGAACGATTGTCAATCGAACACCTTAACCGCAAGGCTATTCGGGTTGGCTCTGAACGGTTTGTTCAACATCTACAATACATGATATAGCACCCTTCCGTCACTGGCTTTTCAACGGTAACAACCCACTTCCCACACAGCGATCGACTCCTATGATGCATCACTTCTCTGTAGGGGCCTAAGTACAACGAAGGCATTCCGTTATGAACAACCTACACAGCTTGGTTACTATTTGCAATTGAGTAGTAGGAGATTAGATTTCTACATAATATGATTGATCATGCAGCTTGAACGCTCAACTCACCATTGAAAACCATGGAAGCACTGTACAGCTGTTTCATCCTTGTTGGGAATGATGAGCAGTGCACATCCACCGAGCCCCCACGGGGACTCGAACAAGGGTTGGGGTGAACGATTGTCAATCGAACAACCTAACCGCAAGGCTATTCGGGTTGGCTCTGAACGGTTTGTTCAACATCTACAATACATGATATAGCACCCTTCCGTCACTGGCTTTTCAACGGTAACAACCCACTTCCCACACACCGATCGACTCCTATGATGCATCACTTCTCTGTAGGGGCCTAAGTACAACGAAGGCATTCCGTTATGAACAACCTACACAGCTTGGTTACTATTTGCAATTGAGTAGTAGGAGATTAGATTTCTACATAATATGATTGATCATGCAGCTTGAACGCTCAACTCACCATTGAAAACCATGGAAGCACTGTACAGCTGTTTCATCCTTGTTGGGAATGATGAGCAGTGCACATCCACCGAGCCCCCACGGGGACTCGAACAAGGGTTGGGGTGAACGATTGTCAATCGAACACCTTAACCGCAAGGCTATTCGGGTTGGCTCTGAACGGTTTGTTCAACATCTACAATACATGATATAGCACCCTTCCGTCACTGGCTTTTCAACGGTAACAACCCACTTCCCACACAGCGATCGACTCCTATGATGCATCACTTCTCTGTAGGGGCCTAAGTACAACGAAGGCATTCCGTTATGAACAACCTACACAGCTTGGTTACTATTTGCAATTGAGTAGTAGGAGATTAGATTTCTACATAATATGATTGATCATGCAGCTTGAACGCTCAACTCACCATTGAAAACCATGGAAGCACTGTACAGCTGTTTCATCCTTGTTGGGAATGATGAGCAGTGCACATCCACCGAGCCCCCACGGGGACTCGAACAAGGGTTGGGGTGAACGATTGTCAATCGAACACCTTAACCGCAAGGCTATTCGGGTTGGCTCTGAACGGTTTGTTCAACATCTACAATACATGATATAGCACCCTTCCGTCACTGGCTTTTCAACGGTAACAACCCACTTCCCACACACCGATCGACTCCTATGATGCATCACTTCTCTGTAGGGGCCTAAGTACAACGAAGGCATTCCGTTATGAACAACCTACACAGCTTGGTTACTATTTGCAATTGAGTAGTAGGAGATTAGATTTCTACATAATATGATTGATCATGCAGCTTGAACGCTCAACTCACCAATGAAAACCATGGAAGCACTGTACAGCTGTTTCATCCTTGTTGGGAATGATGAGCAGTGCACATCCACCGAGCCCACCCGAGGAGTCGAACAAGGGTTGGGGTGAACGATTGTCAATCGAACACCTTAACCGCAAGGCTATTCGGGTTGGCTCTGAACGGTTTGTTCAACATCTACAATACATGATATAGCACCCTTCCGTCACTGGCTTTTCAACGATAACAACCCACTTCCCACACACCGATCGACTCCTATGATGCATCACTTCTCTGTAGGGGCCTAAGTACAACGAAGGCATTCCGTTATGAACAACCTACACAGCTTGGTTACTATTTGCAATTGAGTAGTAGGAGATTAGATTTCTACATTATATGATTGATCATGCAGCTTGAACGCTCAACTCACCATTGAAAACCATGGAAGCACTGTACAGCTGTTTCATCCTTGTTGGGAATGATGAGCAGTGCACATCCACCGAGCCCCCACGGGGACTCGAACAAGGGTTGGGGTGAACGATTGTCAATCGAACACCTTAACCGCAAGGCTATTCGGGTTGGCTCTGAACGGTTTGTTCAACATCTACAATACATGATATAGCACCCTTCCGTCACTGGCTTTTCAACGGTAACAACCCACTTCCTACAAAGCGATCGACTCCTATGATGCATCACTTCTCTGTAGGGGCCTAAGTACAACGAAGGCATTCCGTTATGAACAACCTACACAGCTTGGTTACTATTTGCAATTGAGTAGTAGGAGATTAGATTTCTACTTTATATGATTGATCATGCAGCTTGAACGCTCAACTCACCATTGAAAACCATGGAAGCACTGTACAGCTGTTTCATCCTTGTTGGGAATGATGAGCAGTGCACATCCACCGAGCCCCCACGGGGACTCGAACAAGGGTTGGGGTGAACGATTGTCAATCGAACAACCTAACCGCAAGGCTATTCGGGTTGGCTCTGAACGGTTTGTTCAACATCTACAATACATGATATAGCACCCTTCCGTCACTAGCTTTTCAACGGTAACAACCCACTTCCCACACACCGATCGACTCCTATGATGCATCACTTCTCTTTAGGGGCCTAAGTACAACGAAGGCATTCCGTTATGAACAACCTACACAGCTTGGTTACTATTTGCAATTGAGTAGTAGGAGATTAGATTTCTACTTTATATGATTGATCATGCAGCTTGAACGCTCAACTCACCATTGAAAACCATGGAAGCACTGTACAGCTGTTTCATCCTTGTTGGGAATGATGAGCAGTGCACATCCACCGAGCCCCCACGGGGACTCGAACAAGGGTTGGGGTGAACGATTGTCAATCGAACACCTTAACCGCAAGGCTATTCGGGTTGGCTCTGAACGGTTTGTTCAACATCTACAATACATGATATAGCACCCTTCCGTCACTGGCTTTTCAACGGTAACAACCCACTTCCCACACACCGATCGACTCCTATGATGCATCACTTCTCTGTAGGGGCCTAAGTACAACGAAGGCATTCCGTTATGAACAACCTACACAGCTTGGTTACTATTTGCAATTGAGTAGTAGGAGATTAGATTTCTACTTTATATGATTGATCATGCAGCTTGAACGCTCAACTCACCATTGAAAACCATGGAAGCACTGTACAGCTGTTTCATCCTTGTTGGGAATGATGAGCAGTGCACATCCACCGAGCCCCCACGGGGACTCGAACAAGGGTTGGGGTGAACGATTGTCAATCGAACACCTTAACCGCAAGGCTATTCGGGTTGGCTCTGAACGGTTTGTTCAACATCTACAATACATGATATAGCACCCTTCCGTCACTGGCTTTTCAACGGTAACAACCCACTTCCCACACACCGATCGACTCCTATGATGCATCACTTCTCTGTAGGGGCCTAAGTACAACGAAGGCATTCCGTTATGAACAACCTACACAGCTTGGTTACTATTTGCAATTGAGTAGTAGGAGATTAGATTTCTACATTATATGATTGATCATGCAGCTTGAACGCTCAACTCACCATTGAAAACCATGGAAGCACTGTACAGCTGTTTCATCCTTGTTGGGAATGATGAGCAGTGCACATCCACCGAGCCCCCACGGGGACTCGAACAAGGGTTGGGGTGAACGATTGTCAATCGAACACCTTAACCGCAAGGCTATTCGGGTTGGCTCTGAACGGTTTGTTCAACATCTACAATACATGATATAGCACCCTTCCGTCACTGGCTTTTCAACGGTAACAACCCACTTCCCACACACCGATCGACTCCTATGATGCATCACTTCTCTGTAGGGGCCTAAGTACAACGAAGGCATTCCGTTATGAACAACCTACACAGCTTGGTTACTATTTGCAATTGAGTAGTAGGAGATTAGATTTCTACTTTATATGATTGATCATGCAGCTTGAACGCTCAACTCACCATTGAAAACCATGGAAGCACTGTACAGCTGTTTCATCCTTGTTGGGAATGATGAGCAGTGCACATCCACCGAGCCCCCACGGGGACTCGAACAAGGGTTGGGGTGAACGATTGTCAATCGAACACCTTAACCGCAAGGCTATTCGGGTTGGCTCTGAACGGTTTGTTCAACATCTACAATACATGATATAGCACCCTTCCGTCACTGGCTTTTCAACGGTAACAACCCACTTCCCACACACCGATCGACTCCTATGATGCATCACTTCTCTTTAGGGGCCTAAGTACAACGAAGGCATTCCGTTATGAACAACCTACACAGCTTGGTTACTATTTGCAATTGAGTAGTAGGAGATTAGATTTCTACTTTATATGATTGATCATGCAGCTTGAACGCTCAACTCACCAATGAAAACCATGGAAGCACTGTACAGCTGTTTCATCCTTGTTGGGAATGATGAGCAGTGCACATCCACCGAGCCCACCCGAGGAGTCGAACAAGGGTTGGGGTGAACGATTGTCAATCGAACACCTTAACCGCAAGGCTATTCGGGTTGGCTCTGAACGGTTTGTTCAACATCTACAATACATGATATAGCACCCTTCCGTCACTGGCTTTTCAACGGTAACAACCCACTTCCCACACACCGATCGACTCCTATGATGCATCACTTCTCTGTAGGGGCCTAAGTACAACGAAGGCATTCCGTTATGAACAACCTACACAGCTTGGTTACTATTTGCAATTGAGTAGTAGGAGATTAGATTTCTACATTATATGATTGATCATGCAGCTTGAACGCTCAACTCACCATTGAAAACCATGGAAGCACTGTACAGCTGTTTCATCCTTGTTGGGAATGATGAGCAGTGCACATCCACCGAGCCCCCACGGGGACTCGAACAAGGGTTGGGGTGAACGATTGTCAATCGAACACCTTAACCGCAAGGCTATTCGGGTTGGCTCTGAACGGTTTGTTCAACATCTACAATACATGATATAGCACCCTTCCGTCACTGGCTTTTCAACGGTAACAACCCACTTCCCACACACCGATCGACTCCTATGATGCATCACTTCTCTGTAGGGGCCTAAGTACAACGAAGGCATTCCGTTATGAACAACCTACACAGCTTGGTTACTATTTGCAATTGAGTAGTAGGAGATTAGATTTCTACTTTATATGATTGATCATGCAGCTTGAACGCTCAACTCACCATTGAAAACCATGGAAGCACTGTACAGCTGTTTCATCCTTGTTGGGAATGATGAGCAGTGCACATCCACCGAGCCCCCACGGGGACTCGAACAAGGGTTGGGGTGAACGATTGTCAATCGAACACCTTAACCGCAAGGCTATTCGGGTTGGCTCTGAACGGTTTGTTCAACATCTACAATACATGATATAGCACCCTTCCGTCACTGGCTTTTCAACGGTAACAACCCACTTCCCACACACCGATCGACTCCTATGATGCATCACTTCTCTGTAGGGGCCTAAGTACAACGAAGGCATTCCGTTATGAACAACCTACACAGCTTGGTTACTATTTGCAATTGAGTAGTAGGAGATTAGATTTCTACATTATATGATTGATCATGCAGCTTGAACGCTCAACTCACCATTGAAAACCATGGAAGCACTGTACAGCTGTTTCATCCTTGTTGGGAATGATGAGCAGTGCACATCCACCGAGCCCCCACGGGGACTCGAACAAGGGTTGGGGTGAACGATTGTCAATCGAACACCTTAACCGCAAGGCTATTCGGGTTGGCTCTGAACGGTTTGTTCAACATCTACAATACATGATATAGCACCCTTCCGTCACTGGCTTTTCAACGGTAACAACCCACTTCCCACACACCGATCGACTCCTATGATGCATCACTTCTCTGTAGGGGCCTAAGTACAACGAAGGCATTCCGTTATGAACAACCTACACAGCTTGGTTACTATTTGCAATTGAGTAGTAGGAGATTAGATTTCTACTTTATATGATTGATCATGCAGCTTGAACGCTCAACTCACCATTGAAAACCATGGAAGCACTGTACAGCTGTTTCATCCTTGTTGGGAATGATGAGCAGTGCACATCCACCGAGCCCCCACGGGGACTCGAACAAGGGTTGGGGTGAACGATTGTCAATCGAACACCTTAACCGCAAGGCTATTCGGGTTGGCTCTGAACGGTTTGTTCAACATCTACAATACATGATATAGCACCCTTCCGTCACTGGCTTTTCAACGGTAACAACCCACTTCCCACACACCGATCGACTCCTATGATGCATCACTTCTCTGTAGGGGCCTAAGTACAACGAAGGCATTCCGTTATGAACAACCTACACAGCTTGGTCACTATTTGCAATTGAGTAGTAGGAGATTAGATTTCTACATAATATGATTGATCATGCAGCTTGAACGCTCAACTCACCAATGAAAACCATGGAAGCACTGTACAGCTGTTTCATCCTTGTTGGGAATGATGAGCAGTGCACATCCACCGAGCCCACCCGAGGAGTCGAACAAGGGTTGGGGTGAACGATTGTCAATCGAACACCTTAACCGCAAGGCTATTCGGGTTGGCTCTGAACGGTTTGTTCAACATCTACAATACATGATATAGCACCCTTCCGTCACTGGCTTTTCAACGGTAACAACCCACTTCCCACACACCGATCGACTCCTATGATGCATCACTTCTCTGTAGGGGCCTAAGTACAACGAAGGCATTCCGTTATGAACAACCTACACAGCTTGGTTACTATTTGCAATTGAGTAGTAGGAGATTAGATTTCTACTTTATATGATTGATCATGCAGCTTGAACGCTCAACTCACCATTGAAAACCATGGAAGCACTGTACAGCTGTTTCATCCTTGTTGGGAATGATGAGCAGTGCACATCCACCGAGCCCCCACGGGGACTCGAACAAGGGTTGGGGTGAACGATTGTCAATCGAACACCTTAACCGCAAGGCTATTCGGGTTGGCTCTGAACGGTTTGTTCAACATCTACAATACATGATATAGCACCCTTCCGTCACTGGCTTTTCAACGGTAACAACCCACTTCCCACACACCGATCGACTCCTATGATGCATCACTTCTCTGTAGGGGCCTAAGTACAACGAAGGCATTCCGTTATGAACAACCTACACAGCTTGGTTACTATTTGCAATTGAGTAGTAGGAGATTAGATTTCTACTTTATATGATTGATCATGCAGCTTGAACGCTCAACTCACCATTGAAAACCATGGAAGCACTGTACAGCTGTTTCATCCTTGTTGGGAATGATGAGCAGTGCACATCCACCGAGCCCCCACGGGGACTCGAACAAGGGTTGGGGTGAACGATTGTCAATCGAACACCTTAACCGCAAGGCTATTCGGGTTGGCTCTGAACGGTTTGTTCAACATCTACAATACATGATATAGCACCCTTCCGTCACTGGCTTTTCAACGGTAACAACCCACTTCCCACACACCGATCGACTCCTATGATGCATCACTTCTCTGTAGGGGCCTAAGTACAACGAAGGCATTCCGTTATGAACAACCTACACAGCTTGGTTACTATTTGCAATTGAGTAGTAGGAGATTAGATTTCTACATAATATGATTGATCATGCAGCTTGAACGCTCAACTCACCATTGAAAACCATGGAAGCACTGTACAGCTGTTTCATCCTTGTTGGGAATGATGAGCAGTGCACATCCACCGAGCCCCCACGGGGACTCGAACAAGGGTTGGGGTGAACGATTGTCAATCGAACACCTTAACCGCAAGGCTATTCGGGTTGGCTCTGAACGGTTTGTTCAACATCTACAATACATGATATAGCACCCTTCCGTCACTGGCTTTTCAACGGTAACAACCCACTTCCCACACACCGATCGACTCCTATGATGCATCACTTCTCTGTAGGGGCCTAAGTACAACGAAGGCATTCCGTTATGAACAACCTACACAGCTTGGTTACTATTTGCAATTGAGTAGTAGGAGATTAGATTTCTACATAATATGATTGATCATGCAGCTTGAACGCTCAACTCACCAATGAAAACCATGGAAGCACTGTACAGCTGTTTCATCCTTGTTGGGAATGATGAGCAGTGCACATCCACCGAGCCCACCCGAGGAGTCGAACAAGGGTTGGGGTGAACGATTGTCAATCGAACACCTTAACCGCAAGGCTATTCGGGTTGGCTCTGAACGGTTTGTTCAACATCTACAATACATGATATAGCACCCTTCCGTCACTGGCTTTTCAACGGTGACAACCCACTTCCCACACAGCGATCGACTCCTATGATGCATCACTTCTGTGTAGGGGCCTAAGTACAACGAAGGCATTCCGTTATGAACAACCTACACAGCTTGGTTACTATTTGCAATTGAGTAGTAGGAGATTAGATTTCTACTTTATATGATTGATCATGCAGCTTGAACGCTCAACTCACCATTGAAAACCATGGAAGCACTGTACAGCTGTTTCATCCTTGTTGGGAATGATGAGCAGTGCACATCCACCGAGCCCCCACGGGGACTCGAACAAGGGTTGGGGTGAACGATTGTCAATCGAACACCTTAACCGCAAGGCTATTCGGGTTGGCTCTGAACGGTTTGTTCAACATCTACAATACATGATATAGCACCCTTCCGTCACTGGCTTTTCAACGGTAACAACCCACTTCCCACACACCGATCGACTCCTATGATGCATCACTTCTCTGTAGGGGCCTAAGTACAACGAAGGCATTCCGTTATGAACAACCTACACAGCTTGGTTACTATTTGCAATTGAGTAGTAGGAGATTAGATTTCTACTTTATATGATTGATCATGCAGCTTGAACGCTCAACTCACCAATGAAAACCATGGAAGCACTGTACAGCTGTTTCATCCTTGTTGGGAATGATGAGCAGTGCACATCCACCGAGCCCCCACGGGGACTCGAACAAGGGTTGGGGTGAACGATTGTCAATCGAACACCTTAACCGCAAGGCTATTCGGGTTGGCTCTGAACGGTTTGTTCAACATCTACAATACATGATATAGCACCCTTCCGTCACTAGCTTTTCAACGGTAACAACCCACTTCCCACACACCGATCGACTCCTATGATGCATCACTTCTCTTTAGGGGCCTAAGTACAACGAAGGCATTCCGTTATGAACAACCTACACAGCTTGGTTACTATTTGCAATTGAGTAGTAGGAGATTAGATTTCTACATAATATGATTGATCATGCAGCTTGAACGCTCAACTCACCATTGAAAACCATGGAAGCACTGTACAGCTGTTTCATCCTTGTTGGGAATGATGAGCAGTGCACATCCACCGAGCCCCCACGGGGACTCGAACAAGGGTTGGGGTGAACGATTGTCAATCGAACACCTTAACCGCAAGGCTATTCGGGTTGGCTCTGAACGGTTTGTTCAACATCTACAATACATGATATAGCACCCTTCCGTCACTGGCTTTTCAACGGTAACAACCCACTTCCCACACACCGATCGACTCCTATGATGCATCACTTCTCTGTAGGGGCCTAAGTACAACGAAGGCATTCCGTTATGAACAACCTACACAGCTTGGTTACTATTTGCAATTGAGTAGTAGGAGATTAGATTTCTACATAATATGATTGATCATGCAGCTTGAACGCTCAACTCACCATTGAAAACCATGGAAGCACTGTACAGCTGTTTCATCCTTGTTGGGAATGATGAGCAGTGCACATCCACCGAGCCCCCACGGGGACTCGAACAAGGGTTGGGGTGAACGATTGTCAATCGAACACCTTAACCGCAAGGCTATTCGGGTTGGCTCTGAACGGTTTGTTCAACATCTACAATACATGATATAGCACCCTTCCGTCACTGGCTTTTCAACGGTAACAACCCACTTCCCACACACCGATCGACTCCTATGATGCATCACTTCTCTGTAGGGGCCTAAGTACAACGAAGGCATTCCGTTATGAACAACCTACACAGCTTGGTTACTATTTGCAATTGAGTAGTAGGAGATTAGATTTCTACTTTATATGATTGATCATGCAGCTTGAACGCTCAACTCACCATTGAAAACCATGGAAGCACTGTACAGCTGTTTCATCCTTGTTGGGAATGATGAGCAGTGCACATCCACCGAGCCCCCACGGGGACTCAAACAAGGGTTGGGGTGAACGATTGTCAATCGAACACCTTAACCGCAAGGCTATTCGGGTTGGCTCTGAACGGTTTGTTCAACATCTACAATACATGATATAGCACCCTTCCGTCACTGGCTTTTCAACGGTAACAACCCACTTCCCACACACCGATCGACTCCTATGATGCATCACTTCTCTGTAGGGGCCTAAGTACAACGAAGGCATTCCGTTATGAACAACCTACACAGCTTGGTTACTATTTGCAATTGAGTAGTAGGAGATTAGATTTCTACTTTATATGATTGATCATGCAGCTTGAACGCTCAACTCACCATTGAAAACCATGGAAGCACTGTACAGCTGTTTCATCCTTGTTGGGAATGATGAGCAGTGCACATCCACCGAGCCCCCACGGGGACTCGAACAAGGGTTGGGGTGAACGATTGTCAATCGAACACCTTAACCGCAAGGCTATTCGGGTTGGCTCTGAACGGTTTGTTCAACATCTACAATACATGATATAGCACCCTTCCGTCACTGGCTTTTCAACGGTAACAACCCACTTCCCACACACCGATCGACTCCTATGATGCATCACTTCTCTGTAGGGGCCTAAGTACAACGAAGGCATTCCGTTATGAACAACCTACACAGCTTGGTTACTATTTGCAATTGAGTAGTAGGAGATTAGATTTCTACTTTATATGATTGATCATGCAGCTTGAACGCTCAACTCACCATTGAAAACCATGGAAGCACTGTACAGCTGTTTCATCCTTGTTGGGAATGATGAGCAGTGCACATCCACCGAGCCCCCACGGGGACTCAAACAAGGGTTGGGGTGAACGATTGTCAATCGAACACCTTAACCGCAAGGCTATTCGGGTTGGCTCTGAACGGTTTGTTCAACATCTACAATACATGATATAGCACCCTTCCGTCACTGGCTTTTCAACGGTAACAACCCACTTCCCACACACCGATCGACTCCTATGATGCATCACTTCTCTGTAGGGGCCTAAGTACAACGAAGGCATTCCGTTATGAACAACCTACACAGCTTGGTTACTATTTGCAATTGAGTAGTAGGAGATTAGATTTCTACATAATATGATTGATCATGCAGCTTGAACGCTCAACTCACCATTGAAAACCATGGAAGCACTGTACAGCTGTTTCATCCTTGTTGGGAATGATGAGCAGTGCACATCCACCGAGCCCCCACGGGGACTCGAACAAGGGTTGGGGTGAACGATTGTCAATCGAACAACCTAACCGCAAGGCTATTCGGGTTGGCTCTGAACGGTTTGTTCAACATCTACAATACATGATATAGCACCCTTCCGTCACTGGCTTTTCAACGGTAACAACCCACTTCCCACACAGCGATCGACTCCTATGATGCATCACTTCTCTGTAGGGGCCTAAGTACAACGAAGGCATTCCGTTATGAACAACCTACACAGCTTGGTTACTATTTGCAATTGAGTAGTAGGAGATTAGATTTCTACTTTATATGATTGATCATGCAGCTTGAACGCTCAACTCACCATTGAAAACCATGGAAGCACTGTACAGCTGTTTCATCCTTGTTGGGAATGATGAGCAGTGCACATCCACCGAGCCCCCACGGGGACTCAAACAAGGGTTGGGGTGAACGATTGTCAATCGAACAACCTAACCGCAAGGCTATTCGGGTTGGCTCTGAACGGTTTGTTCAACATCTACAATACATGATATAGCACCCTTCCGTCACTGGCTTTTCAACGATAACAACCCACTTCCCACACACCGATCGACTCCTATGATGCATCACTTCTCTGTAGGGGCCTAAGTACAACGAAGGCATTCCGTTATGTACCACCTACACAGCTTGGTTACTATTTGCAATTGAGTAGTAGGAGATTAGATTTCTACATAATATGATTGATCATGCAGCTTGAACGCTCAACTCACCATTGAAAACCATGGAAGCACTGTACAGCTGTTTCATCCTTGTTGGGAATGATGAGCAGTGCACATCCACCGAGCCCCCACGGGGACTCGAACAAGGGTTGGGGTGAACGATTGTCAATCGAACACCTTAACCGCAAGGCTATTCGGGTTGGCTCTGAACGGTTTGTTCAACATCTACAATACATGATATAGCACCCTTCCGTCACTGGCTTTTCAACGGTAACAACCCACTTCCCACACACCGATCGACTCCTATGATGCATCACTTCTCTGTAGGGGCCTAAGTACAACGAAGGCATTCCGTTATGAACAACCTACACAGCTTGGTTACTATTTGCAATTGAGTAGTAGGAGATTAGATTTCTACATAATATGATTGATCATGCAGCTTGAACGCTCAACTCACCATTGAAAACCATGGAAGCACTGTACAGCTGTTTCATCCTTGTTGGGAATGATGAGCAGTGCACATCCACCGAGCCCCCACGGGGACTCGAACAAGGGTTGGGGTGAACGATTGTCAATCGAACACCTTAACCGCAAGGCTATTCGGGTTGGCTCTCAACGGTTTGTTCAACATCTACAATACATGATATAGCACCCTTCCGTCACTGGCTTTTCAACGGTAACAACCCACTTCCCACACACCGATCGACTCCTATGATGCATCACTTCTCTGTAGGGGCCTAAGTACAACGAAGGCATTCCGTTATGTACCACCTACACAGCTTGGTTACTATTTGCAATTGAGTAGTAGGAGATTAGATTTCTACATAATATGATTGATCATGCAGCTTGAACGCTCAACTCACCATTGAAAACCATGGAAGCACTGTACAGCTGTTTCATCCTTGTTGGGAATGATGAGCAGTGCACATCCACCGAGCCCCCACGGGGACTCGAACAAGGGTTGGGGTGAACGATTGTCAATCGAACACCTTAACCGCAAGGCTATTCGGGTTGGCTCTGAACGGTTTGTTCAACATCTACAATACATGATATAGCACCCTTCCGTCACTGGCTTTTCAACGGTAACAACCCACTTCCCACACACCGATCGACTCCTATGATGCATCACTTCTCTGTAGGGGCCTAAGTACAACGAAGGCATTCCGTTATGAACAACCTACACAGCTTGGTTACTATTTGCAATTGAGTAGTAGGAGATTAGATTTCTACTTTATATGATTGATCATGCAGCTTGAACGCTCAACTCACCATTGAAAACCATGGAAGCACTGTACAGCTGTTTCATCCTTGTTGGGAATGATGAGCAGTGCACATCCACCGAGCCCCCACGGGGACTCGAACAAGGGTTGGGGTGAACGATTGTCAATCGAACACCTTAACCGCAAGGCTATTCGGGTTGGCTCTGAACGGTTTGTTCAACATCTACAATACATGATATAGCACCCTTCCGTCACTGGCTTTTCAACGGTAACAACCCACTTCCCACACACCGATCGACTCCTATGATGCATCACTTCTCTGTAGGGGCCTAAGTACAACGAAGGCATTCCGTTATGAACAACCTACACAGCTTGGTTACTATTTGCAATTGAGTAGTAGGAGATTAGATTTCTACATAATATGATTGATCATGCAGCTTGAACGCTCAACTCACCATTGAAAACCATGGAAGCACTGTACAGCTGTTTCATCCTTGTTGGGAATGATGAGCAGTGCACATCCACCGAGCCCCCACGGGGACTCGAACAAGGGTTGGGGTGAACGATTGTCAATCGAACAACCTAACCGCAAGGCTATTCGGGTTGGCTCTGAACGGTTTGTTCAACATCTACAATACATGATATAGCACCCTTCCGTCACTGGCTTTTCAACGGTAACAACCCACTTCCCACACAGCGATCGACTCCTATGATGCATCACTTCTCTGTAGGGGCCTAAGTACAACGAAGGCATTCCGTTATGAACAACCTACACAGCTTGGTTACTATTTGCAATTGAGTAGTAGGAGATTAGATTTCTACTTTATATGATTGATCATGCAGCTTGAACGCTCAACTCACCATTGAAAACCATGGAAGCACTGTACAGCTGTTTCATCCTTGTTGGGAATGATGAGCAGTGCACATCCACCGAGCCCCCACGGGGACTCAAACAAGGGTTGGGGTGAACGATTGTCAATCGAACAACCTAACCGCAAGGCTATTCGGGTTGGCTCTGAACGGTTTGTTCAACATCTACAATACATGATATAGCACCCTTCCGTCACTGGCTTTTCAACGATAACAACCCACTTCCCACACACCGATCGACTCCTATGATGCATCACTTCTCTGTAGGGGCCTAAGTACAACGAAGGCATTCCGTTATGTACCACCTACACAGCTTGGTTACTATTTGCAATTGAGTAGTAGGAGATTAGATTTCTACATAATATGATTGATCATGCAGCTTGAACGCTCAACTCACCATTGAAAACCATGGAAGCACTGTACAGCTGTTTCATCCTTGTTGGGAATGATGAGCAGTGCACATCCACCGAGCCCCCACGGGGACTCGAACAAGGGTTGGGGTGAACGATTGTCAATCGAACACCTTAACCGCAAGGCTATTCGGGTTGGCTCTGAACGGTTTGTTCAACATCTACAATACATGATATAGCACCCTTCCGTCACTGGCTTTTCAACGGTAAAAACCCACTTCCCACACAGCGATCGACTCCTATGATGCATCACTTCTCTGTAGGGGCCTAAGTACAACGAAGGCATTCCGTTATGAACAACCTACACAGCTTGGTTACTATTTGCAATTGAGTAGTAGGAGATTAGATTTCTACATAATATGATTGATCATGCAGCTTGAACGCTCAACTCACCATTGAAAACCATGGAAGCACTGTACAGCTGTTTCATCCTTGTTGGGAATGATGAGCAGTGCACATCCACCGAGCCCCCACGGGGACTCGAACAAGGGTTGGGGTGAACGATTGTCAATCGAACACCTTAACCGCAAGGCTATTCGGGTTGGCTCTGAACGGTTTGTTCAACATCTACAATACATGATATAGCACCCTTCCGTCACTGGCTTTTCAACGGTAACAACCCACTTCCCACACACCGATCGACTCCTATGATGCATCACTTCTCTGTAGGGGCCTAAGTACAACGAAGGCATTCCGTTATGAACAACCTACACAGCTTGGTTACTATTTGCAATTGAGTAGTAGGAGATTAGATTTCTACTTTATATGATTGATCATGCAGCTTGAACGCTCAACTCACCATTGAAAACCATGGAAGCACTGTACAGCTGTTTCATCCTTGTTGGGAATGATGAGCAGTGCACATCCACCGAGCCCCCACGGGGACTCGAACAAGGGTTGGGGTGAACGATTGTCAATCGAACACCTTAACCGCAAGGCTATTCGGGTTGGCTCTGAACGGTTTGTTCAACATCTACAATACATGATATAGCACCCTTCCGTCACTGGCTTTTCAACGGTAACAACCCACTTCCCACACACCGATCGACTCCTATGATGCATCACTTCTCTGTAGGGGCCTAAGTACAACGAAGGCATTCCGTTATGAACAACCTACACAGCTTGGTTACTATTTGCAATTGAGTAGTAGGAGATTAGATTTCTACATAATATGATTGATCATGCAGCTTGAACGCTCAACTCACCATTGAAAACCATGGAAGCACTGTACAGCTGTTTCATCCTTGTTGGGAATGATGAGCAGTGCACATCCACCGAGCCCCCACGGGGACTCGAACAAGGGTTGGGGTGAACGATTGTCAATCGAACACCTTAACCGCAAGGCTATTCGGGTTGGCTCTGAACGGTTTGTTCAACATCTACAATACATGATATAGCACCCTTCCGTCACTGGCTTTTCAACGGTAACAACCCACTTCCCACACACCGATCGACTCCTATGATGCATCACTTCTCTGTAGGGGCCTAAGTACAACGAAGGCATTCCGTTATGAACCACCTACACAGCTTGGTTACTATTTGCAATTGAGTAGTAGGAGATTAGATTTCTACTTTATATGATTGATCATGCAGCTTGAACGCTCAACTCACCATTGAAAACCATGGAAGCACTGTACAGCTGTTTCATCCTTGTTGGGAATGATGAGCAGTGCACATCCACCGAGCCCCCACGGGGACTCGAACAAGGGTTGGGGTGAACGATTGTCAATCGAACACCTTAACCGCAAGGCTATTCGGGTTGGCTCTGAACGGTTTGTTCAACATCTACAATACATGATATAGCACCCTTCCGTCACTGGCTTTTCAACGGTAACAACCCACTTCCCACACACCGATCGACTCCTATGATGCATCACTTCTCTGTAGGGGCCTAAGTACAACGAAGGCATTCCGTTATGAACAACCTACACAGCTTGGTTACTATTTGCAATTGAGTAGTAGGAGATTAGATTTCTACTTTATATGATTGATCATGCAGCTTGAACGCTCAACTCACCATTGAAAACCATGGAAGCACTGTACAGCTGTTTCATCCTTGTTGGGAATGATGAGCAGTGCACATCCACCGAGCCCCCACGGGGACTCGAACAAGGGTTGGGGTGAACGATTGTCAATCGAACACCTTAACCGCAAGGCTATTCGGGTTGGCTCTGAACGGTTTGTTCAACATCTACAATACATGATATAGCACCCTTCCGTCACTGGCTTTTCAACGGTAACAACCCACTTCCCACACACCGATCGACTCCTATGATGCATCACTTCTCTGTAGGGGCCTAAGTACAACGAAGGCATTCCGTTATGAACAACCTACACAGCTTGGTTACTATTTGCAATTGAGTAGTAGGAGATTAGATTTCTACTTTATATGATTGATCATGCAGCTTGAACGCTCAACTCACCATTGAAAACCATGGAAGCACTGTACAGCTGTTTCATCCTTGTTGGGAATGATGAGCAGTGCACATCCACCGAGCCCCCACGGGGACTCGAACAAGGGTTGGGGTGAACGATTGTCAATCGAACACCTTAACCGCAAGGCTATTCGGGTTGGCTCTGAACGGTTTGTTCAACATCTACAATACATGATATAGCACCCTTCCGTCACTGGCTTTTCAACGGTAACAACCCACTTCCCACACACCGATCGACTCCTATGATGCATCACTTCTCTGTAGGGGCCTAAGTACAACGAAGGCATTCCGTTATGAACAACCTACACAGCTTGGTTACTATTTGCAATTGAGTAGTAGGAGATTAGATTTCTACATAATATGATTGATCATGCAGCTTGAACGCTCAACTCACCATTGAAAACCATGGAAGCACTGTACAGCTGTTTCATCCTTGTTGGGAATGATGAGCAGTGCACATCCACCGAGCCCCCACGGGGACTCGAACAAGGGTTGGGGTGAACGATTGTCAATCGAACACCTTAACCGCAAGGCTATTCGGGTTGGCTCTGAACGGTTTGTTCAACATCTACAATACATGATATAGCACCCTTCCGTCACTGGCTTTTCAACGGTAACAACCCACTTCCCACACACCGATCGACTCCTATGATGCATCACTTCTCTGTAGGGGCCTAAGTACAACGAAGGCATTCCGTTATGAACCACCTACACAGCTTGGTTACTATTTGCAATTGAGTAGTAGGAGATTAGATTTCTACTTTATATGATTGATCATGCAGCTTGAACGCTCAACTCACCATTGAAAACCATGGAAGCACTGTACAGCTGTTTCATCCTTGTTGGGAATGATGAGCAGTGCACATCCACCGAGCCCCCACGGGGACTCGAACAAGGGTTGGGGTGAACGATTGTCAATCGAACACCTTAACCGCAAGGCTATTCGGGTTGGCTCTGAACGGTTTGTTCAACATCTACAATACATGATATAGCACCCTTCCGTCACTGGCTTTTCAACGGTAACAACCCACTTCCCACACACCGATCGACTCCTATGATGCATCACTTCTCTGTAGGGGCCTAAGTACAACGAAGGCATTCCGTTATGAACAACCTACACAGCTTGGTTACTATTTGCAATTGAGTAGTAGGAGATTAGATTTCTACTTTATATGATTGATCATGCAGCTTGAACGCTCAACTCACCATTGAAAACCATGGAAGCACTGTACAGCTGTTTCATCCTTGTTGGGAATGATGAGCAGTGCACATCCACCGAGCCCCCACGGGGACTCGAACAAGGGTTGGGGTGAACGATTGTCAATCGAACACCTTAACCGCAAGGCTATTCGGGTTGGCTCTGAACGGTTTGTTCAACATCTACAATACATGATATAGCACCCTTCCGTCACTGGCTTTTCAACGGTAACAACCCACTTCCCACACACCGATCGACTCCTATGATGCATCACTTCTCTGTAGGGGCCTAAGTACAACGAAGGCATTCCGTTATGAACAACCTACACAGCTTGGTTACTATTTGCAATTGAGTAGTAGGAGATTAGATTTCTACATAATATGATTGATCATGCAGCTTGAACGCTCAACTCACCATTGAAAACCATGGAAGCACTGTACAGTTGTTTCATCCTTGTTGGGAATGATGAGCAGTGCACATCCACCGAGCCCCCACGGGGACTCGAACAAGGGTTGGGGTGAACGATTGTCAATCGAACACCTTAACCGCAAGGCTATTCGGGTTGGCTCTGAACGGTTTGTTCAACATCTACAATACATGATATAGCACCCTTCCGTCACTGGCTTTTCAACGGTAACAACCCACTTCCCACACAGCGATCGACTCCTATGATGCATCACTTCTCTGTAGGGGCCTAAGTACAACGAAGGCATTCCGTTATGAACAACCTACACAGCTTGGTTACTATTTGCAATTGAGTAGTAGGAGATTAGATTTCTACTTTATATGATTGATCATGCAGCTTGAACGCTCAACTCACCATTGAAAACCATGGAAGCACTGTACAGCTGTTTCATCCTTGTTGGGAATGATGAGCAGTGCACATCCACCGAGCCCCCACGGGGACTCGAACAAGGGTTGGGGTGAACGATTGTCAATCGAACACCTTAACCGCAAGGCTATTCGGGTTAGCTCTGAACGGTTTGTTCAACATCTACAATACATGATATAGCACCCTTCCGTCACTGGCTTTTCAACGGTAACAACCCACTTCCCACACACCGATCGACTCCTATGATGCATCACTTCTCTGTAGGGGCCTAAGTACAACGAAGGCATTCCGTTATGAACAACCTACACAGCTTGGTTACTATTTGCAATTGAGTAGTAGGAGATTAGATTTCTACTTTATATGATTGATCATGCAGCTTGAACGCTCAACTCACCATTGAAAACCATGGAAGCACTGTACAGTTGTTTCATCCTTGTTGGGAATGATGAGCAGTGCACATCCACCGAGCCCCCACGGGGACTCGAACAAGGGTTGGGGTGAACGATTGTCAATCGAACACCTTAACCGCAAGGCTATTCGGGTTGGCTCTGAACGGTTTGTTCAACATCTACAATACATGATATAGCACCCTTCCGTCACTGGCTTTTCAACGGTAACAACCCACTTCCCACACACCGATCGACTCCTATGATGCATCACTTCTCTGTAGGGGCCTAAGTACAACGAAGGCATTCCGTTATGAACAACCTACACAGCTTGGTTACTATTTGCAATTGAGTAGTAGGAGATTAGATTTCTACTTTATATGATTGATCATGCAGCTTGAACGCTCAACTCACCATTGAAAACCATGGAAGCACTGTACAGCTGTTTCATCCTTGTTGGGAATGATGAGCAGTGCACATCCACCGAGCCCCCACGGGGACTGGAACAAGGGTTGGGGTGAACGATTGTCAATCGAACACCTTAACCGCAAGGCTATTCGGGTTGGCTCTGAACGGTTTGTTCAACATCTACAATACATGATATAGCACCCTTCCGTCACTGGCTTTTCAACGGTAACAACCCACTTCCCACACACCGATCGACTCCTATGATGCATCACTTCTCTGTAGGGGCCTAAGTACAACGAAGGCATTCCGTTATGAACAACCTACACAGCTTGGTTACTATTTGCAATTGAGTAGTAGGAGATTAGATTTCTACATAATATGATTGATCATGCAGCTTGAACGCTCAACTCACCATTGAAAACCATGGAAGCACTGTACAGTTGTTTCATCCTTGTTGGGAATGATGAGCAGTGCACATCCACCGAGCCCCCACGGGGACTCGAACAAGGGTTGGGGTGAACGATTGTCAATCGAACACCTTAACCGCAAGGCTATTCGGGTTGGCTCTGAACGGTTTGTTCAACATCTACAATACATGATATAGCACCCTTCCGTCACTGGCTTTTCAACGGTAACAACCCACTTCCCACACACCGATCGACTCCTATGATGCATCACTTCTCTGTAGGGGCCTAAGTACAACGAAGGCATTCCGTTATGAACAACCTACACAGCTTGGTTACTATTTGCAATTGAGTAGTAGGAGATTAGATTTCTACTTTATATGATTGATCATGCAGCTTGAACGCTCAACTCACCATTGAAAACCATGGAAGCACTGTACAGTTGTTTCATCCTTGTTGGGAATGATGAGCAGTGCACATCCACCGAGCCCCCACGGGGACTCGAACAAGGGTTGGGGTGAACGATTGTCAATCGAACACCTTAACCGCAAGGCTATTCGGGTTGGCTCTGAACGGTTTGTTCAACATCTACAATACATGATATAGCACCCTTCCGTCACTGGCTTTTCAACGGTAACAACCCACTTCCCACACACCGATCGACTCCTATGATGCATCACTTCTCTGTAGGGGCCTAAGTACAACGAAGGCATTCCGTTATGAACAACCTACACAGCTTGGTTACTATTTGCAATTGAGTAGTAGGAGATTAGATTTCTACTTTATATGATTGATCATGCAGCTTGAACGCTCAACTCACCATTGAAAACCATGGAAGCACTGTACAGCTGTTTCATCCTTGTTGGGAATGATGAGCAGTGCACATCCACCGAGCCCCCACGGGGACTCGAACAAGGGTTGGGGTGAACGATTGTCAATCGAACACCTTAACCGCAAGGCTATTCGGGTTGGCTCTGAACGGTTTGTTCAACATCTACAATACATGATATAGCACCCTTCCGTCACTGGCTTTTCAACGGTAACAACCCACTTCCCACACACCGATCGACTCCTATGATGCATCACTTCTCTGTAGGGGCCTAAGTACAACGAAGGCATTCCGTTATGAACAACCTACACAGCTTGGTTACTATTTGCAATTGAGTAGTAGGAGATTAGATTTCTACTTTATATGATTGATCATGCAGCTTGAACGCTCAACTCACCATTGAAAACCATGGAAGCACTGTACAGTTGTTTCATCCTTGTTGGGAATGATGAGCAGTGCACATCCACCGAGCCCCCACGGGGACTCGAACAAGGGTTGGGGTGAACGATTGTCAATCGAACACCTTAACCGCAAGGCTATTCGGGTTGGCTCTGAACGGTTTGTTCAACATCTACAATACATGATATAGAACCCTTCCGTCACTGGCTTTTCAACGGTAACAACCCACTTCCCACACACCGATCGACTCCTATGATGCATCACTTCTCTGTAGGGGCCTAAGTACAACGAAGGCATTCCGTTATGAACAACCTACACAGCTTGGTTACTATTTGCAATTGAGTAGTAGGAGATTAGATTTCTACTTTATATGATTGATCATGCAGCTTGAACGCTCAACCCACCATTGAAAACCATGGAAGCACTGTACAGTTGTTTCATCCTTGTTGGGAATGATGAGCAGTGCACATCCACCGAGCCCCCACGGGGACTCAAACAAGGGTTGGGGTGAACGATTGTCAATCGAACACCTTAACCGCAAGGCTATTCGGGTTGGCTCTGAACGGTTTGTTCAACATCTACAATACATGATATAGCACCCTTCCGTCACTGGCTTTTCAACGGTAACAACCCACTTCCCACACACCGATCGACTCCTATGATGCATCACTTCTCTGTAGGGGCCTAAGTACAACGAAGGCATTCCGTTATGAACAACCTACACAGCTTGGTTACTATTTGCAATTGAGTAGTAGGAGATTAGATTTCTACTTTATATGATTGATCATGCAGCTTGAACGCTCAACTCACCATTGAAAACCATGGAAGCACTGTACAGCTGTTTCATCCTTGTTGGGAATGATGAGCAGTGCACATCCACCGAGCCCCCACGGGCACTCGAACAAGGGTTCGGGTGAACGATTGTCAATCGAACAACCTAACCGCAAGGCTATTCGGGTTGGCTCTGAACGGTTTGTTCAACATCTACAATACATGATATAGCACCCTTCCGTCACTGGCTTTTCAACGGTAACAACCCACTTCCCACACAGCGATCGACTCCTATGATGCATCACTTCTCTGTAGGGGCCTAAGTACAACGAAGGCATTCCGTTATGAACAACCTACACAGCTTGGTTACTATTTGCAATTGAGTAGTAGGAGATTAGATTTCTACATAATATGATTGATCATGCAGCTTGAACGCTCAACTCACCATTGAAAACCATGGAAGCACTGTACAGCTGTTTCATCCTTGTTGGGAATGATGAGCAGTGCACATCCACCGAGCCCCCACGGGGACTCGAACAAGGGTTCGGGTGAACGATTGTCAATCGAACACCTTAACCGCAAGGCTATTCGGGTTGGCTCTGAACGGTTTGTTCAACATCTACAATACATGATATAGCACCCTTCCGTCACTGGCTTTTCAACGGTAACAACCCACTTCCCACACACCGATCGACTCCTATGATGCATCACTTCTCTGTAGGGGCCTAAGTACAACGAAGGCATTCCGTTATGAACAACCTACACAGCTTGGTTACTATTTGCAATTGAGTAGTAGGAGATTAGATTTCTACTTTATATGATTGATCATGCAGCTTGAACGCTCAACTCACCATTGAAAACCATGGAAGCACTGTACAGTTGTTTCATCCTTGTTGGGAATGATGAGCAGTGCACATCCACCGAGCCCCCACGGGGACTCGAACAAGGGTTGGGGTGAACGATTGTCAATCGAACACCTTAACCGCAAGGCTATTCGGGTTGGCTCTGAACGGTTTGTTCAACATCTACAATACATGATATAGCACCCTTCCGTCACTGGCTTTTCAACGGTAACAACCCACTTCCCACACACCGATCGACTCCTATGATGCATCACTTCTCTGTAGGGGCCTAAGTACAACGAACGCATTCCGTTATGAACAACCTACACAGCTTGGTTACTATTTGCAATTGAGTAGTAGGAGATTAGATTTCTACATAATATGATTGATCATGCAGCTTGAACGCTCAACTCACCATTGAAAACCATGGAAGCACTGTACAGCTGTTTCATCCTTGTTGGGAATGATGAGCAGTGCACATCCACCGAGCCCCCACGGGGACTCGAACAAGGGTTGGGGTGAACGATTGTCAATCGAACAACCTAACCGCAAGGCTATTCGGGTTGGCTCTGAACGGTTTGTTCAACATCTACAATACATGATATAGCACCCTTCCGTCACTGGCTTTTCAACGGTAACAACCCACTTCCCACACACCGATCGACTCCTATGATGCATCACTTCTCTGTAGGGGCCTAAGTACAACGAAGGCATTCCGTTATGAACAACCTACACAGCTTGGTTACTATTTGCAATTGAGTAGTAGGAGATTAGATTTCTACTTTATATGATTGATCATGCAGCTTGAACGCTCAACTCACCATTGAAAACCATGGAAGCACTGTACAGTTGTTTCATCCATGTTGGGAATGATGAGCAGTGCACATCCACCGAGCCCCCACGGGGACTCGAACAAGGGTTGGGGTGAACGATTGTCAATCGAACACCTTAACCGCAAGGCTATTCGGGTTGGCTCTGAACGGTTTGTTCAACATCTACAATACATGATATAGCACCCTTCCGTCACTGGCTTTTCAACGGTAACAACCCACTTCCCACACACCGATCGACTCCTATGATGCATCACTTCTCTGTAGGGGCCTAAGTACAACGAAGGCATTCCGTTATGAACCACCTACACAGCTTGGTTACTATTTGCAATTGAGTAGTAGGAGATTAGATTTCTACTTTATATGATTGATCATGCAGCTTGAACGCTCAACTCACCATTGAAAACCATGGAAGCACTGTACAGCTGTTTCATCCTTGTTGGGAATGATGAGCAGTGCACATCCACCGAGCCCCCACGGGGACTCGAACAAGGGTTGGGGTGAACGATTGTCAATCGAACACCTTAACCGCAAGGCTATTCGGGTTGGCTCTGAACGGTTTGTTCAACATCTACAATACATGATATAGCACCCTTCCGTCACTGGCTTTTCAACGGTAACAACCCACTTCCCACACACCGATCGACTCCTATGATGCATCACTTCTCTGTAGGGGCCTAAGTACAACGAAGGCATTCCGTTATGAACAACCTACACAGCTTGGTTACTATTTGCAATTGAGTAGTAGGAGATTAGATTTCTACTTTATATGATTGATCATGCAGCTTGAACGCTCAACTCACCATTGAAAACCATGGAAGCACTGTACAGTTGTTTCATCCTTGTTGGGAATGATGAGCAGTGCACATCCACCGAGCCCCCACGGGCACTCGAACAAGGGTTCGGGTGAACGATTGTCAATCGAACACCTTAACCGCAAGGCTATTCGGGTTGGCTCTGAACGGTTTGTTCAACATCTACAATACATGATATAGCACCCTTCCGTCACTGGCTTTTCAACGGTAACAACCCACTTCCCACACACCGATCGACTCCTATGATGCATCACTTCTCTGTAGGGGCCTAAGTACAACGAAGGCATTCCGTTATGAACAACCTACACAGCTTGGTTACTATTTGCAATTGAGTAGTAGGAGATTAGATTTCTACATAATATGATTGATCATGCAGCTTGAACGCTCAACTCACCATTGAAAACCATGGAAGCACTGTACAGCTGTTTCATCCTTGTTGGGAATGATGAGCAGTGCACATCCACCGAGCCCCCACGGGGACTCGAACAAGGGTTGGGGTGAACGATTGTCAATCGAACACCTTAACCGCAAGGCTATTCGGGTTGGCTCTGAACGGTTTGTTCAACATCTACAATACATGATATAGCACCCTTCCGTCACTGGCTTTTCAACGGTAACAACCCACTTCCCACACACCGATCGACTCCTATGATGCATCACTTCTCTGTAGGGGCCTAAGTACAACGAAGGCATTCCGTTATGAACAACCTACACAGCTTGGTTACTATTTGCAATTGAGTAGTAGGAGATTAGATTTCTACTTTATATGATTGATCATGCAGCTTGAACGCTCAACTCACCATTGAAAACCATGGAAGCACTGTACAGCTGTTTCATCCTTGTTGGGAATGATGAGCAGTGTACATCCACCGAGCCCCCACGGGGACTCAAACAAGGGTTGGGGTGAACGATTGTCAATCGAACACCTTAACCGCAAGGCTATTCGGGTTGGCTCTGAACGGTTTGTTCAACATCTACAATACATGATATAGCACCCTTCCGTCACTGGCTTTTCAACGGTAACAACCCAATTCCCACACACCGATCGACTCCTATGATGCATCACTTCTCTGTAGGGGCCTAAGTACAACGAAGGCATTCCGTTATGAACAACCTACACAGCTTGGTTACTATTTGCAATTGAGTAGTAGGAGATTAGATTTCTACTTTATATGATTGATCATGCAGCTTGAACGCTCAACTCACCATTGAAAACCATGGAAGCACTGTACAGTTGTTTCATCCTTGTTGGGAATGATGAGCAGTGCACATCCACCGAGCCCCCACGGGGACTCGAACAAGGGTTGGGGTGAACGATTGTCAATCGAACACCTTAACCGCAAGGCTATTCGGGTTGGCTCTGAACGGTTTGTTCAACATCTACAATACATGATATAGCACCCTTCCGTCACTGGCTTTTCAACGGTAACAACCCAATTCCCACACACCGATCGACTCCTATGATGCATCACTTCTCTGTAGGGGCCTAAGTACAACGAAGGCATTCCGTTATGAACAACCTACACAGCTTGGTTACTATTTGCAATTGAGTAGTAGGAGATTAGATTTCTACTTTATATGATTGATCATGCAGCTTGAACGCTCAACTCACCATTGAAAACCATGGAAGCACTGTACAGCTGTTTCATCCTTGTTGGGAATGATGAGCAGTGCACATCCACCGAGCCCCCACGGGGACTCGAACAAGGGTTCGGGTGAACGATTGTCAATCGAACACCTTAACCGCAAGGCTATTCGGGTTGGCTCTGAACGGTTTGTTCAACATCTACAATACATGATATAGCACCCTTCCGTCACTGGCTTTTCAACGGTAACAACCCACTTCCCACACACCGATCGACTCCTATGATGCATCACTTCTCTGTAGGGGCCTAAGTACAACGAAGGCATTCCGTTATGAACAACCTACACAGCTTGGTTACTATTTGCAATTGAGTAGTAGGAGATTAGATTTCTACATAATATGATTGATCATGCAGCTTGAACGCTCAACTCACCATTGAAAACCATGGAAGCACTGTACAGTTGTTTCATCCTTGTTGGGAATGATGAGCAGTGCACATCCACCGAGCCCCCACGGGGACTCGAACAAGGGTTGGGGTGAACGATTGTCAATCGAACACCTTAACCGCAAGGCTATTCGGGTTGGCTCTGAACGGTTTGTTCAACATCTACAATACATGATATAGCACCCTTCCGTCACTGGCTTTTCAACGGTAACAACCCACTTCCCACACACCGATCGACTCCTATGATGCATCACTTCTCTGTAGGGGCCTAAGTACAACGAAGGCATTCCGTTATGAACAACCTACACAGCTTGGTTACTATTTGCAATTGAGTAGTAGGAGATTAGATTTCTACTTTATATGATTGATCATGCAGCTTGAACGCTCAACTCACCATTGAAAACCATGGAAGCACTGTACAGCTGTTTCATCCTTGTTGGGAATGATGAGCAGTGCACATCCACCGAGCCCCCACGGGGACTCGAACAAGGGTTGGGGTGAACGATTGTCAATCGAACACCTTAACCGCAAGGCTATTCGGGTTGGCTCTGAACGGTTTGTTCAACATCTACAATACATGATATAGCACCCTTCCGTCACTGGCTTTTCAACGGTAACAACCCACTTCCCACACACCGATCGACTCCTATGATGCATCACTTCTCTGTAGGGGCCTAAGTACAACGAAGGCATTCCGTTATGAACAACCTACACAGCTTGGTTACTATTTGCAATTGAGTAGTAGGAGATTAGATTTCTACTTTATATGATTGATCATGCAGCTTGAACGCTCAACCCACCATTGAAAACCATGGAAGCACTGTACAGTTGTTTCATCCTTGTTGGGAATGATGAGCAGTGCACATCCACCGAGCCCCCACGGGGACTCGAACAAGGGTTGGGGTGAACGATTGTCAATCGAACACCTTAACCGCAAGGCTATTCGGGTTGGCTCTGAACGGTTTGTTCAACATCTACAATACATGATATAGCACCCTTCCGTCACTGGCTTTTCAACGGTAACAACCCACTTCCCACACACCGATCGACTCCTATGATGCATCACTTCTCTGTAGGGGCCTAAGTACAACGAAGGCATTCCGTTATGAACAACCTACACAGCTTGGTTACTATTTGCAATTGAGTAGTAGGAGATTAGATTTCTACATAATATGATTGATCATGCAGCTTGAACGCTCAACTCACCATTGAAAACCATGGAAGCACTGTACAGCTGTTTCATCCTTGTTGGGAATGATGAGCAGTGCACATCCACCGAGCCCCCACGGGGACTCAAACAAGGGTTGGGGTGAACGATTGTCAATCGAACACCTTAACCGCAAGGCTATTCGGGTTGGCTCTGAACGGTTTGTTCAACATCTACAATACATGATATAGCACCCTTCCGTCACTGGCTTTTCAACGGTAACAACCCAATTCCCACACACCGATCGACTCCTATGATGCATCACTTCTCTGTAGGGGCCTAAGTACAACGAAGGCATTCCGTTATGAACAACCTACACAGCTTGGTTACTATTTGCAATTGAGTAGTAGGAGATTAGATTTCTACATAATATGATTGATCATGCAGCTTGAACGCTCAACTCACCATTGAAAACCATGGAAGCACTGTACAGCTGTTTCATCCTTGTTGGGAATGATGAGCAGTGCACATCCACCGAGCCCCCACGGGGACTCGAACAAGGGTTGGGGTGAACGATTGTCAATCGAACAACCTAACCGCAAGGCTATTCGGGTTGGCTCTGAACGGTTTGTTCAACATCTACAATACATGATATAGCACCCTTCCGTCACTGGCTTTTCAACGGTAACAACCCACTTCCCACACACCGATCGACTCCTATGATGCATCACTTCTCTGTAGGGGCCTAAGTACAACGAACGCATTCCGTTATGAACAACCTACACAGCTTGGTTACTATTTGCAATTGAGTAGTAGGAGATTAGATTTCTACTTTATATGATTGATCATGCAGCTTGAACGCTCAACGCACCATTGAAAACCATGGAAGCACTGTACAGCTGTTTCATCCTTGTTGGGAATGATGAGCAGTGCACATCCACCGAGCCCCCACGGGGACTCGAACAAGGGTTGGGGTGAACGATTGTCAATCGAACACCTTAACCGCAAGGCTATTCGGGTTGGCTCTGAACGGTTTGTTCAACATCTACAATACATGATATAGCACCCTTCCGTCACTGGCTTTTCAACGGTAACAACCCACTTCCCACACACCGATCGACTCCTATGATGCATCACTTCTCTGTAGGGGCCTGAGTACAACGAAGGCATTCCGTTATGAACAACCTACACAGCTTGGTTACTATTTGCAATTGAGTAGTAGGAGATTAGATTTCTACTTTATATGATTGATCATGCAGCTTGAACGCTCAACTCACCATTGAAAACCATGGAAGCACTGTACAGTTGTTTCATCCTTGTTGGGAATGATGAGCAGTGCACATCCACCGAGCCCCCACGGGGACTCGAACAAGGGTTCGGGTGAACGATTGTCAATCGAACAACCTAACCGCAAGGCTATTCGGGTTGGCTCTGAACGGTTTGTTCAACATCTACAATACATGATATAGCACCCTTCCGTCACTGGCTTTTCAACGGTAACAACCCAACTCTCACACAGCGATCGACTCCTATGATGCATCACTTCTCTGTAGGGGCCTAAGTACAACGAAGGCATTCCGTTATGAACAACCTACACAGCTTGGTTACTATTTGCAATTGAGTAGTAGGAGATTAGATTTCTACTTTATATGATTGATCATGCAGCTTGAACGCTCAACTCACCATTGAAAACCATGGAAGCACTGTACAGCTGTTTCATCCTTGTTGGGAATGATGAGCAGTGCACATCCACCGAGCCCCCACGGGGACTCGAACAAGGGTTGGGGTGAACGATTGTCAATCGAACACCTTAACCGCAAGGCTATTCGGGTTGGCTCTGAACGGTTTGTTCAACATCTACAATACATGATATAGCACCCTTCCGTCACTGGCTTTTCAACGGTAACAACCCACTTCCCACACACCGATCGACTCCTATGATGCATCACTTCTCTGTAGGGGCCTAAGTACAACGAAGGCATTCCGTTATGAACAACCTACACAGCTTGGTTACTATTTGCAATTGAGTAGTAGGAGATTAGATTTCTACATAATATGATTGATCATGCAGCTTGAACGCTCAACTCACCATTGAAAACCATGGAAGCACTGTACAGCTGTTTCATCCTTGTTGGGAATGATGAGCAGTGCACATCCACCGAGCCCCCACGGGGACTCGAACAAGGGTTGGGGTGAACGATTGTCAATCGAACACCTTAACCGCAAGGCTATTCGGGTTGGCTCTGAACGGTTTGTTCAACATCTACAATACATGATATAGCACCCTTCCGTCACTGGCTTTTCAACGGTAACAACCCACTTCCCACACACCGATCGACTCCTATGATGCATCACTTCTCTGTAGGGGCCTAAGTACAACGAAGGCATTCCGTTATGAACAACCTACACAGCTTGGTTACTATTTGCAATTGAGTAGTAGGAGATTAGATTTCTACATTATATGATTGATCATGCAGCTTGAACGCTCAACTCACCATTGAAAACCATGGAAGCACTGTACAGCTGTTTCATCCTTGTTGGGAATGATGAGCAGTGCACATCCACCGAGCCCCCACGGGGACTCAAACAAGGGTTGGGGTGAACGATTGTCAATCGAACACCTTAACCGCAAGGCTATTCGGGTTGGCTCTGAACGGTTTGTTCAACATCTACAATACATGATATAGCACCCTTCCGTCACTGGCTTTTCAACGGTAAAAACCCACTTCCCACACACCGATCGACTCCTATGATGCATCACTTCTCTGTAGGGGCCTAAGTACAACGAAGGCATTCCGTTATGAACAACCTACACAGCTTGGTTACTATTTGCAATTGAGTAGTAGGAGATTAGATTTCTACTTTATATGATTGATCATGCAGCTTGAACGCTCAACTCACCATTGAAAACCATGGAAGCACTGTACAGCTGTTTCATCCTTGTTGGGAATGATGAGCAGTGCACATCCACCGAGCCCCCACGGGGACTCAAACAAGGGTTGGGGTGAACGATTGTCAATCGAACACCTTAACCGCAAGGCTATTCGGGTTGGCTCTGAACGGTTTGTTCAACATCTACAATACATGATATAGCACCCTTCCGTCACTGGCATTTGAACGGTAACAACCCACTTCCCACACACCGATCGACTCCTATGATGCATCACTTCTCTGTAGGGGCCTAAGTACAACGAAGGCATTCCGTTATGAACAACCTACACAGCTTGGTTACTATTTGCAATTGAGTAGTAGGAGATTAGATTTCTACTTTATATGATTGATCATGCAGCTTGAACGCTCAACTCACCATTGAAAACCATGGAAGCACTGTACAGCTGTTTCATCCTTGTTGGGAATGATGAGCAGTGCACATCCACCGAGCCCCCACGGGGACTCGAACAAGGGTTGGGGTGAACGATTGTCAATCGAACACCTTAACCGCAAGGCTATTCGGGTTGGCTCTGAACGGTTTGTTCAACATCTACAATACATGATATAGCACCCTTCCGTCACTGGATTTTCAACGGTAACAACCCACTTCCCACACACCGATCGACTCCTATGATGCATCACTTCTCTCTAGGGGCCTAAGTACAACGAAGGCATTCCGTTATGAACAACCTACACAGCTTGGTTACTATTTGCAATTGAGTAGTAGGAGATTAGATTTCTACATAATATGGTTGATCATGCAGCTTAAACGCACAACTCACCATTGAAAACCATGGAAGCACTGTACAGCTGTTTCATCCTTGTTGGGAATGATGAGCAGTGCACATCCACCGAGCCCCCACGGGCACTCGAACAAGGGTTGGGGTGAACGATTGTCAATCGAACACCTTAACCGCAAGGCTATTCGGGTTGGCTCTGAACGGTTTGTTCAACATCTACAATACATGATATAGCACCCTTCCGTCACTGGCTTTTCAACGGTAACAACCCACTTCCCACACAGCGATCGACTCCTATGATGCATCACTTCTCTGTAGGGGCCTAAGTACAACGAAGGCATTCCGTTATGAACAACCTACACAGCTTGGTTACTATTTGCAATTGAGTAGTAGGAGATTAGATTTCTACTTTATATGATTGATCATGCAGCTTGAACGCTCAACTCACCATTGAAAACCATGGAAGCACTGTACAGCTGTTTCATCCTTGTTGGGAATGATGAGCAGTGCACATCCACCGAGCCCCCACGGAGACTCAAACAAGGGTTGGGGTGAACGATTGTCAATCGAACACCTTAACCGCAAGGCTATTCGGGTTGGCTCTCAACGGTTTGTTCAACATCTACAATACATGATATAGCACCCTTCCGTCACTGGCTTTTCAACGGTAACAACCCACTTCCCACACACCGATCGACTCCTATGATGCATCACTTCTCTGTAGGGGCCTAAGTACAACGAAGGCATTCCGTTATGAACAACCTACACAGCTTGGTTACTATTTGCAATTGAGTAGTAGGAGATTAGATTTCTACTTTATATGATTGATCATGCAGTTCGAACGCTCAACTCACCATTGAAAACCATGGAAGCACTGTACAGCTGTTTCATCCTTGTTGGGAATGATGAGCAGTGCACATCCACCGAGCCCCCACGGGGACTCGAACAAGGGTTGGGGTGAACGATTGTCAATCGAACACCTTAACCGCAAGGCTATTCGGGTTGGCTCTGAACGGTTTGTTCAACATCTACAATACATGATATAGCACCCTTCCGTCACTGGCTTTTCAACGGTAACAACCCACTTCCCACACACCGATCGACTCCTATGATGCATCACTTCTCTGTAGGGGCCTAAGTACAACGAAGGCATTCCGTTATGAACAACCTACACAGCTTGGTTACTATTTGCAATTGAGTAGTAGGAGATTAGATTTCTACATAATATGATTGATCATGCAGCTTGAACGCTCAACTCACCATTGAAAACCATGGAAGCACTGTACAGCTGTTTCATCCTTGTTGGGAATGATGAGCAGTGCCCATCCACCGAGCCCCCACGGGGACTCGAACAAGGGTTGGGGTGAACGATTGTCAATCGAACACCTTAACCGCAAGGCTATTCGGGTTGGCTCTGAACGGTTTGTTCAACATCTACAATACATGATATAGCACCCTTCCGTCACTGGCTTTTCAACGGTAACAACCCACTTCCCACACACCGATCGACTCCTATGATGCATCACTTCTCTGTAGGGGCCTAAGTACAACGAAGGCATTCCGTTATGAACAACCTACACAGCTTGGTTACTATTTGCAATTGAGTAGTAGGAGATTAGATTTCTACATAATATGATTGATCATGCAGCTTGAACGCTCAACTCACCATTGAAAACCATGGAAGCACTGTACAGCTGTTTCATCCTTGTTGGGAATGATGAGCAGTGCACATCCACCGAGCCCCCACGGGGACTCGAACAAGGGTTGGGGTGAACGATTGTCAATCGAACACCTTAACCGCAAGGCTATTCGGGTTGGCTCTCAACGGTTTGTTCAACATCTACAATACATGATATAGCACCCTTCCGTCACTGGCTTTTCAACGGTAACAACCCACTTCCCACACACCGATCGACTCCTATGATGCATCACTTCTCTGTAGGGGCCTAAGTACAACGAAGGCATTCCGCTATGAACAACCTACACAGCTTGGTTACTATTTGCAATTGAGTAGTAGGAGATTAGATTTCTACTTTATATGATTGATCATGCAGCTTGAACGCTCAACTCACCATTGAAAACCTTGGAAGTACTGTACAGCTGTTTCATCCTTGTTGGGAATGATGAGCAGTGCACATCCACCGAGCCCCCACGGGGACTCAAACAAGGGTTGGGGTGAACGATTGTCAATCGAACACCTTAACCGCAAGGCTATTCGGGTTGGCTCTGAACGGTTTGTTCAACATCTACAATACATGATATAGCACCCTTCCGTCACTGGCTTTTCAACGGTAACAACCCACCTCTCACACACCGATCGACTCCTATGATGCATCAATTCTCTGTAGGGGCCTAAGTACAACGAAGGCATTCCGTTATGAACAACCTACACAGCTTGGTTACTATTTGCAATTGAGTAGTAGGAGATTAGATTTCTACATAATATGATTGATCATGCAGCTTGAACGCTCAACTCACCAATGAAAACCATGGAAGCACTGTACAGCTGTTTCATCCTTGTTGGGAATGATGAGCAGTGCACATCCACCGAGCCCCCACGGGGACTCAAACAAGGGTTGGGGTGAACGATTGTCAATCGAACACCTTAACCGCAAGGCTATTCGGGTTGGCTCTGAACGGTTTGTTCAACATCTACAATACATGATATAGCACCCTTCCGTCACTGGCTTTTCAACGGTAACAACCCACTTCCCACACACCGATCGACTCCTATGATGCATCACTTCTCTGTAGGGGCCTAAGTACAACGAAGGCATTCCGTTATGAACAACCTACACAGCTTGGTTACTATTTGCAATTGAGTAGTAGGAGATTAGATTTCTACTTTATATGATTGATCATGCAGCTTGAACGCTCAACTCACCATTGAAAACCATGGAAGCACTGTACAGCTGTTTCATCCTTGTTGGGAATGATGAGCAGTGCACATCCACCGAGCCCCCACGGGCACTCGAACAAGGGTTGGGGTGAACGATTGTCAATCGAACACCTTAACCGCAAGGCTATTCGGGTTGGCTCTGAACGGTTTGTTCAACATCTACAATACATGATATAGCACCCTTCCGTCACTGGCTTTTCAACGGTAAAAACCCACTTCCCACACACCGATCGACTCCTATGATGCATCACTTCTCTGTAGGGGCCTAAGTACAACGAAGGCATTCCGTTATGAACAACCTACACAGCTTGGTTACTATTTGCAATTGAGTAGTAGGAGATTAGATTTCTACTTTATATGATTGATCATGCAGCTTGAACGCTCAACTCACCATTGAAAACCATGGAAGCACTGTACAGCTGTTTCATCCTTGTTGGGAATGATGAGCAGTGCACATCCACCGAGCCCCCACGGGGACTCGAACAAGGGTTGGGGTGAACGATTGTCAATCGAACACCTTAACCGCAAGGCTATTCGGGTTGGCTCTGAACGGTTTGTTCAACATCTACAATACATGATATAGCACCCTTCCGTCACTGGCTTTTCAACGGTAACAACCCACCTCTCACACACCGATCGACTCCTATGATGCATCAATTCTCTGTAGGGGCCTAAGTACAACGAAGGCATTCCGTTATGAACAACCTACACAGCTTGGTTACTATTTGCAATTGAGTAGTAGGAGATTGGATTTCTACTTTATATGATTGATCATGCAGCTTGAACGCTCAACTCACCAATGAAAACCATGGAAGCACTGTACAGCTGTTTCATCCTTGTTGGGAATGATGAGCAGTGCACATCCACCGAGCCCCCACGGGGACTCGAACAAGGGTTGGGGTGAACGATTGTCAATCGAACACCTTAACCGCAAGGCTATTCGGGTTGGCTCTGAACGGTTTGTTCAACATCTACAATACATGATATAGCACCCTTCCGTCACTGGCTTTTCAACGGTAACAACCCACTTCCCACACACCGATCGACTCCTATGATGCATCACTTCTCTGTAGGGGCCTAAGTACAACGAAGGCATTCCGTTATGAACAACCTACACAGCTTGGTTACTATTTGCAATTGAGTAGTAGGAGATTAGATTTCTACTTTATATGATTGATCATGCAGCTTGAACGCTCAACTCACCATTGAAAACCATGGAAGCACTGTACAGCTGTTTCATCCTTGTTGGGAATGATGAGCAGTGCACATCCACCGAGCCCCCACGGGCACTCGAACAAGGGTTGGGGTGAACGATTGTCAATCGAACACCTTAACCGCAAGGCTATTCGGGTTGGCTCTGAACGGTTTGTTCAACATCTACAATACATGATATAGCACCCTTCCGTCACTGGCTTTTCAACGGTAACAACCCACTTCCCACACACCGATCGACTCCTATGATGCATCACTTCTCTGTAGGGGCCTAAGTACAACGAAGGCATTCCGTTATGATCAACCTACACAGCTTGGTTACTATTTGCAATTGAGTAGTAGGAGATTAGATTTCTACTTTATATGATTGATCATGCAGCTTGAACGCTCAACTCACCATTGAAAACCATGGAAGCACTGTACAGCTGTTTCATCCTTGTTGGGAATGATGAGCAGTGCACATCCACCGAGCCCCCACGGGGACTCAAACAAGGGTTGGGGTGAACGATTGTCAATCGAACACCTTAACCGCAAGGCTATTCGGGTTGGCTCTGAACGGTTTGTTCAACATCTACAATACATGATATAGCACCCTTCCGTCACTGGCTTTTCAACGGTAAAAACCCACTTCCCACACACCGATCGACTCCTATGATGCATCACTTCTCTGTAGGGGCCTAAGTACAACGAAGGCATTCCGTTATGAACAACCTACACAGCTTGGTTACTATTTGCAATTGAGTAGTAGGAGATTAGATTTCTACATAATATGATTGATCATGCAGCTTGAACGCTCAACTCACCATTGAAAACCATGGAAGCACTGTACAGCTGTTTCATCCTTGTTGGGAATGATGAGCAGTGCACATCCACCGAGCCCCCACGGGGACTCAAACAAGGGTTGGGGTGAACGATTGTCAATCGAACACCTTAACCGCAAGGCTATTCGGGTTGGCTCTGAACGGTTTGTTCAACATCTACAATACATGATATAGCACCCTTCCGTCACTGGCTTTTCAACGGTAACAACCCACTTCCCACACACCGATCGACTCCTATGATGCATCACTTCTCTCTAGGGGCCTAAGTACAACGAAGGCATTCCGTTATGAACAACCTACACAGCTTGGTTACTATTTGCAATTGAGTAGTAGGAGATTAGATTTCTACATTATATGATTGATCATGCAGCTTGAACGCTCAACTCACCATTGAAAACCATGGAAGCACTGTACAGCTGTTTCATCCTTGTTGGGAATGATGAGCAGTGCACATCCACCGAGCCCCCACGGGGACTCGAACAAGGGTTGGGGTGAACGATTGTCAATCGAACACCTTAACCGCAAGGCTATTCGGGTTGGCTCTGAACGGTTTGTTCAACATCTACAATACATGATATAGCACCCTTCCGTCACTGGCTTTTCAACGGTAAAAACCCACTTCCCACACAGCGATCGACTCCTATGATGCATCACTTCTCTGTAGGGGCCTAAGTACAACGAAGGCATTCCGTTATGAACAACCTACACAGCTTGGTTACTATTTGCAATTGAGTAGTAGGAGATTAGATTTCTACATAATATGATTGATCATGCAGCTTGAACGCTCAACTCACCATTGAAAACCATGGAAGCACTGTACAGCTGTTTCATCCTTGTTGGGAATGATGAGCAGTGCACATCCACCGAGCCCCCACGGGGACTCGAACAAGGGTTCGGGTGAACGATTGTCAATCGAACACCTTAACCGCAAGGCTATTCGGGTTGGCTCTCAACGGTTTGTTCAACATCTACAATACATGATATAGCACCCTTCCGTCACTGGCTTTTCAACGGTAACAACCCACTTCCCACACACCGATCGACTCCTATGATGCATCACTTCTCTGTAGGGGCCTAAGTACAACGAAGGCATTCCGTTATGAACAACCTACACAGCTTGGTTACTATTTGCAATTGAGTAGTAGGAGATTAGATTTCTACATAATATGATTGATCATGCAGCTTGAACGCTCAACTCACCATTGAAAACCATGGAAGCACTGTACAGCTGTTTCATCCTTGTTGGGAATGATGAGCAGTGCACATCCACCGAGCCCCCACGGGGACTCAAACAAGGGTTGGGGTGAACGATTGTCAATCGAACACCTTAACCGCAAGGCTATTCGGGTTGGCTCTGAACGGTTTGTTCAACATCTACAATACATGATATAGCACCCTTCCGTCACTGGCTTTTCAACGGTAACAACCCACTTCCCACACACCGATCGACTCCTATGATGCATCACTTCTCTGTAGGGGCCTAAGTACAACGAAGGCATTCCGTTATGAACAACCTACACAGCTTGGTTATTATTAGCAATTGAGTAGTAGGAGATTAGATTTCTACTTTATATGATTGATCATGCAGCTTGAACGCTCAACTCACCATTGAAAACCATGGAAGCACTGTACAGCTGTTTCATCCTTGTTGGGAATGATGAGCAGTGCACATCCACCGAGCCCCCACGGGGACTCGAACAAGGGTTGGGGTGAACGATTGTCAATCGAACACCTTAACCGCAAGGCTATTCGGGTTGGCTCTGAACGGTTTGTTCAACATCTACAATACATGATATAGCACCCTTCCGTCACTGGCTTTTCAACGGTAACAACCCAATTCCCACACACCGATCGACTCCTATGATGCATCACTTCTCTGTAGGGGCCTAAGTACAACGAAGGCATTCCGTTATGAACAACCTACACAGCTTGGTTACTATTTGCAATTGAGTAGTAGGAGATTAGATTTCTACTTTATATGATTGATCATGCAGCTTGAACGCTCAACTCACCATTGAAAACCATGGAAGCACTGTACAGTTGTTTCATCCTTGTTGGGAATGATGAGCAGTGCACATCCACCGAGCCCCCACGGGGACTCAAACAAGGGTTGGGGTGAACGATTGTCAATCGAACACCTTAACCGCAAGGCTATTCGGGTTGGCTCTGAACGGTTTGTTCAACATCTACAATACATGATATAGCACCCTTCGGTCACTGGCTTTTCAACGGTAACAACCCAATTCCCACACACCGATCGACTCCTATGATGCATCACTTCTCTGTAGGGGCCTAAGTACAACGAAGGCATTCCGTTATGAACAACCTACACAGCTTGGTTACTATTTGCAATTGAGTAGTAGGAGATTCGATTTCTACTTTAAATGATTGATCATGCAGCTTAAACGCTCAACTCACCATTGAAAACCATGGAAGCACTGTACAGCTGTTTCATCCTTGTTGGGAATGATGAGCAGTGCACATCCACCGAGCCCCCACGGGGACTCGAACAAGGGTTGGGGTGAACGATTGTCAATCGAACACCTTAACCGCAAGGCTATTCGGGTTGGCTCTGAACGGTTTGTTCAACATCTACAATACATGATATAGCACCCTTCCGTCACTGGCTTTTCAACGGTAACAACCCACTTCCCACACACCGATCGACTCCTATGATGCATCACTTCTCTGTAGGGGCCTAAGTACAACGAAGGCATTCCGTTATGAACAACCTACACAGCTTGGTTATTATTAGCAATTGAGTAGTAAGAGATTAGATTTCTACATAATATGATTGATCATGCAGCTTGAACGCTCAACTCACCATTGAAAACCATGGAAGCACTGTACAGCTGTTTCATCCTTGTTGGGAATGATGAGCAGTGCACATCCACCGAGCCCCCACGGGGACTCGAACAAGGGTTGGGGTGAACGATTGTCAATCGAACACCTTAACCGCAAGGCTATTCGGGTTGGCTCTGAACGGTTTGTTCAACATCTACAATACATGATATAGCACCCTTCCGTCACTGGCTTTTCAACGGTAACAACCCACTTCCCACACACCGATCGACTCCTATGATGCATCACTTCTCTGTAGGGGCCTAAGTACAACGAACGCATTCCGTTATGAACAACCTACACAGCTTGGTTACTATTTGCAATTGAGTAGTAGGAGATTGGATTTCTACTTTATATGATTGATCATGCAGCTTGAACGCTCAACTCACCATTGAAAACCATGGAAGCACTGTACAGCTGTTTCATCCTTGTTGGGAATGATGAGCAGTGCACATCCACCGAGCCCCCACGGGCACTCGAACAAGGGTTGGGGTGAACGATTGTCAATCGAACACCTTAACCGCAAGGCTATTCGGGTTGGCTCTGAACGGTTTGTTCAACATCTACAATACATGATATAGCACCCTTCCGTCACTGGCTTTTCAACGGTAAAAACCCACTTCCCACACACCGATCGACTCCTATGATGCATCACTTCTCTGTAGGGGCCTAAGTACAACGAAGGCATTCCGTTATGAACAACCTACACAGCTTGGTTACTATTTGCAATTGAGTAGTAGGAGATTAGATTTCTACTTTATATGATTGATCATGCAGCTTGAACGCTCAACTCACCATTGAAAACCATGGAAGCACTGTACAGCTGTTTCATCCTTGTTGGGAATGATGAGCAGTGCACATCCACCGAGCCCCCACGGGGACTCGAACAAGGGTTGGGGTGAACGATTGTCAATCGAACACCTTAACCGCAAGGCTATTCGGGTTGGCTCTGAACGGTTTGTTCAACATCTACAATACATGATATAGCACCCTTCCGTCACTGGCTTTTCAACGGTAACAACCCAATTCCCACACACCGATCGACTCCTATGATGCATCACTTCTCTGTAGGGGCCTAAGTACAACGAACGCATTCCGTTATGAACAACCTACACAGCTTGGTTACTATTTGCAATTGAGTAGTAGGAGATTCGATTTCTACTTTAAATGATTGATCATGCAGCTTGAACGCTCAACTCACCATTGAAAACCATGGAAGCACTGTACAGCTGTTTCATCCTTGTTGGGAATGATGAGCAGTGCACATCCACCGAGCCCCCACGGGCACTCGAACAAGGGTTGGGGTGAACGATTGTCAATCGAACACCTTAACCGCAAGGCTATTCGGGTTGGCTCTGAACGGTTTGTTCAACATCTACAATACATGATATAGCACCCTTCCGTCACTGGCTTTTCAACGGTAACAACCCACTTCCCACACAGCGATCGACTCCTATGATGCATCACTTCTCTGTAGGGGCCTAAGTACAACGAACGCATTCCGTTATGAACAACCTACACAGCTTGGTTACTATTTGCAATTGAGTAGTAGGAGATTGGATTTCTACTTTATATGATTGATCATGCAGCTTGAACGCTCAACTCACCATTGAAAACCATGGAAGCACTGTACAGCTGTTTCATCCTTGTTGGGAATGATGAGCAGTGCACATCCACCGAGCCCCCACGGGCACTCGAACAAGGGTTGGGGTGAACGATTGTCAATCGAACACCTTAACCGCAAGGCTATTCGGGTTGGCTCTGAACGGTTTGTTCAACATCTACAATACATGATATAGCACCCTTCCGTCACTGGCTTTTCAACGGTAACAACCCACTTCCCACACACCGATCGACTCCTATGATGCATCACTTCTCTGTAGGGGCCTAAGTACAACGAAGGCATTCCGTTATGAACAACCTACACAGCTTGGTTACTATTTGCAATTGAGTAGTAGGAGATTAGATTTCTACATTATATGATTGATCATGCAGCTTGAACGCTCAACTCACCATTGAAAACCATGGAAGCACTGTACAGCTGTTTCATCCTTGTTGGGAATGATGAGCAGTGCACATCCACCGAGCCCCCACGGGGACTCGAACAAGGGTTGGGGTGAACGATTGTCAATCGAACACCTTAACCGCAAGGCTATTCGGGTTGGCTCTGAACGGTTTGTTCAACATCTACAATACATGATATAGCACCCTTCCGTCACTGGCATTTGAACGGTAACAACCCACTTCCCACACACCGATCGACTCCTATGATGCATCACTTCTCTGTAGGGGCCTAAGTACAACGAAGGCATTCCGTTATGAACAACCTACACAGCTTGGTTACTATTTGCAATTGAGTAGTAGGAGATTAGATTTCTACATAATATGATTGATCATGCAGCTTGAACGCTCAACTCACCATTGAAAACCATGGAAGCACTGTACAGCTGTTTCATCCTTGTTGGGAATGATGAGCAGTGCACATCCACCGAGCCCCCACGGGCACTCGAACAAGGGTTGGGGTGAACGATTGTCAATCGAACACCTTAACCGCAAGGCTATTCGGGTTGGCTCTGAACGGTTTGTTCAACATCTACAATACATGATATAGCACCCTTCCGTCACTGGCTTTTCAACGGTAACAACCCACTTCCCACACACCGATCGACTCCTATGATGCATCACTTCTCTGAAGGGGCCTAAGTACAACGAAGGCATTCCGTTATGAACAACCTACACAGCTTGGTTACTATTTGCAATTGAGTAGTAGGAGATTAGATTTCTACATTATATGATTGATCATGCAGCTTGAACGCTCAACTCACCATTGAAAACCATGGAAGCACTGTACAGCTGTTTCATCCTTGTTGGGAATGATGAGCAGTGCACATCCACCGAGCCCCCACGGGGACTCGAACAAGGGTTGGGGTGAACGATTGTCAATCGAACACCTTAACCGCAAGGCTATTCGGGTTGGCTCTGAACGGTTTGTTCAACATCTACAATACATGATATAGCACCCTTCCGTCACTGGCATTTGAACGGTAACAACCCACTTCCCACACACCGATCGACTCCTATGATGCATCACTTCTCTGTAGGGGCCTAAGTACAACGAAGGCATTCCGTTATGAACAACCTACACAGCTTGGTTACTATTTGCAATTGAGTAGTAGGAGATTAGATTTCTACATAATATGATTGATCATGCAGCTTGAACGCTCAACTCACCATTGAAAACCATGGAAGCACTGTACAGCTGTTTCATCCTTGTTGGGAATGATGAGCAGTGCACATCCACCGAGCCCCCACGGGCACTCGAACAAGGGTTGGGGTGAACGATTGTCAATCGAACACCTTAACCGCAAGGCTATTCGGGTTGGCTCTGAACGGTTTGTTCAACATCTACAATACATGATATAGCACCCTTCCGTCACTGGCTTTTCAACGGTAACAACCCACTTCCCACACAGCGATCGACTCCTATGATGCATCACTTCTCTGTAGGGGCCTAAGTACAACGAAGGCATTCCGTTATGAACAACCTACACAGCTTGGTTACTATTTGCAATTGAGTAGTAGGAGATTAGATTTCTACTTTATATGATTGATCATGCAGCTTGAACGCTCAACTCACCATTGAAAACCATGGAAGCACTGTACAGCTGTTTCATCATTGTTGGGAATGATGAGCAGTGCACATCCACCGAGCCCCCACGGGGACTCAAACAAGGGTTGGGGTGAACGATTGTCAATCGAACACCTTAACCGCAAAGCTATTCGGGTTGGCTCTGAACGGTTTGTTCAACATCTACAATACATGATATAGCACCCTTCCGTCACTGGCTTTTCAACGGTAACAACCCACTTCCCACACACCGATCGACTCCTATGATGCATCACTTCTCTGTAGGGGCCTAAGTACAACGAAGGCATTCCGTTATGAACAACCTACACAGCTTGGTTACTATTTGCAATTGAGTAGTAGGAGATTAGATTTCTACTTTATATGATTGATCATGCAGCTTGAACGCTCAACTCACCATTGAAAACCATGGAAGCACTGTACAGCTGTTTCATCCTTGTTGGGAATGATGAGCAGTGCACATCCACCGAGCCCCCACGGGGACTCGAACAAGGGTTGGGGTGAACGATTGTCAATCGAACACCTTAACCGCAAGGCTATTCGGGTTGGCTCTGAACGGTTTGTTCAACATCTACAATACATGATATAGCACCCTTCCGTCACTGGCATTTGAACGGTAACAACCCACTTCCCACACACCGATCGACTCCTATGATGCATCACTTCTCTCTAGGGGCCTAAGTACAACGAAGGCATTCCGTTATGAACAACCTACACAGCTTGGTTACTATTTGCAATTGAGTAGTAGGAGATTAGATTTCTACATAATATGATTGATCATGCAGCTTGAACGCTCAACTCACCATTGAAAACCATGGAAGCACTGTACAGCTGTTTCATCCTTGTTGGGAATGATGAGCAGTGCACATCCACCGAGCCCCCACGGGGACTCGAACAAGGGTTGGGGTGAACGATTGTCAATCGAACACCTTAACCGCAAGGCTATTCGGGTTGGCTCTGAACGGTTTGTTCAACATCTACAATACATGATATAGCACCCTTCCGTCACTGGCATTTGAACGGTAACAACCCACTTCCCACACAGCGATCGACTCCTATGATGCATCACTTCTCTGTAGGGGCCTAAGTACAACGAAGGCATTCCGTTATGAACAACCTACACAGCTTGGTTACTATTTGCAATTGAGTAGTAGGAGATTAGATTTCTACATAATATGATTGATCATGCAGCTTGAACGCTCAACTCACCATTGAAAACCATGGAAGCACTGTACAGCTGTTTCATCCTTGTTGGGAATGATGAGCAGTGCACATCCACCGAGCCCCCACGGGGACTCGAACAAGGGTTGGGGTGAACGATTGTCAATCGAACACCTTAACCGCAAGGCTATTCGGGTTGGCTCTGAACGGTTTGTTCAACATCTACAATACATGATATAGCACCCTTCCGTCACTGGCTTTTCAACGGTAACAACCCACTTCCCACACAGCGATCGACTCCTATGATGCATCACTTCTCTGTAGGGGCCTAAGTACAACGAAGGCATTCCGTTATGAACAACCTACACAGCTTGGTTACTATTTGCAATTGAGTAGTAGGAGATTAGATTTCTACTTTATATGATTGATCATGCAGCTTGAACGCTCAACTCACCATTGAAAACCATGGAAGCACTGTACAGTTGTTTCATCCTTGTTGGGAATGATGAGCAGTGCACATCCACCGAGCCCCCACGGGGACTCAAACAAGGGTTGGGGTGAACGATTGTCAATCGAACACCTTAACCGCAAAGCTATTCGGGTTGGCTCTGAACGGTTTGTTCAACATCTACAATACATGATATAGCACCCTTCCGTCACTGGCTTTTCAACGGTAACAACCCACTTCCCACACAGCGATCGACTCCTATGATGCATCACTTCTCTGTAGGGGCCTAAGTACAACGAAGGCATTCCGTTATGAACAACCTACACAGCTTGGTTACTATTTGCAATTGAGTAGTAGGAGATTAGATTTCTACATTATATGATTGATCATGCAGCTTGAACGCTCAACTCACCATTGAAAACCATGGAAGCACTGTACAGCTGTTTCATCCTTGTTGGGAATGATGAGCAGTGCACATCCACCGAGCCCCCACGGGGACTCGAACAAGGGTTGGGGTGAACGATTGTCAATCGAACACCTTAACCGCAAGGCTATTCGGGTTGGCTCTGAACGGTTTGTTCAACATCTACAATACATGATATAGCACCCTTCCGTCACTGGCATTTGAACGGTAACAACCCACTTCCCACACAGCGATCGACTCCTATGATGCATCACTTCTCTCTAGGGGCCTAAGTACAACGAAGGCATTCCGTTATGAACAACCTACACAGCTTGGTTACTATTTGCAATTGAGTAGTAGGAGATTAGATTTCTACATAATATGATTGATCATGCAGCTTGAACGCTCAACTCACCATTGAAAACCATGGAAGCACTGTACAGCTGTTTCATCCTTGTTGGGAATGATGAGCAGTGCACATCCACCGAGCCCCCACGGGCACTCGAACAAGGGTTGGGGTGAACGATTGTCAATCGAACACCTTAACCGCAAGGCTATTCGGGTTGGCTCTGAACGGTTTGTTCAACATCTACAATACATGATATAGCACCCTTCCGTCACTGGCTTTTCAACGGTAACAACCCACTTCCCACACACCGATCGACTCCTATGATGCATCACTTCTCTCTAGGGGCCTAAGTACAACGAAGGCATTCCGTTATGAACAACCTACACAGCTTGGTTACTATTTGCAATTGAGTAGTAGGAGATTAGATTTCTACTTTATATGATTGATCATGCAGCTTGAACGCTCAACTCACCATTGAAAACCATGGAAGCACTGTACAGCTGTTTCATCCTTGTTGGGAATGATGAGCAGTGCACATCCACCGAGCCCCCACGGGGACTCGAACAAGGGTTGGGGTGAACGATTGTCAATCGAACACCTTAACCGCAAGGCTATTCGGGTTGGCTCTGAACGGTTTGTTCAACATCTACAATACATGATATAGCACCCTTCCGTCACTGGCTTTTCAACGGTAACAACCCACTTCCCACACAGCGATCGACTCCTATGATGCATCACTTCTCTTTAGGTGCCTAAGTACAACGAAGGCATTCCGTTATGAACAACCTACACAGCTTGGTTACTATTTGCAATTGAGTAGTAGGAGATTAGATTTCTACTTTATATGATTGATCATGCAGCTTGAACGCTCAACTCACCATTGAAAACCATGGAAGCACTGTACAGCTGTTTCATCCTTGTTGGGAATGATGAGCAGTGCACATCCACCGAGCCCCCACGGGCACTCGAACAAGGGTTGGGGTGAACGATTGTCAATCGAACACCTTAACCGCAAGGCTATTCGGGTTGGCTCTGAACGGTTTGTTCAACATCTACAATACATGATATAGCACCCTTCCGTCACTGGCTTTTCAACGGTAACAACCCACTTCCCACACAGCGATCGACTCCTATGATGCATCACTTCTCTGTAGGGGCCTAAGTACAACGAAGGCATTCCGTTATGAACAACCTACACAGCTTGGTTACTATTTGCAATTGAGTAGTAGGAGATTAGATTTCTACATAATATGATTGATCATGCAGCTTGAACGCTCAACTCACCATTGAAAACCATGGAAGCACTGTACAGCTGTTTCATCCTTGTTGGGAATGATGAGCAGTGCACATCCACCGAGCCCCCACGGGGACTCAAACAAGGGTTGGGGTGAACGATTGTCAATCGAACACCTTAACCGCAAAGCTATTCGGGTTGGCTCTGAACGGTTTGTTCAACATCTACAATACATGATATAGCACCCTTCCGTCACTGGCTTTTCAACGGTAACAACCCACTTCCCACACAGCGATCGACCCCTATGATGCATCACTTCTCTCTAGGGGCCTAAGTACAACGAAGGCATTCCGTTATGAACAACCTACACAGCTTGGTTACTATTTGCAATTGAGTAGTAGGAGATTAGATTTCTACTTTATATGATTGATCATGCAGCTTGAACGCTCAACTCACCATTGAAAACCATGGAAGCACTGTACAGCTGTTTCATCCTTGTTGGGAATGATGAGCAGTGCACATCCACCGAGCCCCCACGGGCACTCGAACAAGGGTTGGGGTGAACGATTGTCAATCGAACACCTTAACCGCAAGGCTATTCGGGTTGGCTCTGAACGGTTTGTTCAACATCTACAATACATGATATAGCACCCTTCCGTCACTGGCTTTTCAACGGTAACAACCCACTTCCCACACAGCGATCGACTCCTATGATGCATCACTTCTCTGTAGGGGCCTAAGTACAACGAAGGCATTCCGTTATGAACAACCTACACAGCTTGGTTACTATTTGCAATTGAGTAGTATGAGATTAGATTTCTACATAATATGATTGATCATGCAGCTTGAACGCTCAACTCACCATTGAAAACCATGGAAGCACTGTACAGCTGTTTCATCCTTGTTGGGAATGATGAGCAGTGCACATCCACCGAGCCCCCACGGGGACTCGAACAAGGGTTGGGGTGAACGATTGTCAATCGAACACCTTAACCGCAAGGCTATTCGGGTTGGCTCTCAACGGTTTGTTCAACATCTACAATACATGATATAGCACCCTTCCGTCACTGGCTTTTCAACGGTAACAACCCACTTCCCACACACCGATCGACTCCTATGATGCATCACTTCTCTGTAGGGGCCTAAGTACAACGAAGGCATTCCGTTATGAACAACCTACACAGCTTGGTTACTATTTGCAATTGAGTAGTAGGAGATTAGATTTCTACATTATATGATTGATCATGCAGCTTGAACGCTCAACTCACCATTGAAAACCATGGAAGCACTGTACAGCTGTTTTATCCTTGTTGGGAATGATGAGCAGTGCACATCCACCGAGCCCCCACGGGGACTCGAACAAGGGTTCGGGTGAACGATTGTCAATCGAACACCTTAACCGCAAGGCTATTCGGGTTGGCTCTGAACGGTTTGTTCAACATCTACAATACATGATATAGCACCCTTCCGTCACTGGCTTTTCAACGGTAACAACCCACTTCCCACACACCGATCGACTCCTATGATGCATCACTTCTCTGTAGGGGCCTAAGTACAACGAAGGCATTCCGTTATGAACAACCCACACAGCTTGGTTACTATTTGCAATTGAGTAGTAGGAGATTAGATTTCTACATAATATGATTGATCATGCAGCTTGAACGCTCAACTCACCATTGAAAACCATGGAAGCACTGTACAGCTGTTTCATCCTTGTTGGGAATGATGAGCAGTGCACATCCACCGAGCCCCCACGGGGACTCGAACAAGGGTTGGGGTGAACGATTGTCAATCGAACACCTTAACCGCAAGGCTATTCGGGTTGGCTCTGAACGGTTTGTTCAACATCTACAATACATGATATAGCACCCTTCCGTCACTGGCTTTTCAACGGTAACAACCCACTTCCCACACAGCGATCGACTCCTATGATGCATCACTTCTCTGTAGGGGCCTAAGTACAACGAAGGCATTCCGTTATGAACAACCTACACAGCTTGGTTACTATTTGCAATTGAGTAGTAGGAGATTAGATTTCTACATAATATGATTGATCATGCAGCTTGAACGCTCAACTCACCATTGAAAACCATGGAAGCACTGTACAGCTGTTTCATCCTTGTTGGGAATGATGAGCAGTGCACATCCACCGAGCCCCCACGGGGACTCGAACAAGGGTTGGGGTGAACGATTGTCAATCGAACACCTTAACCGCAAGGCTATTCGGGTTGGCTCTGAACGGTTTGTTCAACATCTACAATACATGATATAGCACCCTTCCGTCACTGGCTTTTCAACGGTAACAACCCACTTCCCACACACCGATCGACTCCTATGATGCATCACTTCTCTGTAGGGGCCTAAGTACAACGAAGGCATTCCGTTATGAACAACCCACACAGCTTGGTTACTATTTGCAATTGAGTAGTAGGAGATTAGATTTCTACATAATATGATTGATCATGCAGCATGAACGCTCAACTCACCATTGAAAACCATGGAAGCACTGTACAGCTGTTTCATCATTGTTGGGAATGATGAGCAGTGCACATCCACCGAGCCCCCACGGGCACTCGAACAAGGGTTGGGGTGAACGATTGTCAATCGAACACCTTAACCGCAAGGCTATTCGGGTTGGCTCTGAACGGTTTGTTCAACATCTACAATACATGATATAGCACCCTTCCGTCACTGGCATTTGAACGGTAACAACCCACTTCCCACACACCGATCGACTCCTTTGATGCATCACTTCTCTGTAGGGGCCTAAGTACAACGAAGGCATTCCGTTATGAACAACCCACACAGCTTGGTTACTATTTGCAATTGAGTAGTAGGAGATTAGATTTCTACTTTATATGATTGATCATGCAGCTTGAACGCTCAACTCACCATTGAAAACCATGGAAGCACTGTACAGCTGTTTCATCCTTGTTGGGAATGATGAGCAGTGCACATCCACCGAGCCCCCACGGGGACTCGAACAAGGGTTGGGGTGAACGATTGTCAATCGAACAACCTAACCGCAAGGCTATTCGGGTTGGCTCTGAACGGTTTGTTCAACATCTACAATACATGATATAGCATCCTTCCGTCACTGGCTTTTCAACGGTAACAACCCACTTCCCACACACCGATCGACTCCTATGATGCATCACTTCTCTGTAGGGGCCTAAGTACAACGAAGGCATTCCGTTATGAACAACCCACACAGCTTGGTTACTATTTGCAATTGAGTAGTAGGAGATTAGATTTCTACTTTATATGATTGATCATGCAGCTTGAACGCTCAACTCACCATTGAAAACCATGGAAGCACTGTACAGCTGTTTCATCCTTGTTGGGAATGATGAGCAGTGCACATCCACCGAGCCCCCACGGGGACTCGAACAAGGGTTGGGGTGAACGATTGTCAATCGAACAACCTAACCGCAAGGCTATTCGGGTTGGCTCTGAACGGTTTGTTCAACATCTACAATACATGATATAGCACCCTTCCGTCACTGGCTTTTCAACGGTAACAACCCACTTCCCACACAGCGATCGACTCCTATGATGCATCACTTCTCTGTAGGGGCCTAAGTACAACGAAGGCATTCCGTTATGAACAACCTACACAGCTTGGTTACTATTTGCAATTGAGTAGTAGGAGATTAGATTTCTACTTTATATGATTGATCATGCAGCTTGAACGCTCAACTCACCATTGAAAACCATGGAAGCACTGTACAGCTGTTTCATCCTTGTTGGGAATGATGAGCAGTGCACATCCACCGAGCCCCCACGGGGACTCGAACAAGGGTTGGGGTGAACGATTGTCAATCGAACACCTTAACCGCAAGGCTATTCGGGTTGGCTCTGAACGGTTTGTTCAACATCTACAATACATGATATAGCACCCTTCCGTCACTGGCTTTTCAACGGTAACAACCCACTTCCCACACACCGATCGACTCCTATGATGCATCACTTCTCTGTAGGGGCCTAAGTACAACGAAGGCATTCCGTTATGAACAACCTACACAGCTTGGTTACTATTTGCAATTGAGTAGTAGGAGATTAGATTTCTACATAATATGATTGATCATGCAGCTTGAACGCTCAACTCACCATTGAAAACCATGGAAGCACTGTACAGCTGTTTCATCCTTGTTGGGAATGATGAGCAGTGCACATCCACCGAGCCCCCACGGGGACTCGAACAAGGGTTGGGGTGAACGATTGTCAATCGAACACCTTAACCGCAAGGCTATTCGGGTTGGCTCTGAACGGTTTGTTCAACATCTACAATACATGATATAGCACCCTTCCGTCACTGACTTTTCAACGGTAACAACCCACTTCCCACACACCGATCGACTCCTTTGATGCATCACTTCTCTCTAGGGGCCTAAGTACAACGAAGGCATTCCGTTAAGAACAACCTACACAGCTTGGTTACTATTTGCAATTGAGTAGTAGGAGATTAGATTTCTACTTTATATGATTGATCATGCAGCTTGAACGCTCAACTCACCATTGAAAACCATGGAAGCACTGTACAGCTGTTTCATCCTTGTTGGGAATGATGAGCAGTGCACATCCACCGAGCCCCCACGGGCACTCGAACAAGGGTTGGGGTGAACGATTGTCAATCGAACACCTTAACCGCAAGGCTATTCGGGTTGGCTCTGAACGGTTTGTTCAACATCTACAATACATGATATAGCACCCTTCCGTCACTGGCTTTTCAACGGTAACAACCCACTTCCCACACACCGATCGACTCCTATGATGCATCACTTCTCTGTAGGGGCCTAAGTACAACGAAGGCATTCCGTTATGAACAACCCACACAGCTTGGTTACTATTTGCAATTGAGTAGTAGGAGATTAGATTTCTACATAATATGATTGATCATGCAGCATGAACGCTCAACTCACCATTGAAAACCATGGAAGCACTGTACAGCTGTTTCATCATTGTTGGGAATGATGAGCAGTGCACATCCACCGAGCCCCCACGGGCACTCGAACAAGGGTTGGGGTGAACGATTGTCAATCGAACACCTTAACCGCAAGGCTATTCGGGTTGGCTCTGAACGGTTTGTTCAACATCTACAATACATGATATAGCACCCTTCCGTCACTGGCATTTGAACGGTAACAACCCACTTCCCACACACCGATCGACTCCTTTGATGCATCACTTCTCTGTAGGGGCCTAAGTACAACGAAGGCATTCCGTTATGAACAACCCACACAGCTTGGTTACTATTTGCAATTGAGTAGTAGGAGATTAGATTTCTACTTTATATGATTGATCATGCAGCTTGAACGCTCAACTCACCATTGAAAACCATGGAAGCACTGTACAGCTGTTTCATCATTGTTGGGAATGATGAGCAGTGCACATCCACCGAGCCCCCACGGGGACTCGAACAAGGGTTGGGGTGAACGATTGTCAATCGAACAACCTAACCGCAAGGCTATTCGGGTTGGCTCTGAACGGTTTGTTCAACATCTACAATACATGATATAGCATCCTTCCGTCACTGGCTTTTCAACGGTAACAACCCACTTCCCACACACCGATCGACTCCTATGATGCATCACTTCTCTGTAGGGGCCTAAGTACAACGAAGGCATTCCGTTATGAACAACCTACACAGCTTGGTTACTATTTGCAATTGAGTAGTAGGAGATTAGATTTCTACATAATATGATTGATCATGCAGCTTGAACGCTCAACTCACCATTGAAAACCATGGAAGCACTGTACAGCTGTTTCATCCTTGTTGGGAATGATGAGCAGTGCACATCCACCGAGCCCCCACGGGGACTCGAACAAGGGTTGGGGTGAACGATTGTCAATCGAACACCTTAACCGCAAGGCTATTCGGGTTGGCTCTGAACGGTTTGTTCAACATCTACAATACATGATATAGCACCCTTCCGTCACTGGCTTTTCAACGGTAACAACCCACTTCCCACACACCGATCGACTCCTATGATGCATCACTTCTCTGTAGGGGCCTAAGTACAACGAACGCATTCCGTTATGAACAACCTACACAGCTTGGTTACTATTTGCAATTGAGTAGTAGGAGATTAGATTTCTACATAATATGATTGATCATGCAGCTTGAACGCTCAACTCACCATTGAAAACCATGGAAGCACTGTACAGCTGTTTCATCCTTGTTGGGAATGATGAGCAGTGCACATCCACCGAGCCCCCACGGGGACTCGAACAAGGGTTGGGGTGAACGATTGTCAATCGAACACCTTAACCGCAAGGCTATTCGGGTTGGCTCTGAACGGTTTGTTCAACATCTACAATACATGATATAGCACCCTTCCGTCACTGACTTTTCAACGGTAACAACCCACTTCCCACACACCGATCGACTCCTTTGATGCATCACTTCTCTCTTGGGGGCCTAAGTACAACGAAGGCATTCCGTTAAGAACAACCTACACAGCTTGGTTACTATTTGCAATTGAGTAGTAGGAGATTAGATTTCTACTTTATATGATTGATCATGCAGCTTGAACGCTCAACTCACCATTGAAAACCATGGAAGCACTGTACAGTTGTTTCATCCTTGTTGGGAATGATGAGCAGTGCACATCCACCGAGCCCCCACGGGCACTCGAACAAGGGTTGGGGTGAACGATTGTCAATCGAACACCTTAACCGCAAGGCTATTCGGGTTGGCTCTGAACGGTTTGTTCAACATCTACAATACATGATATAGCACCCTTCCGTCACTGGCTTTTCAACGGTAACAACCCACTTCCCACACAGCGATCGACTCCTATGATGCATCACTTCTCTGTAGGGGCCTAAGTACAACGAAGGCATTCCGTTATGAACAACCTACACAGCTTGGTTACTATTTGCAATTGAGTAGTAGGAGATTAGATTTCTACATTATATGATTGATCATGCAGCTTGAACGCTCAACTCACCATTGAAAACCATGGAAGCACTGTACAGCTGTTTCATCCTTGTTGGGAATGATGAGCAGTGCACATCCACCGAGCCCCCACGGGGACTCGAACAAGGGTTGGGGTGAACGATTGTCAATCGAACACCTTAACCGCAAGGCTATTCGGGTTGGCTCTGAACGGTTTGTTCAACATCTACAATACATGATATAGCACCCTTCCGTCACTGGCATTTGAACGGTAACAACCCACTTCCCACACAGCGATCGACTCCTATGATGCATCACTTCTCTGTAGGGGCCTAAGTACAACGAAGGCATTCCGTTATGAACAACCTACACAGCTTGGTTACTATTTGCAATTGAGTAGTAGGAGATTAGATTTCTACATAATATGATTGATCATGCAGCTTGAACGCTCAACTCACCATTGAAAACCATGGAAGCACTGTACAGCTGTTTCATCCTTGTTGGGAATGATGAGCAGTGCACATCCACCGAGCCCCCACGGGGACTAGAACAAAGGTTGGGGTGAACGATTGTCAATCGAACACCTTAACCGCAAGGCTATTCGGGTTGGCTCTGAACGGTTTGTTCAACATCTACAATACATGATATAGCACCCTTCCGTCACTGGCTTTTCAACGGTAACAACCCACTTCCCACACAGCGATCGACTCCTATGATGCATCACTTCTCTGTAGGGGCCTAAGTACAACGAAGGCATTCCGTTATGAACAACCTACACAGCTTGGTTACTATTTGCAATTGAGTAGTAGGAGATTAGATTTCTACTTTATATGATTGATCATGCAGCTTGAACGCTCAACTCACCATTGAAAACCATGGAAGCACTGTACAGCTGTTTCATCATTGTTGGGAATGATGAGCAGTGCACATCCACCGAGCCCCCACGGGGACTCGAACAAGGGTTGGGGTGAACGATTGTCAATCGAACACCTTAACCGCAAGGCTATTCGGGTTGGCTCTCAACGGTTTGTTCAACATCTACAATACATGATATAGCACCCTTCCGTCACTGGCTTTTCAACGGTAACAACCCACTTCCCACACACCGATCGACTCCTATGATGCATCACTTCTCTGTAGGGGCCTAAGTACAACGAAGGCATTCCGTTATGAACAACCTACACAGCTTGGTTACTATTTGCAATTGAGTAGTAGGAGATTAGATTTCTACATTATATGATTGATCATGCAGCTTGAACGCTCAACTCACCATTGAAAACCATGGAAGCACTGTACAGCTGTTTCATCCTTGTTGGGAATGATGAGCAGTGCACATCCACCGAGCCCCACGGGCACTCGAACAAGGGTTGGGGTGAACGATTGTCAATCGAACACCTTAACCGCAAGGCTATTCGGGTTGGCTCTGAACGGTTTGTTCAACATCTACAATACATGATATAGCACCCTTCCGTCACTGGCTTTTCAACGGTAACAACCCACTTCCCACACAGCGATCGACTCCTATGATGCATCACTTCTCTCTAGGGGCCTAAGTACAACGAAGGCATTCCGTTATGAACAACCTACACAGCTTGGTTACTATTTGCAATTGAGTAGTAGGAGATTAGATTTCTACATAATATGATTGATCATGCAGCTTGAACGCTCAACTCACCATTGAAAACCATGGAAGCACTGTACAGCTGTTTCATCCTTGTTGGGAATGATGAGCAGTGCACATCCACCGAGCCCCCACGGGGACTCAAACAAGGGTTGGGGTGAACGATTGTCAATCGAACACCTTAACCGCAAGGCTATTCGGGTTGGCTCTGAACGGTTTGTTCAACATCTACAATACATGATATAGCACCCTTCCGTCACTGGCTTTTCAACGGTAACAACCCACTTCCCACACAGCGATCGACTCCTATGATGCATCACTTCTCTGTAGGGGCCTAAGTACAACGAACGCATTCCGTTATGAACAACCTACACAGCTTGGTTACTATTTGCAATTGAGTAGTAGGAGATTAGATTTCTACTTTATATGATTGATCATGCAGCTTGAACGCTCAACTCACCATTGAAAACCATGGAAGCACTGTACAGTTGTTTCATCCTTGTTGGGAATGATGAGCAGTGCACATCCACCGAGCCCCCACGGGGACACGAACAAGGGTTGGGGTGAACGATTGTCAATCGAACACCTTAACCGCAAGGCTATTCGGGTTGGCTCTGAACGGTTTGTTCAACATCTACAATACATGATATAGCACCCTTCCGTCACTGGCTTTTCAACGGTAACAACCCACTTCCCACACACCGATCGACTCCTATGATGCATCACTTCTCTGTAGGGGCCTAAGTACAACGAAGGCATTCCGTTATGAACAACCTACACAGCTTGGTTACTATTTGCAATTGAGTAGTAGGAGATTAGATTTCTACATTATATGATTGATCATGCAGCTTGAACGCTCAACTCACCATTGAAAACCATGGAAGCACTGTACAGCTGTTTCATCCTTGTTGGGAATGATGAGCAGTGCACATCCACCGAGCCCCACGGGTACTCGAACAAGGGTTGGGGTGAACGATTGTCAATCGAACACCTTAACCGCAAGGCTATTCGGGTTGGCTCTGAACGGTTTGTTCAACATCTACAATACATGATATAGCACCCTTCCGTCACTGGCTTTTCAACGGTAACAACCCACTTCCCACACACCGATCGACTCCTATGATGCATCACTTCTCTGTAGGGGCCTAAGTACAACGAAGGCATTCCGTTATGAACAACCTACACAGCTTGGTTACTATTTGCAATTGAGTAGTAGGAGATTAGATTTCTACATAATATGATTGATCATGCAGCTTGAACGCTCAACTCACCATTGAAAACCATGGAAGCACTGTACAGCTGTTTCATCCTTGTTGGGAATGATGAGCAGTGCACATCCACCGAGCCCCCACGGGGACTCAAACAAGGGTTGGGGTGAACGATTGTCAATCGAACACCTTAACCGTAAGGCTATTCGGGTTGGCTCTGAACGGTTTGTTCAACATCTACAATACATGATATAGCACCCTTCCGTCACTGGCTTTTCAACGGTAACAACCCACTTCCCACACACCGATCGACTCCTATGATGCATCACTTCTCTCTAGGGGCCTAAGTACAACGAAGGCATTCCGTTATGAACAACCTACACAGCTTGGTTACTATTTGCAATTGAGTAGTAGGAGATTAGATTTCTACATAATATGATTGATCATGCAGCTTGAACGCTCAACTCACCATTGAAAACCATGGAAGCACTGTACAGCTGTTTCATCCTTGTTGGGAATCAAGAGCAGTGCACATCCACCGAACCCTCACGGGGACTCGAACAAGGGTTGGGGTGAACGATTGTCAATCGAACACCTTAACCGCAAGGCTATTCGGGTTGGCTCTGAACGGTTTGTTCAACATCTACAATACATGATATAGCACCCTTCCGTCACTGGCTTTTCAACGGTAACAACCCACTTCCCACACACCGATCGACTCCTATGATGCATCACTTCTCTCTAGGGGCCTAAGTACAACGAAGGCATTCCGTTATGAACAACCTACACAGCTTGGTTACTATTTGCAATTGAGTAGTAGGAGATTAGATTTCTACATAATATGATTGATCATGCAGCTTAAACGCTCAACTCACCATTGAAAACCATGGAAGCACTGTACAGCTGTTTCATCCTTGTTGGGAATGATGAGCAGTGCACATCCACCGAGCCCCCACGGGGACACGAACAAGGGTTGGGGTGAACGATTGTCGATCGAACACCTTAACCGCAAGGCTATTCGGGTTGGCTCTGAACGGTTTGTTCAACATCTACAATACATGATATAGCACCCTTCCGTCACTGGCTTTTCAACGGTAACAACCCACTTCCCACACACCGATCGACTCCTATGATGCATCACTTCTCTGTAGGGGCCTAAGTACAACGAACGCCTTCCGTTATGAACAACCTACACAGCTTGGTTACTATTTGCAATTGAGTAGTAGGAGATTAGATTTCTACATAATATGATTGATCATGCAGCTTGAACGCTCAACTCACCATTGAAAACCATGGAAGCACTGTACAGCTGTTTCATCCTTGTTTGGAATCATGAGCAGTGCACATCCACCGAGTCCCCACGGGGACTCGAACAAGGGTTGGGGTGAACGATTGTCAATCGAACACCTTAACCGCAAGGCTATTCGGGTTGGCTCTGAACGGTTTGTTCAACATCTACAATACATGATATAGCACCCTTCCGTCACTGGCTTTTCAACGGTAAAAACCCACTTCCCACACACCGATCGACTCCTATGATGCATCACTTCTCTGTAGGGGCCTAAGTACAACGAAGGCATTCCGTTATGAACAACCCACACAGCTTGGTTACTATTTGCAATTGAGTAGTAGGAGATTAGATTTCTACTTTATATGATTGATCATGCAGCTTGAACGCTCAACTCACCATTGAAAACCATGGAAGCACTGTACAGCTGTTTCATCCTTGTTTGGAATCATGAGCAGTGCACATCCACCGAGTCCCCACGGGGACTCGAACAAGGGTTGGGGTGAACGATTGTCAATCGAACACCTTAACCGCAAGGCTATTCGGGTTGGCTCTGAACGGTTTGTTCAACATCTACAATACATGATATAGCACCCTTCCGTCACTGGCTTTTCAACGGTAACAACCCACTTCCCACACACCGATCGACTCCTTTGATGCATCACTTCTCTGTAGGGGCCTAAGTACAACGAAGGCATTCCGTTATGAACAACCTACACAGCTTGGTTACTATTTGCAATTGAGTAGTAGGAGATTAGATTTCTACTTTATATGATTGATCATGCAGCTTGAACGCTCAACTCACCATTGAAAACCATGGAAGCACTGTACAGCTGTTTCATCCTTGTTGGGAATGATGAGCAGTGCACATCCACCGAGCCCCCACGGGGACACGAACAAGGGTTGGGGTGAACGATTGTCAATCGAACACCTTAACCGCAAGGCTATTCGGGTTGGCTCTGAACGGTTTGTTCAACATCTACAATACATGATATAGCACCCTTCCGTCACTGGCTTTTCAACGGTAACAACCCACTTCCCACACACCGATCGACTCCTATGATGCATCACTTCTCTGTAGGGGCCTAAGTACAACGAACGCCTTCCGTTATGAACAACCTACACAGCTTGGTTACTATTTGCAATTGAGTAGTAGGAGATTAGATTTCTACATAATATGATTGATCATGCAGCTTGAACGCTCAACTCACCATTGAAAACCATGGAAGCACTGTACAGCTGTTTCATCCTTGTTTGGAATCATGAGCAGTGCACATCCACCGAGTCCCCACGGGGACTCGAACAAGGGTTGGGGTGAACGATTGTCAATCGAACACCTTAACCGCAAGGCTATTCGGGTTGGCTCTGAACGGTTTGTTCAACATCTACAATACATGATATAGCACCCTTCCGTCACTGGCTTTTCAACGGTAACAACCCACTTCCCACACAGCGATCGACTCCTATGATGCATCACTTCTCTGTAGGGGCCTAAGTACAACGAAGGCATTCCGTTATGAACAACCTACACAGCTTGGTTACTATTTGCAATTGAGTAGTAGGAGATTAGATTTCTACTTTATATGATTGATCATGCAGCTTGAACGCTCAACTCACCATTGAAAACCATGGAAGCACTGTACAGCTGTTTCATCCTTGTTTGGAATCATGAGCAGTGCACATCCACCGAGTCCCCACGGGGACTCGAACAAGGGTTGGGGTGAACGATTGTCAATCGAACACCTTAACCGCAAGGCTATTCGGGTTGGCTCTGAACGGTTTGTTCAACATCTACAATACATGATATAGCACCCTTCCGTCACTGGCTTTTCAACGGTAACAACCCACTTCCCACACACCGATCGACTCCTATGATGCATCACTTCTCTGTAGGGGCCTAAGTACAACGAACGCATTCCGTTATGAACAACCTACACAGCTTGGTTACTATTTGCAATTGAGTAGTAGGAGATTAGATTTCTACTTTATATGATTGATCATGCAGCTTGAACGCTCAACTCACCATTGAAAACCATGGAAGCACTGTACAGCTGTTTCATCCTTGTTGGGAATGATGAGCAGTGCACATCCACCGAGCCCCCACGGGGACTCGAACAAGGGTTGGGGTGAACGATTGTCAATCGAACACCTTAACCGCAAGGCTATTCGGGTTGGCTCTGAACGGTTTGTTCAACATCTACAATACATGATATAGCACCCTTCCGTCACTGGCTTTTCAACGGTAACAACCCACTTCCCACACACCGATCGACTCCTATGATGCATCACTTCTCTGTAGGGGCCTAAGTACAACGAACGCCTTCCGTTATGAACAACCTACACAGCTTGGTTACTATTTGCAATTGAGTAGTAGGAGATTAGATTTCTACATAATATGATTGATCATGCAGCTTGAACGCTCAACTCACCATTGAAAACCATGGAAGCACTGTACAGCTGTTTCATCCTTGTTTGGAATCATGAGCAGTGCACATCCACCGAGTCCCCACGGGGACTCGAACAAGGGTTGGGGTGAACGATTGTCAATCGAACACCTTAACCGCAAGGCTATTCGGGTTGGCTCTGAACGGTTTGTTCAACATCTACAATACATGATATAGCACCCTTCCGTCACTGGCTTTTCAACGGTAACAACCCACTTCCCACACACCGATCGACTCCTATGATGCATCACTTCTCTGTAGGGGCCTAAGTACAACGAAGGCATTCCGTTATGAACAACCCACACAGCTTGGTTACTATTTGCAATTGAGTAGTAGGAGATTAGATTTCTACTTTATATGATTGATCATGCAGCTTGAACGCTCAACTCACCATTGAAAACCATGGAAGCACTGTACAGCTGTTTCATCCTTGTTTGGAATCATGAGCAGTGCACATCCACCGAGTCCCCACGGGGACTCGAACAAGGGTTGGGGTGAACGATTGTCAATCGAACACCTTAACCGCAAGGCTATTCGGGTTGGCTCTGAACGGTTTGTTCAACATCTACAATACATGATATAGCACCCTTCCGTCACTGGCTTTTCAACGGTAACAACCCACTTCCCACACACCGATCGACTCCTATGATGCATCACTTCTCTCTAGGGGCCTAAGTACAACGAAGGCATTCCGTTATGAACAACCTACACAGCTTGGTTACTATTTGCAATTGAGTAGTAGGAGATTAGATTTCTACTTTATATGATTGATCATGCAGCTTGAACGCTCAACTCACCATTGAAAACCATGGAAGCACTGTACAGCTGTTTCATCCTTGTTGGGAATGATGAGCAGTGCACATCCACCGAGCCCCCACGGGGACTCGAACAAGGGTTGGGGTGAACGATTGTCAATCGAACACCTTAACCGCAAGGCTATTCGGGTTGGCTCTGAACGGTTTGTTCAACATCTACAATACATGATATAGCACCCTTCCGTCACTGGCTTTTCAACGGTAACAACCCACTTCCCACACACCGATCGACTCCTATGATGCATCACTTCTCTGTAGGGGCCTAAGTACAACGAAGGCATTCCGTTATGAACAACCTACACAGCTTGGTTACTATTTGCAATTGAGTAGTAGGAGATTAGATTTCTACATAATATGATTGATCATGCAGCTTGAACGCTCAACTCACCATTGAAAACCATGGAAGCACTGTACAGCTGTTTCATCCTTGTTTGGAATCATGAGCAGTGCACATCCACCGAGTCCCCACGGGGACTCGAACAAGGGTTGGGGTGAACGATTGTCAATCGAACACCTTAACCGCAAGGCTATTCGGGTTGGCTCTGAACGGTTTGTTCAACATCTACAATACATGATATAGCACCCTTCCGTCACTGGCTTTTCAACGGTAACAACCCACTTCCCACACAGCGATCGACTCCTATGATGCATCACTTCTCTGTAGGGGCCTAAGTACAACGAAGGCATTCCGTTATGAACAACCTACACAGCTTGGTTACTATTTGCAATTGAGTAGTAGGAGATTAGATTTCTACATAATATGATTGATCATGCAGCATGAACGCTCAACTCACCATTGAAAACCATGGAAGCACTGTACAGCTGTTTCATCCTTGTTGGGAATGATGAGCAGTGCACATCCACCGAGCCCCCACGGGGACTCGAACAAGGGTTGGGGTGAACGATTGTCAATCGAACACCTTAACCGCAAGGCTATTCGGGTTGGCTCTGAACGGTTTGTTCAACATCTACAATACATGATATAGCACCCTTCCGTCACTGGCTTTTCAACGGTAACAACCCACTTCCCACACACCGATCGACTCCTATGATGCATCACTTCTCTGTAGGGGCCTAAGTACAACGAACGCATTCCGTTATGAACAACCTACACAGCTTGGTTACTATTTGCAATTGAGTAGTAGGAGATTAGATTTCTACATAATATGATTGATCATGCAGCTTGAACGCTCAACTCACCATTGAAAACCATGGAAGCACTGTACAGCTGTTTCATCCTTGTTTGGAATCATGAGCAGTGCACATCCACCGAGTCCCCACGGGGACTCGAACAAGGGTTGGGGTGAACGATTGTCAATCGAACACCTTAACCGCAAGGCTATTCGGGTTGGCTCTGAACGGTTTGTTCAACATCTACAATACATGATATAGCACCCTTCCGTCACTGGCTTTTCAACGGTAACAACCCACTTCCCACACACCGATCGACTCCTATGATGCATCACTTCTCTGTAGGGGCCTAAGTACAACGAACGCATTCCGTTATGAACAACCTACACAGCTTGGTTACTATTTGCAATTGAGTAGTAGGAGATTAGATTTCTACATAATATGATTGATCATGCAGCATGAACGCTCAACTCACCATTGAAAACCATGGAAGCACTGTACAGCTGTTTCATCCTTGTTGGGAATGATGAGCAGTGCACATCCACCGAGCCCCCACGGGGACTCGAACAAGGGTTGGGGTGAACGATTGTCAATCGAACACCTTAACCGCAAGGCTATTCGGGTTGGCTCTGAACGGTTTGTTCAACATCTACAATACATGATATAGCACCCTCCCGTCACTGGCTTTTCAACGGTAACAACCCACTTCCCACACACCGATCGACTCCTATGATGCATCACTTCTCTGTAGGGGCCTAAGTACAACGAAGGCATTCCGTTATGAACAACCTACACAGCTTGGTTACTATTTGCAATTGAGTAGTAGGAGATTAGATTTCTACATAATATGATTGATCATGCAGCTTGAACGCTCAACTCACCATTGAAAACCATGGAAGCACTGTACAGCTGTTTCATCCTTGTTTGGAATCATGAGCAGTGCACATCCACCGAGCCCCCACGGGGACTCGAACAAGGGTTCGGGTGAACGATTGTCAATCGAACACCTTAACCGCAAGGCTATTCGGGTTGGCTCTGAACGGTTTGTTCAACATCTACAATACATGATATAGCACCCTTCCGTCACTGGCTTTTCAACGGTAACAACCCACTTCCCACACACCGATCGACTCCTATGATGCATCACTTCTCTGTAGGGGCCTAAGTACAACGAAGGCATTCCGTTATGAACAACCTACACAGCTTGGTTACTATTTGCAATTGAGTAGTAGGAGATTAGATTTCTACATAATATGATTGATCATGCAGCTTGAACGCTCAACTCACCATTGAAAACCATGGAAGCACTGTACAGCTGTTTCATCCTTGTTGGGAATGATGAGCAGTGCACATCCACCGAGCCCCCACGGGGACTCGAACAAGGGTTGGGTTGAACGATTGTCAATCGAACACCTTAACCGCAAGGCTATTCGGGTTGGCTCTGAACGGTTTGTTCAACATCTACAATACATGATATAGCACCCTTCCGTCACTGGCTTTTCAACGGTAACAACCCACTTCCCACACACCGATCGACTCCTATGATGCATCACTTCTCTGTAGGGGCCTAAGTACAACGAACGCCTTCCGTTATGAACAACCTACACAGCTTGGTTACTATTTGCAATTGAGTAGTAGGAGATTAGATTTCTACTTTATATGATTGATCATGCAGCTTGAACGCTCAACTCACCATTGAAAACCATGGAAGCACTGTACAGCTGTTTCATCCTTGTTGGGAATGATGAGCAGTGCACATCCACCGAGCCCCCACGGGGACTCGAACAAGGGTTGGGGTGAACGATTGTCAATCGAACACCTTAACCGCAAGGCTATTCGGGTTGGCTCTGAACGGTTTGTTCAACATCTACAATACATGATATAGCACCCTTCCGTCACTGGCTTTTCAACGGTAACAACCCACTTCCCACACACCGATCGACTCCTATGATGCATCACTTCTCTGTAGGGGCCTAAGTACAACGAAGGCATTCCGTTATGAACAACCTACACAGCTTGGTTACTATTTGCAATTGAGTAGTAGGAGATTAGATTTCTACATAATATGATTGATCATGCAGCTTGAACGCTCAACTCACCATTGAAAACCATGGAAGCACTGTACAGCTGTTTCATCCTTGTTGGGAATCAAGAGCAGTGCACATCCACCGAGCCCCCACGGGCACTCGAACAAGGGTTGGGGTGAACGATTGTCAATCGAACACCTTAACCGCAAGGCTATTCGGGTTGGCTCTGAACGGTTTGTTCAACATCTACAATACATGATATAGCACCCTTCCGTCACTGGCTTTTCAACGGTAACAACCCACTTCCCACACACCGATCGACTCCTATGATGCATCACTTCTCTGTAGGGGCCTTAGTACAACGAAGGCATTCCGTTATGAACAACCTACACAGCTTGGTTACTATTTGCAATTGAGTAGTAGGAGATTAGATTTCTACATAATATGATTGATCATGCAGCTTGAACGCTCAACTCACCATTGAAAACCATGGAAGCACTGTACAGTTGTTTCATCCTTGTTTGGAATGATGAGCAGTGCACATCCACCGAGCCCCCACGGGGACTCGAACAAGGGTTCGGGTGAACGATTGTCAATCGAACACCTTAACCGCAAGGCTATTCGGGTTGGCTCTGAACGGTTTGTTCAACATCTACAATACATGATATAGCACCCTTCCGTCACTGGCTTTTCAACGGTAACAACCCACTTCCCACACACCGATCGACTCCTATGATGCATCACTTCTCTGTAGGGGCCTAAGTACAACGAAGGCATTCCGTTATGAACAACCTACACAGCTTGGTTACTATTTGCAATTGAGTAGTAGGAGATTAGATTTCTACATAATATGATTGATCATGCAGCTTGAACGCTCAACTCACCATTGAAAACCATGGAAGCACTGTACAGCTGTTTCATCCTTGTTGGGAATGATGAGCAGTGCACATCCACCGAGCCCCCACGGGGACTCGAACAAGGGTTGGGTTGAACGATTGTCAATCGAACACCTTAACCGCAAGGCTATTCGGGTTGGCTCTGAACGGTTTGTTCAACATCTACAATACATGATATAGCACCCTTCCGTCACTGGCTTTTCAACGGTAACAACCCACTTCCCACACACCGATCGACTCCTATGATGCATCACTTCTCTGTAGGGGCCTAAGTACAACGAACGCCTTCCGTTATGAACAACCTACACAGCTTGGTTACTATTTGCAATTGAGTAGTAGGAGATTAGATTTCTACATAATATGATTGATCATGCAGCTTGAACGCTCAACTCACCATTGAAAACCATGGAAGCACTGTACAGCTGTTTCATCCTTGTTGGGAATGATGAGCAGTGCACATCCACCGAGCCCCCACGGGGACTCGAACAAGGGTTGGGGTGAACGATTGTCAATCGAACACCTTAACCGCAAGGCTATTCGGGTTGGCTCTGAACGGTTTGTTCAACATCTACAATACATGATATAGCACCCTTCCGTCACTGGCTTTTCAACGGTAACAACCCACTTCCCACACACCGATCGACTCCTATGATGCATCACTTCTCTGTAGGGGCCTAAGTACAACGAACGCATTCCGTTATGAACAACCTACACAGCTTGGTTACTATTTGCAATTGAGTAGTAGGAGATTAGATTTCTACATAATATGATTGATCATGCAGCTTGAACGCTCAACTCACCATTGAAAACCATGGAAGCACTGTACAGCTGTTTCATCCTTGTTGGGAATCAAGAGCAGTGCACATCCACCGAGCCCCCACGGGGACTCGAACAAGGGTTGGGGTGAACGATTGTCAATCGAACACCTTAACCGCAAGGCTATTCGGGTTGGCTCTGAACGGTTTGTTCAACATCTACAATACATGATATAGCACCCTTCCGTCACTGGCTTTTCAACGGTAACAACCCACTTCCCACACACCGATCGACTCCTATGATGCATCACTTCTCTGTAGGGGCCTTAGTACAACGAAGGCATTCCGTTATGAACAACCTACACAGCTTGGTTACTATTTGCAATTGAGTAGTAGGAGATTAGATTTCTACATAATATGATTGATCATGCAGCTTGAACGCTCAACTCACCATTGAAAACCATGGAAGCACTGTACAGTTGTTTCATCCTTGTTGGGAATGATGAGCAGTGCACATCCACCGAGCCCCCACGGGGACTCGAACAAGGGTTCGGGTGAACGATTGTCAATCGAACACCTTAACCGCAAGGCTATTCGGGTTGGCTCTGAACGGTTTGTTCAACATCTACAATACATGATATAGCACCCTTCCGTCACTGGCTTTTCAACGGTAACAACCCACTTCCCACACACCGATCGACTCCTATGATGCATCACTTCTCTGTAGGGGCCTAAGTACAACGAAGGCATTCCGTTATGAACAACCTACACAGCTTGGTTACTATTTGCAATTGAGTAGTAGGAGATTAGATTTCTACTTTATATGATTGATCATGCAGCTTGAACGCTCAACTCACCATTGAAAACCATGGAAGCACTGTACAGTTGTTTCATCCTTGTTGGGAATGATGAGCAGTGCACATCCACCGAGCCCCCACGGGGACTCGAACAAGGGTTGGGGTGAACGATTGTCAATCGAACACCTTAACCGCAAGGCTATTCGGGTTGGCTCTGAACGGTTTGTTCAACATCTACAATACATGATATAGCACCCTTCCGTCACTGGCTTTTCAACGGTAACAACCCACTTCCCACACAGCGATCGACTCCTATGATGCATCACTTCTCTGTAGGGGCCTAAGTACAACGAAGGCATTCCGTTATGAACAACCTACACAGCTTGGTTACTATTTGCAATTGAGTAGTAGGAGATTAGATTTCAACATAATATGATTGATCATGCAGCTTGAACGCTCAACTCACCATTGAAAACCATGGAAGCACTGTACAGCTGTTTCATCCTTGTTGGGAATGATGAGCAGTGCACATCCACCGAGCCCCCACGGGGACTCGAACAAGGGTTGGGGTGAACGATTGTCAATCGAACACCTTAACCGCAAGGCTATTCGGGTTGGCTCTGAACGGTTTGTTCAACATCTACAATACATGATATAGCACCCTTCCGTCACTGGCTTTTCAACGGTAACAACCCACTTCCCACACACCGATCGACTCCTATGATGCATCACTTCTCTGTAGGGGCCTAAGTACAACGAAGGCATTCCGTTATGAACAACCTACACAGCTTGGTTACTATTTGCAATTGAGTAGTAGGAGATTAGATTTCTACTTTATATGATTGATCATGCAGCTTGAACGCTCAACTCACCATTGAAAACCATGGAAGCACTGTACAGTTGTTTCATCCTTGTTGGGAATGATGAGCAGTGCACATCCACCGAGCCCCCACGGGGACTCGAACAAGGGTTGGGGTGAACGATTGTCAATCGAACACCTTAACCGCAAGGCTATTCGGGTTGGCTCTGAACGGTTTGTTCAACATCTACAATACATGATATAGCACCCTTCCGTCACTGGCTTTTCAACGGTAACAACCCACTTCCCACACAGCGATCGACTCCTATGATGCATCACTTCTCTGTAGGGGCCTAAGTACAACGAAGGCATTCCGTTATGAACAACCTACACAGCTTGGTTACTATTTGCAATTGAGTAGTAGGAGATTAGATTTCAACATAATATGATTGATCATGCAGCTTGAACGCTCAACTCACCATTGAAAACCATGGAAGCACTGTACAGCTGTTTCATCCTTGTTGGGAATGATGAGCAGTGCACATCCACCGAGCCCCCACGGGGACTCGAACAAGGGTTGGGGTGAACGATTGTCAATCGAACACCTTAACCGCAAGGCTATTCGGGTTGGCTCTGAACGGTTTGTTCAACATCTACAATACATGATATAGCACCCTTCCGTCACTGGCTTTTCAACGGTAACAACCCACTTCCCACACACCGATCGACTCCTATGATGCATCACTTCTCTGTAGGGGCCTAAGTACAACGAAGGCATTCCGTTATGAACAACCTACACAGCTTGGTTACTATTTGCAATTGAGTAGTAGGAGATTAGATTTCTACTTTATATGATTGATCATGCAGCTTGAACGCTCAACTCACCATTGAAAACCATGGAAGCACTGTACAGCTGTTTCATCCTTGTTGGGAATGATGAGCAGTGCACATCCACCGAGCCCCCACGGGGACTCGAACAAGGGTTGGGGTGAACGATTGTCAATCGAACACCTTAACCGCAAGGCTATTCGGGTTGGCTCTGAACGGTTTGTTCAACATCTACAATACATGATATAGCACCCTTCCGTCACTGGCTTTTCAACGGTAACAACCCACTTCCCACACAGCGATCGACTCCTATGATGCATCACTTTTCTGTAGGGGCCTAAGTACAACGAAGGCATTCCGTTATGAACAACCTACACAGCTTGGTTACTATTTGCAATTGAGTAGTAGGAGATTAGATTTCTACTTTATATGATTGATCATGCAGCTTGAACGCTCAACTCACCATTGAAAACCATGGAAGCACTGTACAGCTGTTTCATCCTTGTTGGGAATGATGAGCAGTGCACATCCACCGAGCCCCCACGGGCACTCGAACAAGGGTTGGGGTGAACGATTGTCAATCGAACACCTTAACCGCAAGGCTATTCGGGTTGGCTCTGAACGGTTTGTTCAACATCTACAATACATGATATAGCACCCTTCCGTCACTGGCTTTTCAACGGTAACAACCCACTTCCCACACACCGATCGACTCCTTTGATGCATCACTTCTCTGTAGGGGCCTAAGTACAACGAAGGCATTCCGTTATGAACAACCTACACAGCTTGGTTACTATTTGCAATTGAGTAGTAGGAGATTAGATTTCTACTTTATATGATTGATCATGCAGCTTGAACGCTCAACTCACCATTGAAAACCATGGAAGCACTGTACAGCTGTTTCATCCTTGTTGGGAATGATGAGCAGTGCACATCCACCGAGCCCCCACGGGGACTCGAACAAGGGTTCGGGTGAACGATTGTCAATCGAACACCTTAACCGCAAGGCTATTCGGGTTGGCTCTGAACGGTTTGTTCAACATCTACAATACATGATATAGCACCCTTTCGTCACTGGCTTTTCAACGGTAACAACCCACTTCCCACACAGCGATCGACTCCTATGATGCATCACTTCTCTGTAGGGGCCTAAGTACAACGAAGGCATTCCGTTATGAACAACCTACACAGCTTGGTTACTATTTGCAATTGAGTAGTAGGAGATTAGATTTCTACATAATATGATTGATCATGCAGCTTAAACGCTCAACTCACCATTGAAAACCATGGAAGCACTGTACAGCTGTTTCATCCTTGTTGGGAATGATGAGCAGTGCACATCCACCGAGCCCCCACGGGGACTCGAACAAGGGTTGGGGTGAACGATTGTCAATCGAACACCTTAACCGCAAGGCTATTCGGGTTGGCTCTGAACGGTTTGTTCAACATCTACAATACATGATATAGCACCCTTCCGTCACTGGCTTTTCAACGGTAACAACCCACTTCCCACACAGCGATCGACTCCTATGATGCATCACTTCTCTGTAGGGGCCTAAGTACAACGAAGGCATTCCGTTATGAACAACCTACACAGCTTGGTTACTATTTGCAATTGAGTAGTAGGAGATTAGATTTCTACTTTATATGATTGATCATGCAGCTTGAACGCTCAACTCACCATTGAAAACCATGGAAGCACTGTACAGCTGTTTCATCCTTGTTGGGAATGATGAGCAGTGCACATCCACCGAGCCCCCACGGGCACTCGAACAAGGGTTCGGGTGAACGATTGTCAATCGAACAACCTAACCGCAAGGCTATTCGGGTTGGCTCTGAACGGTTTGTTCAACATCTACAATACATGATATAGCACCCTTCCGTCACTGGCTTTTCAACGGTAACAACCCACTTCCCACACACCGATCGACTCCTATGATGCATCACTTCTCTGTAGGGGCCTAAGTACAACGAAGGCATTCCGTTATGAACAACCTACACAGCTTGGTTACTATTTGCAATTGAGTAGTAGGAGATTAGATTTCAACATAATATGATTGATCATGCAGCTTGAACGCTCAACTCACCATTGAAAACCATGGAAGCACTGTACAGCTGTTTCATCCTTGTTGGGAATGATGAGCAGTGCACATCCACCGAGCCCCCACGGGGACTCGAACAAGGGTTGGGGTGAACGATTGTCAATCGAACACCTTAACCGCAAGGCTATTCGGGTTGGCTCTGAACGGTTTGTTCAACATCTACAATACATGATATAGCACCCTTCCGTCACTGGCTTTTCAACGGTAACAACCCACTTCCCACACAGCGATCGACTCCTATGATGCATCACTTCTCTGTAGGGGCCTAAGTACAACGAAGGCATTCCGTTATGAACAACCCACACAGCTTGGTTACTATTTGCAATTGAGTAGTAGGAGATTAGATTTCTACATAATATGATTGATCATGCAGCTTGAACGCTCAACTCACCATTGAAAACCATGGAAGCACTGTACAGCTGTTTCATCCTTGTTGGGAATGATGAGCAGTGCACATCCACCGAGCCCCCACGGGGACTCGAACAAGGGTTGGGGTGAACGATTGTCAATCGAACACCTTAACCGCAAGGCTATTCGGGTTGGCTCTGAACGGTTTGTTCAACATCTACAATACATGATATAGCACCCTTCCGTCACTGGCTTTTCAACGGTAACAACCCACTTCCCACACAGCGATCGACTCCTATGATGCATCACTTCTCTGTAGGGGCCTAAGTACAACGAAGGCATTCCGTTATGAACAACCTACACAGCTTGGTTACTATTTGCAATTGAGTAGTAGGAGATTAGATTTCTACATTATATGATTGATCATGCAGCTTGAACGCTCAACTCACCATTGAAAACCATGGAAGCACTGTACAGCTGTTTCATCCTTGTTGGGAATGATGAGCAGTGCACATCCACCGAGCCCCCACGGGGACTAGAACAAGGGTTGGGGTGAACGATTGTCAATCGAACACCTTAACCGCAAGGCTATTCGGGTTGGCTCTGAACGGTTTGTTCAACATCTACAATACATGATATAGCACCCTTCCGTCACTGGCTTTTCAACGGTAACAACCCACTTCCCACACACCGATCGACTCCTATGATGCATCACTTCTCTCTAGGGGCCTAAGTACAACGAAGGCATTCCGTTATGAACAACCTACACAGCTTGGTTACTATTTGCAATTGAGTAGTAGGAGATTAGATTTCTACATAATATGATTGATCATGCAGCTTAAACGCTCAACTCACCATTGAAAACCATGGAAGCACTGTACAGCTGTTTCATCCTTGTTGGGAATGATGAGCAGTGCACATCCACCGAGCCCCCACGGGGACTCGAACAAGGGTTGGGGTGAACGATTGTCAATCGAACACCTTAACCGCAAGGCTATTCGGGTTGGCTCTGAACGGTTTGTTCAACATCTACAATACATGATATAGCACCCTTCCGTCACTGGCTTTTCAACGGTAACAACCCACTTCCCACACAGCGATCGACTCCTATGATGCATCACTTCTCTGTAGGGGCCTAAGTACAACGAAGGCATTCCGTTATGAACAACCTACACAGCTTGGTTACTATTTGCAATTGAGTAGTAGGAGATTAGATTTCTACTTTATATGATTGATCATGCAGCTTGAACGCTCAACTCACCATTGAAAACCATGGAAGCACTGTACAGCTGTTTCATCCTTGTTGGGAATGATGAGCAGTGCACATCCACCGAGCCCCCACGGGGACTCGAACAAGGGTTGGGGTGAACGATTGTCAATCGAACACCTTAACCGCAAGGCTATTCGGGTTGGCTCTGAACGGTTTGTTCAACATCTACAATACATGATATAGCACCCTTCCGTCACTGGCTTTTCAACGGTAACAACCCACTTCCCACACACCGATCGACTCCTATGATGCATCACTTTTCTGTAGGGGCCTAAGTACAACGAAGGCATTCCGTTATGAACAACCTACACAGCTTGGTTACTATTTGCAATTGAGTAGTAGGAGATTAGATTTCTACATAATATGATTGATCATGCAGCTTGAACGCTCAACTCACCATTGAAAACCATGGAAGCACTGTACAGCTGTTTCATCATTGTTGGGAATGATGAGCAGTGCACATCCACCGAGCCCCCACGGGGACTCAAACAAGGGTTCGGGTGAACGATTGTCAATCGAACACCTTAACCGCAAGGCTATTCGGGTTGGCTCTGAACGGTTTGTTCAACATCTACAATACATGATATAGCACCCTTCCGTCACTGGCTTTTCAACGGTAACAACCCACTTCCCACACACCGATCGACTCCTATGATGCATCACTTCTCTGTAGGGGCCTAAGTACAACGAAGGCATTCCGTTATGAACAACCTACACAGCTTGGTTACTATTTGCAATTGAGTAGTAGGAGATTAGATTTCTACATAATATGATTGATCATGCAGCTTGAACGCTCAACTCACCATTGAAAACCATGGAAGCACTGTACAGCTGTTTCATCTTTGTTGGGAATGATGAGCAGTGCACATCCACCGAGCCCCCACGGGGACTGGAACAAGGGTTGGGGTGAACGACTGTCAATCGAACACCTTAACCGCAAGGCTATTCGGGTTGGCTCTGAACGGTTTGTTCAACATCTACAATACATGATATAGCACCCTTCCGTCACTGGCTTTTCAACGGTAACAACCCACTTCCCACACAGCGATCGACTCCTATGATGCATCACTTCTCTGTAGGGGCCTAAGTACAACGAAGGCATTCCGTTATGAACAACCTACACAGCTTGGTTACTATTTGCAATTGAGTAGTGGTAGATCAGATTTCTACATAATATGATTGATCATGCAGCTTGAACGCTCAACTCACCATTGAAAACCATGGAAGCACTGTACAGCTGTTTCATCCTTGTTGGGAATGATGAGCAGTGCACATCCACCGAGCCCCCACGGGCACTCGAACAAGGGTTGGGGTGAACGATTGTCAATCGAACACCTTAACCGCAAGGCTATTCGGGTTGGCTCTGAACGGTTTGTTCAACATCTACAATACATGATATAGCACCCTTCCGTCACTGGCTTTTCAACGGTAACAACCCACTTCCCACACACCGATCGACTCCTATGATGCATCACTTCTCTGTAGGGGTCTAAGTACAACGAAGGCATTCCGTTATGAACAACCTACACAGCTTGGTTACTATTTGCAATTGAGTAGTAGGAGATTAGATTTCTACATAATACGAATGATCATGCAGCTTGAACGCTCAACTCACCATTGAAAACCATGGAAGCACTGTACAGCTGTTTCATCCTTGTTGGGAATGATGAGCAGTGCACATCCACCGAGCCCCCACGGGGACTCAAACAAGGGTTCGGGTGAACGATTGTCAATCGAACACCTTAACCGCAAGGCTATTCGGGTTGGCTCTGAACGGTTTGTTCAACATCTACAATACATGATATAGCACCCTTCCGTCACTGGCTTTTCAACGGTAACAACCCACTTCCCACACAGCGATCGACTCCTATGATGCATCACTTCTCTGTAGGGGCCTAAGTACAACGAAGGCATTCCGTTATGAACAACCTACACAGCTTGGTTACTATTTGCAATTGAGTAGTAGGAGATTAGATTTCTACATAATATGATTGATCATGCAGCTTGAACGCTCAACTCACCATTGAAAACCATGGAAGCACTGTACAGCTGTTTCATCCTTGTTGGGAATCATGAGCAGTGCACATCCACCGAGCCCCCACGGGGACTCGAACAAGGGTTCGGGTGAACGATTGTCAATCGAACACCTTAACCGCAAGGCTATTCGGGTTGGCTCTGAACGGTTTGTTCAACATCTACAATACATGATATAGCACCCTTCCGTCACTGGCTTTTCAACGGTAACAACCCAATTCCCACACACCGATCGACTCCTATGATGCATCACTTCTCTGTAGGGGCCTAAGTACAACGAAGGCATTCCGTTATGAACAACCTACACAGCTTGGTTACTATTTGCAATTGAGTAGTAGGAGATTAGATTTCTACATTATATGATTGATCATGCAGCTTGAACGCTCAACTCACCATTGAAAACCATGGAAGCACTGTACAGTTGTTTCATCCTTGTTGGGAATGATGAGCAGTGCACATCCACCGAGCCCCCACGGGGACTCGAACAAGGGTTGGGGTGAACGATTGTCAATCGAACACCTTAACCGCAAGGCTATTCGGGTTGGCTCTGAACGGTTTGTTCAACATCTACAATACATGATATAGCACCCTTCCGTCACTGGCTTTTCAACGGTAACAACCCACTTCCCACACACCGATCGACTCCTATGATGCATCACTTCTCTGTAGGGGCCTAAGTACAACGAAGGCATTCCGTTATGAACAACCTACACAGCTTGGTTACTATTTGCAATTGAGTAGTAGGAGATTAGATTTCTACATAATATGATTGATCATGCAGCTTGAACGCTCAACTCACCATTGAAAACCATGGAAGCACTGTACAGCTGTTTCATCCTTGTTGGGAATGATGAGCAGTGCACATCCACCGAGCCCCCACGGGCACTCGAACAAGGGTTGGGGTGAACGATTGTCAATCGAACACCTTAACCGCAAGGCTATTCGGGTTGGCTCTGAACGGTTTGTTCAACATCTACAATACATGATATAGCACCCTTCCGTCACTGGCTTTTCAACGGTAACAACCCAATTCCCACACACCGATCGACTCCTATGATGCATCACTTCTCTGTAGGGGCCTAAGTACAACGAAGGCATTCCGTTATGAACAACCTACACAGCTTGGTTACTATTTGCAATTGAGTAGTAGGAGATTAGATTTCTACATAATATGATTGATCATGCAGCTTGAACGCTCAACTCACCATTGAAAACCATGGAAGCACTGTACAGCTGTTTCATCCTTGTTGGGAATGATGAGCAGTGCACATCCACCGAGCCCCCACGGGGACTCGAACAAGGGTTGGGGTGAACGATTGTCAATCGAACACCTTAACCGCAAGGCTATTCGGGTTGGCTCTGAACGGTTTGTTCAACATCTACAATACATGATATAGCACCCTTCCGTCACTGGCTTTTCAACGGTAACAACCCACTTCCCACACAGCGATCGACTCCTATGATGCATCACTTCTCTGTAGGGGCCTAAGTACAACGAAGGCATTCCGTTATGAACAACCTACACAGCTTGGTTACTATTTGCAATTGAGTAGTAAGAGATTAGATTTCTACATAATATGATTGATCATGCAGCTTGAACGCTCAACTCACCATTGAAAACCATGGAAGCACTGTACAGCTGTTTCATCCTTGTTGGGAATGATGAGCAGTGCACATCCACCGAGCCCCCACGGGCACTCGAACAAGGGTTGGGGTGAACGATTGTCAATCGAACACCTTAACCGCAAGGCTATTCGGGTTGGCTCTGAACGGTTTGTTCAACATCTACAATACATGATATAGCACCCTTCCGTCACTGGCTTTTCAACGGTAACAACCCACTTCCCACACACCGATCGACTCCTATGATGCATCACTTCTCTGTAGGGGCCTAAGTACAACGAAGGCATTCCGTTATGAACCACCTACACAGCTTGGTTACTATTTGCAATTGAGTAGTAGGAGATTAGATTTCTACATAATATGATTGATCATGCAGCTTGAACGCTCAACTCACCATTGAAAACCATGGAAGCACTGTACAGCTGTTTCATCCTTGTTGGGAATGATGAGCAGTGCACATCCACCGAGCCCCCACGGGCACTCGAACAAGGGTTCGGGTGAACGATTGTCAATCGAACACCTTAACCGCAAGGCTATTCGGGTTGGCTCTGAACGGTTTGTTCAACATCTACAATACATGATATAGCACCCTTCCGTCACTGGCTTTTCAACGGTAACAACCCAATTCCCACACACCGATCGACTCCTATGATGCATCACTTCTCTGTAGGGGCCTAAGTACAACGAAGGCATTCCGTTATGAACAACCTACACAGCTTGGTTACTATTTGCAATTGAGTAGTAGGAGATTAGATTTCTACATAATATGATTGATCATGCAGCTTGAACGCTCAACTCACCATTGAAAACCATGGAAGCACTGTATAGCTGTTTCATCCTTGTTGGGAATGATGAGCAGTGCACATCCACCGAGCCCCCACGGGGACTCGAACAAGGGTTGGGGTGAACGATTGTCAATCGAACACCTTAACCGCAAGGCTATTCGGGTTGGCTCTGAACGGTTTGTTCAACATCTACAATACATGATATAGCACCCTTCCGTCACTGGCTTTTCAACGGTAACAACCCACTTCCCACACAGCGATCGACTCCTATGATGCATCACTTCTCTGTAGGGGCCTAAGTACAACGAAGGCATTCCGTTATGAACAACCTACACAGCTTGGTTACTATTTGCAATTAGTAGTAGGAGATTAGATTTCTACATTATATGATTGATCATGCAGCTTGAACGCTCAACTCACCATTGAAAACCATGGAAGCACTGTACAGCTGTTTCATCCTTGTTGGGAATGATGAGCAGTGCACATCCACCGAGCCCCCACGGGGACTCGAACAAGGGTTGGGGTGAACGATTGTCAATCGAACACCTTAACCGCAAGGCTATTCGGGTTGGCTCTGAACGGTTTGTTCAACATCTACAATACATGATATAGCACCCTTCCGTCACTGGCTTTTCAACGGTAACAACCCACTTCCCACACAGCGATCGACTCCTATGATGCATCACTTCTCTGTAGGGGCCTAAGTACAACGAAGGCATTCCGTTATGAACAACCTACACAGCTTGGTTACTATTTGCAATTGAGTAGTAGGAGATTAGATTTCTACATAATATGATTGATCATGCAGCTTGAACGCTCAACTCACCATTGAAAACCATGGAAGCACTGTACAGCTGTTTCATCCTTGTTGGGAATGATGAGCAGTGCACATCCACCGAGCCCCCACGGGGACTCGAACAAGGGTTCGGGTGAACGATTGTCAATCGAACACCTTAACCGCAAGGCTATTCGGGTTGGCTCTGAACGGTTTGTTCAACATCTACAATACATGATATAGCACCCTTCCGTCACTGGCTTTTCAACGGTAACAACCCAATTCCCACACACCGATCGACTCCTATGATGCATCACTTCTCTGTAGGGGCCTAAGTACAACGAAGGCATTCCGTTATGAACAACCTACACAGCTTGGTTACTATTTGCAATTGAGTAGTAGGAGATTAGATTTCTACATAATATGATTGATCATGCAGCTTGAACGCTCAACTCACCATTGAAAACCATGGAAGCACTGTACAGCTGTTTCATCCTTGTTGGGAATGATGAGCAGTGCACATCCACCGAGCCCCCACGGGCACTCGAACAAGGGTTGGGGTGAACGATTGTCAATCGAACACCTTAACCGCAAGGCTATTCGGGTTGGCTCTGAACGGTTTGTTCAACATCTACAATACATGATATAGCACCCTTCCGTCACTGGCTTTTCAACGGTAACAACCCACTTCCCACACAGCGATCGACTCCTATGATGCATCACTTCTCTGTAGGGGCCTAAGTACAACGAAGGCATTCCGTTATGAACAACCTACACAGCTTGGTTACTATTTGCAATTGAGTAGTAAGAGATTAGATTTCTACATAATATGATTGATCATGCAGCTTGAACGCTCAACTCACCATTGAAAACCATGGAAGCACTGTACAGCTGTTTCATCCTTGTTGGGAATGATGAGCAGTGCACATCCACCGAGCCCCCACGGGGACTCGAACAAGGGTTGGGGTGAACGATTGTCAATCGAACACCTTAACCGCAAGGCTATTCGGGTTGGCTCTGAACGGTTTGTTCAACATCTACAATACATGATATAGCACCCTTCCGTCACTGGCTTTTCAACGGTAACAACCCACTTCCCACACACCGATCGACTCCTATGATGCATCACTTCTCTGTAGGGGCCTAAGTACAACGAAGGCATTCCGTTATGAACCACCTACACAGCTTGGTTACTATTTGCAATTGAGTAGTAGGAGATTAGATTTCTACATTATATGATTGATCATGCAGCTTGAACGCTCAACTCACCATTGAAAACCATGGAAGCACTGTACAGCTGTTTCATCCTTGTTGGGAATGATGAGCAGTGCACATCCACCGAGCCCCCACGGGCACTCGAACAAGGGTTCGGGTGAACGATTGTCAATCGAACACCTTAACCGCAAGGCTATTCGGGTTGGCTCTGAACGGTTTGTTCAACATCTACAATACATGATATAGCACCCTTCCGTCACTGGCTTTTCAACGGTAACAACCCAATTCCCACACACCGATCGACTCCTATGATGCATCACTTCTCTGTAGGGGCCTAAGTACAACGAAGGCATTCCGTTATGAACAACCTACACAGCTTGGTTACTATTTGCAATTGAGTAGTAGGAGATTAGATTTCTACATAATATGATTGATCATGCAGCTTGAACGCTCAACTCACCATTGAAAACCATGGAAGCACTGTATAGCTGTTTCATCCTTGTTGGGAATGATGAGCAGTGCACATCCACCGAGCCCCCACGGGGACTCGAACAAGGGTTGGGGTGAACGATTGTCAATCGAACACCTTAACCGCAAGGCTATTCGGGTTGGCTCTGAACGGTTTGTTCAACATCTACAATACATGATATAGCACCCTTCCGTCACTGGCTTTTCAACGGTAACAACCCACTTCCCACACAGCGATCGACTCCTATGATGCATCACTTCTCTGTAGGGGCCTAAGTACAACGAAGGCATTCCGTTATGAACAACCTACACAGCTTGGTTACTATTTGCAATTAGTAGTAGGAGATTAGATTTCTACATTATATGATTGATCATGCAGCTTGAACGCTCAACTCACCATTGAAAACCATGGAAGCACTGTACAGCTGTTTCATCCTTGTTGGGAATGATGAGCAGTGCACATCCACCGAGCCCCCACGGGGACTCGAACAAGGGTTGGGGTGAACGATTGTCAATCGAACACCTTAACCGCAAGGCTATTCGGGTTGGCTCTGAACGGTTTGTTCAACATCTACAATACATGATATAGCACCCTTCCGTCACTGGCTTTTCAACGGTAACAACCCACTTCCCACACAGCGATCGACTCCTATGATGCATCACTTCTCTGTAGGGGCCTAAGTACAACGAAGGCATTCCGTTATGAACAACCTACACAGCTTGGTTACTATTTGCAATTGAGTAGTAGGAGATTAGATTTCTACATAATATGATTGATCATGCAGCTTGAACGCTCAACTCACCATTGAAAACCATGGAAGCACTGTACAGCTGTTTCATCCTTGTTGGGAATGATGAGCAGTGCACATCCACCGAGCCCCCACGGGCACTCGAACAAGGGTTCGGGTGAACGATTGTCAATCGAACACCTTAACCGCAAGGCTATTCGGGTTGGCTCTGAACGGTTTGTTCAACATCTACAATACATGATATAGCACCCTTCCGTCACTGGCTTTTCAACGGTAACCACCCACTTCCCACACAGCGATCGACTCCTATGATGCATCACTTCTCTCTAGGGGCCTAAGTACAACGAAGGCATTCCGTTATGAACAACCTACACAGCTTGGTTACTATTTGCAATTGAGTAGTAGGAGATTAGATTTCTACTTTAAATGATTGATCATGCAGCTTGAACGCTCAACTCACCATTGAAAACCATGGAAGCACTGTACAGCTGTTTCATCCTTGTTGGGAATGATGAGCAGTGCACATCCACCGAGCCCCCACGGGCACTCGAACAAGGGTTGGGGTGAACGATTGTCAATCGAACACCTTAACCGCAAGGCTATTCGGGTTGGCTCTGAACGGTTTGTTCAACATCTACAATACATGATATAGCACCCTTCCGTCACTGGCTTTTCAACGGTAACAACCCACTTCCCACACAGCGATCGACTCCTATGATGCATCACTTCTCTGTAGGGGCCTAAGTACAACGAAGGCATTCCGTTATGAACAACCTACACAGCTTGGTTACTATTTGCAATTGAGTAGTAGGAGATTAGATTTCTACATAATATGATTGATCATGCAGCTTGAACGCTCAACTCACCATTGAAAACCATGGAAGCACTGTACAGCTGTTTCATCCTTGTTGGGAATCATGAGCAGTGCACATCCATCGAGCCCCCACGGGCACTCGAACAAGGGTTCGGGTGAACGATTGTCAATCGAACACCTTAACCGCAAGGCTATTCGGGTTGGCTCTGAACGGTTTGTTCAACATCTACAATACATGATATAGCACCCTTCCGTCACTGGCTTTTCAACGGTAACAACCCACTTCCCACACAGCGATCGACTCCTATGATGCATCACTTCTCTGTAGGGGCCTAAGTACAACGAAGGCATTCCGTTATGAACAACCTACACAGCTTGGTTACTATTTGCAATTGAGTAGTAGGAGATTAGATTTCTACATTATATGATTGATCATGCAGCTTAAACGCTCAACTCACCATTGAAAACCATGGAAGCACTGTACAGCTGTTTCATCCTTGTTGGGAATCATGAGCAGTGCACATCCACCGAGCCCCCACGGGGACTCAAACAAGGGTTGGGGTGAACGATTGTCAATCGAACACCTTAACCGCAAGGCTATTCGGGTTGGCTCTGAACGGTTTGTTCAACATCTACAATACATGATATAGCACCCTTCCGTCACTGGCTTTTCAACGGTAACAACCCAATTCCCACACACCGATCGACTCCTATGATGCATCACTTCTCTGTAGGGGCCTAAGTACAACGAAGGCATTCCGTTATGAACAACCTACACAGCTTGGTTACTATTTGCAACTGAGTAGTAGGAGATTAGATTTTTACATAATATGATTGATCATGCAGCTTGAACGCTCAACTCACCATTGAAAACCATGGAAGCACTGTACAGCTGTTTCATCCTTGTTGGGAATGATGAGCAGTGCACATCCACCGAGCCCCCACGGGCACTCGAACAAGGGTTCGGGTGAACGATTGTCAATCGAACAACCTAACCGCAAGGCTATTCGGGTTGGCTCTGAACGGTTTGTTCAACATCTACAATACATGATATAGCACCCTTCCGTCACTGGCTTTTCAACGGTAACAACCCAATTCCCACACACCGATCGACTCCTATGATGCATCACTTCTCTGTAGGGGCCTAAGTACAACGAAGGCATTCCGTTATGAACAACCTACACAGCTTGGTTACTATTTGCAATTGAGTAGTAGGAGATTAGATTTCTACTTTATATGATTGATCATGCAGCTTAAACGCTCAACTCACCATTGAAAACCATGGAAGCACTGTACAGCTGTTTCATCCTTGTTGGGAATGATGAGCAGTGCACATCCACCGAGCCCCCACGGGGACTCAAACAAGGGTTGGGGTGAACGATTGTCAATCGAACACCTTAACCGCAAGGCTATTCGGGTTGGCTCTGAACGGTTTGTTCAACATCTACAATACATGATATAGCACCCTTCCGTCACTGGCTTTTCAACGGTAACAACCCACTTCCCACACACCGATCGACTCCTATGATGCATCACTTCTCTGTAGGGGCCTAAGTACAACGAAGGCATTCCGTTATGAACAACCTACACAGCTTGGTTACTATTTGCAACTGAGTAGTAGGAGATTAGATTTCTACATTATATGATTGATCATGCAGCTTGAACGCTCAACTCACCATTGAAAACCATGGAAGCACTGTACAGCTGTTTCATCCTTGTTGGGAATGATGAGCAGTGCACATCCATCGAGCCCCCACGGGCACTCGAACAAGGGTTCGGGTGAACGATTGTCAATCGAACACCTTAACCGCAAGGCTATTCGGGTTGGCTCTGAACGGTTTGTTCAACATCTACAATACATGATATAGCACCCTTCCGTCACTGGCTTTTCAACGGTAACAACCCACTTCCCACACAGCGATCGACTCCTATGATGCATCACTTCTCTGTAGGGGCCTAAGTACAACGAAGGCATTCCGTTATGAACAACCTACACAGCTTGGTTACTATTTGCAATTGAGTAGTAGGAGATTAGATTTCTACTTTATATGATTGATCATGCAGCTTAAACGCTCAACTCACCATTGAAAACCATGGAAGCACTGTACAGCTGTTTCATCCTTGTTGGGAATCATGAGCAGTGCACATCCACCGAGCCCCCACGGGGACTCAAACAAGGGTTGGGGTGAACGATTGTCAATCGAACACCTTAACCGCAAGGCTATTCGGGTTGGCTCTGAACGGTTTGTTCAACATCTACAATACATGATATAGCACCCTTCCGTCACTGGCTTTTCAACGGTAACAACCCAATTCCCACACACCGATCGACTCCTATGATGCATCACTTCTCTGTAGGGGCCTAAGTACAACGAAGGCATTCCGTTATGAACAACCTACACAGCTTGGTTACTATTTGCAACTGAGTAGTAGGAGATTAGATTTCTACATAATATGATTGATCATGCAGCTTGAACGCTCAACTCACCATTGAAAACCATGGAAGCACTGTACAGCTGTTTCATCCTTGTTGGGAATGATGAGCAGTGCACATCCACCGAGCCCCCACGGGGACTCGAACAAGGGTTGGGGTGAACGATTGTCAATCAAACACCTTAACCGCAAGGCTATTCGGGTTGGCTCTGAACGGTTTGTTCAACATCTACAATACATGATATAGCACCCTTCCGTCACTGGCTTTTCAACGGTAACAACCCACTTCCCACACAGCGATCGACTCCTATGATGCATCACTTCTCTGTAGGGGCCTAAGTACAACGAAGGCACTCCGTTATGAACAACCTACACAGCTTGGTTACTATTTGCAATTGAGTAGTAGGAGATTAGATTTCTACATAATATGATTGATCATGCAGCTTGAACGCTCAACTCACCATTGAAAACCATGGAAGCACTGTACAGCTGTTTCATCATTGTTGGGAATGATGAGCAGTGCACATCCACCGAGCCCCCACGGGCACTCGAACAAGGGTTCGGGTGAACGATTGTCAATCGAACACCTTAACCGCAAGGCTATTCGGGTTGGCTCTGAACGGTTTGTTCAACATCTACAATACATGATATAGCACCCTTCCGTCACTGGCTTTTCAACGGTAACAACCCACTTCCCACACACCGATCGACTCCTATGATGCATCACTTCTCTGTAGGGGCCTAAGTACAACGAAGGCACTCCGTTATGAACAACCTACACAGCTTGGTTACTATTTGCAATTGAGTAGTAGGAGATTAGATTTCTACATAATATGATTGATCATGCAGCTTAAACGCTCAACTCACCATTGAAAACCATGGAAGCACTGTACAGCTGTTTCATCCTTGTTGGGAATGATGAGCAGTGCACATCCACCGAGCCCCCACGGGGACTCAAACAAGGGTTGGGGTGAACGATTGTCAATCGAACACCTTAACCGCAAGGCTATTCGGGTTGGCTCTGAACGGTTTGTTCAACATCTACAATACATGATATAGCACCCTTCCGTCACTGGCTTTTCAACGGTAACAACCCACTTCCCACACACCGATCGACTCCTATGATGCATCACTTCTCTGTAGGGGCCTAAGTACAACGAAGGCATTCCGTTATGAACAACCTACACAGCTTGGTTACTATTTGCAACTGAGTAGTAGGAGATTAGATTTTTACATTATATGATTGATCATGCAGCTTGAACGCTCAACTCACCATTGAAAACCATGGAAGCACTGTACAGCTGTTTCATCCTTGTTGGGAATCATGAGCAGTGCACATCCACCGAGCCCCCACGGGGACTCGAACAAGGGTTGGGGTGAACGATTGTCAACCAAACACCTTAACCGCAAGGCTATTCGGGTTGGCTCTGAACGGTTTGTTCAACATCTACAATACATGATATAGCACCCTTCCGTCACTGGCTTTTCAACGGTAACAACCCACTTCCCACACAGCGATCGACTCCTATGATGCATCACTTCTCTGTAGGGGCCTAAGTACAACGAAGGCATTCCGTTATGAACAACCTACACAGCTTGGTTACTATTTGCAATTGAGTAGTAGGAGATTAGATTTCTACATAATATGATTGATCATGCAGCTTGAACGCTCAACTCACCATTGAAAACCATGGAAGCACTGTACAGCTGTTTCATCCTTGTTGGGAATGATGAGCAGTGCACATCCACCGAGCCCCCACGGGGACTCGAACAAGGGTTGGGGTGAACGATTGTCAATCGAACACCTTAACCGCAAGGCTATTCGGGTTGGCTCTGAACGGTTTGTTCAACATCTACAATACATGATATAGCACCCTTCCGTCACTGGCTTTTCAACGGTAACAACCCACTTCCCACACACCGATCGACTCCTATGATGCATCACTTCTCTGTAGGGGCCTAAGTACAACGAAGGCATTCCGTTATGAACAACCTACACAGCTTGGTTACTATTTGCAATTGAGTAGTAGGAGATTAGATTTCTACATAATATGATTGATCATGCAGCTTGAACGCTCAACTCACCATTGAAAACCATGGAAGCACTGTACAGCTGTTTCATCCTTGTTGGGAATGATGAGCAGTGCACATCCACCGAGCCCCCACGGGGACTCGAACAAGGGTTCGGGTGAATGATTGTCAATCGAACACCTTAACCGCAAGGCTATTCGGGTTGGCTCTGAACGGTTTGTTCAACATCCACAATACATGATATAGCACCCTTCCGTCACTGGCTTTTCAACGGTAACAACCCACTTCCCACACAGCGATCGACTCCTATGATGCATCACTTCTCTGTAGGGGCCTAAGTACAACGAAGGCATTCCGTTATGAACAACCTACACAGCTTGGTTACTATTTGCAATTGAGTAGTAGGAGATTAGATTTCTACATAATATGATTGATCATGCAGCTTAAACGCTCAACTCACCATTGAAAACCATGGAAGCACTGTACAGCTGTTTCATCCTTGTTGGGAATGATGAGCAGTGCACATCCACCGAGCCCCCACGGGGACACGAACAAGGGTTGGGGTGAACGATTGTCAATCGAACACCTTAACCGCAAGGCTATTCGGGTTGGCTCTGAACGGTTTGTTCAACATCTACAATACATGATATAGCACCCTTCCGTCACTGGCTTTTCAACGGTAACAACCCACTTCCCACACAGCGATCGACTCCTATGATGCATCACTTCTCTGTAGGGGCCTAAGTACAACGGAGGCATTCCGTTATGAACAACCTACACAGCTTGGTTACTATTTGCAATTGAGTAGTAGGAGATTAGATTTCTACTTTATATGATTGATCATGCAGCTTGAACGCTCAACTCACCATTGAAAACCATGGAAGCACTGTACAGCTGTTTCATCCTTGTTGGGAATCATGAGCAGTGCACATCCACCGAGCCCCCACGGGGACTAGAACAAGGGTTCGGGTGAACGATTGTCAATCGAACACCTTAACCGCAAGGCTATTCGGGTTGGCTCTGAACGGTTTGTTCAACATCTACAATACATGATATAGCACCCTTCCGTCACTGGCTTTTCAACGGTAACAACCCACTTCCCACACAGCGATCGACTCCTATGATGCATCACTTCTCTGTAGGGGCCTAAGTACAACGAAGGCACTCCGTTATGAACAACCTACACAGCTTGGTTACTATTTGCAATTGAGTAGTAGGAGATTAGATTTCTACATAATATGATTGATCATGCAGCTTGAACGCTCAACTCACCATTGAAAACCATGGAAGCACTGTACAGCTGTTTCATCCTTGTTGGGAATGATGAGCAGTGCACATCCACCGAGCCCCCACGGGGACTCGAACAAGGGTTGGGGTGAACGATTGTCAATCGAACACCTTAACCGCAAGGCTATTCGGGTTGGCTCTGAACGGTTTGTTCAACATCTACAATACATGATATAGCACCCTTCCGTCACTGGCTTTTCAACGGTAACAACCCACTTCCCACACAGCGATCGACTCCTATGATGCATCACTTCTCTGTAGGGGCCTAAGTACAACGAAGGCATTCCGTTATGAACAACCTACACAGCTTGGTTACTATTTGCAATTGAGTAGTAGGAGATTAGATTTCTACTTTATATGATTGATCATGCAGCTTGAACGCTCAACTCACCATTGAAAACCATGGAAGTACTGTACAGCTGTTTCATCCTTGTTGGGAATGATGAGCAGTGCACATCCACCGAGCCCCACGGGCACTCGAACAAGGGTTGGGGTGAACGATTGTCAATCGAACACCTTAACCGCAAGGCTATTCGGGTTGGCTCTCAACGGTTTGTTCAACATCTACAATACATGATATAGCACCCTTCCGTCACTGGCTTTTCAACGGTAACAACCCACTTCCCACACAGCGATCGACTCCTATGATGCATCACTTCTCTGTAGGGGCCTAAGTACAACGAAGGCATTCCGTTATGAACAACCTACACAGCTTGGTTACTATTTGCAATTGAGTAGTAGGAGATTAGATTTCTACATTACATGATTGATCATGCAGCTTGAACGCTCAACTCACCATTGAAAACCATGGAAGCACTGTACAGCTGTTTCATCCTTGTTGGGAATGATGAGCAGTGCACATCCACCGAGCCCCCACGGGGACTCGAACAAGGGTTCGGGTGAACGATTGTCAATCGAACACCTTAACCGCAAGGCTATTCGGGTTGGCTCTGAACGGTTTGTTCAACATCTACAATACATGATATAGCACCCTTCCGTCACTGGCTTTTCAACGGTAACAACCCACTTCCCACACAGCGATCGACTCCTATGATGCATCACTTCTCTTTAGGGGCCTAAGTACAACGAAGGCATTCCGTTATGAACAACCTACACAGCTTGGTTACTATTTGCAATTGAGTAGTAGGAGATTAGATTTCTACTTTATATGATTGATCATGCAGCTTGAACGCTCAACTCACCATTGAAAACCATGGAAGCACTGTACAGCTGTTTCATCCTTGTTGGGAATGATGAGCAGTGCACATCCACCGAGCCCCCACGGGCACTCGAACAAGGGTTGGGGTGAACGATTGTCAATCGAACACCTTAACCGCAAGGCTATTCGGGTTGGCTCTCAACGGTTTGTTCAACATCTACAATACATGATATAGCACCCTTCCGTCACTGGCTTTTCAACGGTAACAACCCACTTCCCACACAGCGATCGACTCCTATGATGCATCACTTCTCTGTAGGGGCCTAAGTACAACGAAGGCACTCCGTTATGAACAACCTACACAGCTTGGTTACTATTTGCAATTGAGTAGTAGGAGATTAGATTTCTACATAATATGATTGATCATGCAGCTTGAACGCTCAACTCACCATTGAAAACCATGGAAGCACTGTACAGCTGTTTCATCCTTGTTGGGAATGATGAGCAGTGCACATCCACCGAGCCCCCACGGGGACTCGAACAAGGGTTCGGGTGAACGATTGTCAATCGAACACCTTAACCGCAAGGCTATTCGGGTTGGCTCTGAACGGTTTGTTCAACATCTACAATACATGATATAGCACCCTTCCGTCACTGGCTTTTCAACGGTAACAACCCACTTCCCACACAGCGATCGACTCCTATGATGCATCACTTCTCTGTAGGGGCCTGAGTACAACGAAGGCATTCCGTTATGAACAACCTACACAGCTTGGTTACTATTTGCAATTGAGTAGTAGGAGATTAGATTTCTACATAATATGATTGATCATGCAGCTTGAACGCTCAACTCACCATTGAAAACCATGGAAGCACTGTACAGCTGTTTCATCCTTGTTGGGAATGATGAGCAGTGCACATCCACCGAGCCCCCACGGGCACTCGAACAAGGGTTGGGGTGAACGATTGTCAATCGAACACCTTAACCGCAAGGCTATTCGGGTTGGCTCTGAACGGTTTGTTCAACATCTACAATACATGATATAGCACCCTTCCGTCACTGGCTTTTCAACGGTAACAACCCACTTCCCACACACCGATCGACTCCTATGATGCATCACTTCTCTGTAGGGGCCTAAGTACAACGAAGGCATTCCGTTATGAACAACCTACACAGCTTGGTTACTATTTGCAATTGAGTAGTAGGAGATTAGATTTCTACATAATATGATTGATCATGCAGCTTGAACGCTCAACTCACCATTGAAAACCATGGAAGCACTGTACAGCTGTTTCATCCTTGTTGGGAATCAAGAGCAGTGCACATCCACCGAGCCCCCACGGGGACACGAACAAGGGTTCGGGTGAACGATTGTCAATCGAACACCTTTACCGCAAGGCTATTCGGGTTGGCTCTGAACGGTTTGTTCAACATCTACAATACATGATATAGCACCCTTCCGTCACTGGCTTTTCAACGGTAACAACCCACTTCCCACACACCGATCGACTCCTATGATGCATCACTTCTCTTTAGGGGCCTAAGTACAACGAAGGCATTCCGTTATGAACAACCTACACAGCTTGGTTACTATTTGCAATTGAGTAGTAGGAGATTAGATTTCTACATAATATGATTGATCATGCAGCTTGAACGCTCAACTCACCATTGAAAACCATGGAAGCACTGTACAGCTGTTTCATCCTTGTTGGGAATGATGAGCAGTGCACATCCACCGAGCCCCCACGGGGACTCGAACAAGGGTTCGGGTGAATGATTGTCAATCGAACACCTTAACCGCAAGGCTATTCGGGTTGGCTCTCAACGGTTTGTTCAACATCTACAATACATGATATAGCACCCTTCCGTCACTGGCTTTTCAACGGTAACAACCCACTTCCCACACAGCGATCGACTCCTATGATGCATCACTTCTCTGTAGGGGCCTAAGTACAACGAAGGCACTCCGTTATGAACAACCTACACAGCTTGGTTACTATTTGCAATTGAGTAGTAGGAGATTAGATTTCTACTTTATATGATTGATCATGCAGCTTGAACGCTCAACTCACCATTGAAAACCATGGAAGTACTGTACAGCTGTTTCATCCTTGTTGGGAATGATGAGCAGTGCACATCCACCGAGCCCCCACGGGCACTCGAACAAGGGTTGGGGTGAACGATTGTCAATCGAACACCTTAACCGCAAGGCTATTCGGGTTGGCTCTGAACGGTTTGTTCAACATCTACAATACATGATATAGCACCCTTCCGTCACTGGCTTTTCAACGGTAACAACCCACTTCCCACACACCGATCGACTCCTATGATGCATCACTTCTCTGTAGGGGCCTAAGTACAACGAAGGCATTCCGTTATGAACAACCTACACAGCTTGGTTACTATTTGCAATTGAGTAGTAGGAGATTAGATTTCTACATAATATGATTGATCATGCAGCTTGAACGCTCAACTCACCATTGAAAACCATGGAAGCACTGTACAGCTGTTTCATCCTTGTTGGGAATCAAGAGCAGTGCACATCCACCGAGCCCCCACGGGGACACGAACAAGGGTTCGGGTGAACGATTGTCAATCGAACACCTTTACCGCAAGGCTATTCGGGTTGGCTCTGAACGGTTTGTTCAACATCTACAATACATGATATAGCACCCTTCCGTCACTGGCTTTTCAACGGTAACAACCCACTTCCCACACACCGATCGACTCCTATGATGCATCACTTCTCTTTAGGGGCCTAAGTACAACGAAGGCATTCCGTTATGAACAACCTACACAGCTTGGTTACTATTTGCAATTGAGTAGTAGGAGATTAGATTTCTACATAATATGATTGATCATGCAGCTTGAACGCTCAACTCACCATTGAAAACCATGGAAGCACTGTACAGCTGTTTCATCCTTGTTGGGAATGATGAGCAGTGCACATCCACCGAGCCCCCACGGGGACTCGAACAAGGGTTCGGGTGAATGATTGTCAATCGAACACCTTAACCGCAAGGCTATTCGGGTTGGCTCTCAACGGTTTGTTCAACATCTACAATACATGATATAGCACCCTTCCGTCACTGGCTTTTCAACGGTAACAACCCACTTCCCACACAGCGATCGACTCCTATGATGCATCACTTCTCTGTAGGGGCCTAAGTACAACGAAGGCACTCCGTTATGAACAACCTACACAGCTTGGTTACTATTTGCAATTGAGTAGTAGGAGATTAGATTTCTACTTTATATGATTGATCATGCAGCTTGAACGCTCAACTCACCATTGAAAACCATGGAAGTACTGTACAGCTGTTTCATCCTTGTTGGGAATGATGAGCAGTGCACATCCACCGAGCCCCCACGGGCACTCGAACAAGGGTTGGGGTGAACGATTGTCAATCGAACACCTTAACCGCAAGGCTATTCGGGTTGGCTCTCAACGGTTTGTTCAACATCTACAATACATGATATAGCACCCTTCCGTCACTGGCTTTTCAACGGTAACAACCCACTTCCCACACAGCGATCGACTCCTATGATGCATCACTTCTCTGTAGGGGCCTAAGTACAACGAAGGCATTCCGTTATGAACAACCTACACAGCTTGGTTACTATTTGCAATTGAGTAGTAGGAGATTAGATTTCTACATAATATGATTGATCATGCAGCTTGAACGCTCAACTCACCATTGAAAACCATGGAAGCACTGTACAGCTGTTTCATCCTTGTTGGGAATCATGAGCAGTGCACATCCACCGAGCCCCCACGGGCACTCGAACAAGGGTTCGGGTGAACGATTGTCAATCGAACAACCTAACCGCAAGGCTATTCGGGTTGGCTCTGAACGGTTTGTTCAACATCTACAATACATGATATAGCACCCTTCCGTCACTGGCTTTTCAACGGTAACAACCCACTTCCCACACAGCGATCGACTCCTATGATGCATCACTTCTCTGTAGGGGCCTAAGTACAACGAAGGCATTCCGTTATGAACAACCTACACAGCTTGGTTACTATTTGCAATTGAGTAGTAGGAGATTAGATTTCTACATTATATGATTGATCATGCAGCTTGAACGCTCAACTCACCATTGAAAACCATGGAAGCACTGTACAGCTGTTTCATCCTTGTTGGGAATGATGAGCAGTGCACATCCACCGAGCCCCCACGGGCACTCGAACAAGGGTTCGGGTGAATGATTGTCAATCGAACACCTTAACCGCAAGGCTATTCGGGTTGGCTCTGAACGGTTTGTTCAACATCTACAATACATGATATAGCACCCTTCCGTCACTGGCTTTTCAACGGTAACAACCCACTTCCCACACAGCGATCGACTCCTATGATGCATCACTTCTCTTTAGGGGCCTAAGTACAACGAAGGCATTCCGTTATGAACAACCTACACAGCTTGGTTACTATTTGCAATTGAGTAGTAGGAGATTAGATTTCTACTTTATATGATTGATCATGCAGCTTGAACGCTCAACTCACCATTGAAAACCATGGAAGCACTGTACAGCTGTTTCATCCTTGTTGGGAATGATGAGCAGTGCACATCCACCGAGCCCCCACGGGCACTCGAACAAGGGTTCGGGTGAACGATTGTCAATCGAACACCTTAACCGCAAGGCTATTCGGGTTGGCTCTGAACGGTTTGTTCAACATCTACAATACATGATATAGCACCCTTCCGTCACTGGCTTTTCAACGGTAACAACCCACTTCCCACACACCGATCGACTCCTATGATGCATCACTTCTCTGTAGGGGCCTAAGTACAACGAAGGCATTCCGTTATGAACAACCTACACAGCTTGGTTACTATTTGCAATTGAGTAGTAGGAGATTAGATTTCTACATAATATGATTGATCATGCAGCTTGAACGCTCAACTCACCATTGAAAACCATGGAAGCACTGTACAGCTGTTTCATCATTGTTGGGAATCAAGAGCAGTGCACATCCACCGAGCCCCCACGGGCACTCGAACAAGGGTTCGGGTGAACGATTGTCAATCGAACACCTTAACCGCAAGGCTATTCGGGTTGGCTCTGAACGGTTTGTTCAACATCTACAATACATGATATAGCACCCTTCCGTCACTGGCTTTTCAACGGTAACAACCCACTTCCCACACAGCGATCGACTCCTATGATGCATCACTTCTCTGTAGGGGCCTAAGTACAACGAAGGCATTCCGTTATGAACAACCTACACAGCTTGGTTACTATTTGCAATTGAGTAGTAGGAGATTAGATTTCTACTTTATATGATTGATCATGCAGCTTGAACGCTCAACTCACCATTGAAAACCATGGAAGCACTGTACAGCTGTTTCATCCTTGTTGGGAATGATGAGCAGTGCACATCCACCGAGCCCCCACGGGGACTCGAACAAGGGTTCGGGTGAATGATTGTCAATCGAACACCTTAACCGCAAGGCTATTCGGGTTGGCTCTGAACGGTTTGTTCAACATCTACAATACATGATATAGCACCCTTCCGTCACTGGCTTTTCAACGGTAACAACCCACTTCCCACACACCGATCGACTCCTATGATGCATCACTTCTCTGTAGGGGCCTAAGTACAACGAAGGCATTCCGTTATGAACAACCTACACAGCTTGGTTACTATTTGCAATTGAGTAGTAGGAGATTAGATTTCTACTTTATATGATTGATCATGCAGCTTGAACGCTCAACTCACCATTGAAAACCATGGAAGCACTGTACAGCTGTTTCATCCTTGTTGGGAATGATGAGCAGTGCACATCCACCGAGCCCCCACGGGGACTCGAACAAGGGTTCGGGTGAATGATTGTCAATCGAACACCTTAACCGCAAGGCTATTCGGGTTGGCTCTGAACGGTTTGTTCAACATCTACAATACATGATATAGCACCCTTCCGTCACTGGCTTTTCAACGGTAACAACCCACTTCCCACACAGCGATCGACTCCTATGATGCATCACTTCTCTGTAGGGGCCTAAGTACAACGAAGGCATTCCGTTATGAACAACCTACACAGCTTGGTTACTATTTGCAATTGAGTAGTAGGAGATTAGATTTCTACATAATATGATTGATCATGCAGCTTGAACGCTCAACTCACCATTGAAAACCATGGAAGCACTGTACAGCTGTTTCATCCTTGTTGGGAATGATGAGCAGTGCACATCCACCGAGCCCCCACGGGCACTCGAACAAGGGTTCGGGTGAACGATTGTCAATCGAACACCTTAACCGCAAGGCTATTCGGGTTGGCTCTGAACGGTTTGTTCAACATCTACAATACATGATATAGCACCCTTCCGTCACTGGCTTTTCAACGGTAACAACCCACTTCCCACACACCGATCGACTCCTATGATGCATCACTTCTCTCTAGGGGCCTTAGTACAACGACGGCATTCCGTTATGAACAACCTACACAGCTTGGTTACTATTTGCAATTGAGTAGTAGGAGATTAGATTTCTACATAATATGATTGATCATGCAGCTTGAACGCTCAACTCACCATTGAAAACCAAGGAAGCACTGTACAGCTGTTTCATCCTTGTTGGGAATGATGAGCAGTGCACATCCACCGAGCCCCCACGTGGACTCGAACAAGGGTTCGGGTGAACGATTGTCAATCGAACACCTTAACCGCAAGGCTATTCGGGTTGGCTCTGAACGGTTTGTTCAACATCTACAATACATGATATAGCACCCTTCCGTCACTGGCTTTTCAACGGTAACAACCCACTTCCCACACACCGATCGACTCCTTTGATGCATCACTTCTCTGTAGGGGCCTAAGTACAACGAAGGCATTCCGTTATGAACAACCTACACAGCTTGGTTACTATTTGCAATTGAGTAGTAGGAGATTAGATTTCTACTTTATATGATTGATCATGCAGCTTGAACGCTCAACTCACCATTGAAAACCATGGAAGCACTGTACAGCTGTTTCATCCTTGTTGGGAATGATGAGCAGTGCACATCCACCGAGCCCCCACGGGGACTCGAACAAGGGTTCGGGTGAATGATTGTCAATCGAACACCTTAACCGCAAGGCTATTCGGGTTGGCTCTCAACGGTTTGTTCAACATCTACAATACATGATATAGCACCCTTCCGTCACTGGCTTTTCAACGGTAACAACCCACTTCCCACACAGCGATCGACTCCTATGATGCATCACTTCTCTGTAGGGGCCTAAGTACAACGAAGGCATTCCGTTATGAACAACCTACACAGCTTGGTTACTATTTGCAATTGAGTAGTAGGAGATTAGATTTCTACATAATATGATTGATCATGCAGCTTGAACGCTCAACTCACCATTGAAAACCATGGAAGCACTGTACAGCTGTTTCATCCTTGTTGGGAATGATGAGCAGTGCACATCCACCGAGCCCCCACGGGGACTCGAACAAGGGTTCGGGTGAACGATTGTCAATCGAACACCTTAACCGCAAGGCTATTCGGGTTGGCTCTGAACGGTTTGTTCAACATCTACAATACATGATATAGCACCCTTCCGTCACTGGCTTTTCAACGGTAACAACCCACTTCCCACACACCGATCGACTCCTATGATGCATCACTTCTCTGTAGGGGCCTAAGTACAACGAAGGCATTCCGTTATGAACAACCTACACAGCTTGGTTACTATTTGCAATTGAGTAGTAGGAGATTAGATTTCTACATAATATGATTGATCATGCAGCTTGAACGCTCAACTCAACATTGAAAACCATGGAAGCACTGTACAGCTGTTTCATCCTTGTTGGGAATGATGAGCAGTGCACATCCACCGAGCCCCCACGGGGACTCGAACAAGGGTTGGGGTGAACGATTGTCAATCGAACACCTTAACCGCAAGGCTATTCGGGTTGGCTCTGAACGGTTTGTTCAACATCTACAATACATGATATAGCACCCTTCCGTCACTGGCTTTTCAACGGTAACAACCCACTTCCCACACACCGATCGACTCCTATGATGCATCACTTCTCTGTAGGGGCCTAAGTACAACGAAGGCATTCCGTTATGAACAACCTACACAGCTTGGTTACTATTTGCAATTGAGTAGTAGGAGATTAGATTTCTACATTATATGATTGATCATGCAGCTTGAACGCTCAACTCACCATTGAAAACCATGGAAGCACTGTACAGCTGTTTCATCCTTGTTGGGAATGATGAGCAGTGCACATCCACCGAGCCCCCACGGGGACTCGAACAAGGGTTGGGGTGAACGATTGTCAATCGAACACCTTAACCGCAAGGCTATTCGGGTTGGCTCTGAACGGTTTGTTCAACATCTACAATACATGATATAGCACCCTTCCGTCACTGGCTTTTCAACGGTAACAACCCACTTCCCACACAGCGATCGACTCCTATGATGCATCACTTCTCTGTAGGGGCCTAAGTACAACGAAGGCATTCCGTTATGAACAACCTACACAGCTTGGTTACTATTTGCAATTGAGTAGTAGGAGATTAGATTTCTACATAATATGATTGATCATGCAGCTTAAACGCTCAACTCACCATTGAAAACCATGGAAGCACTGTACAGCTGTTTCATCCTTGTTGGGAATGATGAGCAGTGCACATCCACCGAGCCCCCACGGGGACACGAACAAGGGTTCGGGTGAACGATTGTCAATCGAACACCTTAACCGCAAGGCTATTCGGGTTGGCTCTGAACGGTTTGTTCAACATCTACAATACATGATATAGCACCCTTCCGTCACTGGCTTTTCAACGGTAACAACCCACTTCCCACACACCGATCGACTCCTATGATGCATCACTTCTCTGTAGGGGCCTAAGTACAACGAAGGCATTCCGTTATGAACAACCTACACAGCTTGGTTACTATTTGCAATTGAGTAGTAGGAGATTAGATTTCTACATAATATGATTGATCATGCAGCTTGAACGCTCAACTCACCATTGAAAACCATGGAAGCACTGTACAGCTGTTTCATCCTTGTTGGGAATGATGAGCAGTGCACATCCACCGAGCCCCCACGGGCACTCGAACAAGGGTTGGGGTGAACGATTGTCAATCGAACACCTTAACCGCAAGGCTATTCGGGTTGGCTCTCAACGGTTTGTTCAACATCTACAATACATGATATAGCACCCTTCCGTCACTGGCTTTTCAACGGTAACAACCCACTTCCCACACAGCGATCGACTCCTATGATGTATCACTTCTCTGTAGGGGCCTAAGTACAACGAAGGCATTCCGTTATGAACAACCTACACAGCTTGGTTACTATTTGCAATTGAGTAGTAGGAGATTAGATTTCTACATAATATGATTGATCATGCAGCTTGAACGCTCAACTCACCATTGAAAACCATGGAAGCACTGTACAGCTGTTTCATCCTTGTTGGGAATGATGAGCAGTGCACATCCACCGAGCCCCCACGGGGACACGAACAAGGGTTCGGGTGAACGATTGTCAATCGAACACCTTAACCGCAAGGCTATTCGGGTTGGCTCTGAACGGTTTGTTCAACATCTACAATACATGATATAGCACCCTTCCGTCACTGGCTTTTCAACGGTAACAACCCACTTCCCACACACCGATCGACTCCTATGATGCATCACTTCTCTGTAGGGGCCTAAGTACAACGAAGGCATTCCCTTGTGAACAACCTACACAGCTTGGTTACTATTTGCAATTGAGTAGTAGGAGATTAGATTTCTACATTATATGATTGATCATGCAGCTTGAACGCTCAACTCACCATTGTAAACCATGGAAGCACTGTACAGCTGTTTCATCCTTGTTGGGAATCATGAGCAGTGCACATCCACCGAGCCCCCATGGGAACTCGAACAACGGTTGGGGTGAACGATTGTCAATCGAACACCTTAACCGCAAGGCTATTCGGGTTGGCTCTGAACGGTTTGTTCAACATCTACAATACATGATATAGCACCCTTCCGTCACTGGCTTTTCAACGGTAACAACCCACTTCCCACACACCGATCGACTCCTATGATGCATCACTTCTCTGTAGGGGCCTAAGTACAACGAAGGCATTCCGTTATGAACAACCTACACAGCTTGGTTACTATTTGCAATTGATTAGTAGGAGATTAGATTTCTACATTATATGATTGATCATGCAGCTTGAACGCTCAACTCACCATTGAAAACCATGGAAGCACTGTACAGCTGTTTCATCCTTGTTGGGAATGATGAGCAGTGCACATCCACCGAGCCCCCACGGGGACACGAACAAGGGTTCGGGTGAACGATTGTCAATCGAACACCTTAACCGCAAGGCTATTCGGGTTGGCTCTGAACGGTTTGTTCAACATCTACAATACATCATATAGCACCCTTCCGTCACTGGCTTTTCAACGGTAACAACCCACTTCCCACACAGCGATCGACTCCTATGATGCATCACTTCTCTGTAGGGGCCTGAGTACAACGAAGGCATTCCGGTATGAACAACCTACACAGCTTGGTTACTATTTGCAATTGAGTAGTAGGAGATTAGATTTCTACATAATATGATTGATCATGCAGCTTGAACGCTCAACTCACCATTGAAAACCATGGAAGCACTGTACAGCTGTTTCATCCTTGTTGGGAATCATGAGCAGTGCACATCCACCGAGCCCCCACGGGGACTCGAACAAGGGTTCGGGTGAATGATTGTCAATCGAACACCTTAACCGCAAGGCTATTCGGGTTGGCTCTGAACGGTTTGTTCAACATCTACAATACATGATATAGCACCCTTCCGTCACTGGCTTTTCAACAGTAACAACCCACTTCCCACACAGCGATCGACTCCTATGATGCATCACTTCTCTGTAGGGGCCTAAGTACAACGAAGGCATTCCGTTATGAACAACCTACACAGCTTGGTTACTATTTGCAATTGAGTAGTAGGAGATTAGATTTCTACATAATATGATTGATCATGCAGCTTGAACGCTCAACTCACCATTGAAAACCATGGAAGCACTGTACAGCTGTTTCATCCTTGTTGGGAATGATGAGCAGTGCACATCCACCGAGCCCCCACGGGGACTCGAACAAGGATTGGGGTGAATGATTGTCAATCGAACACCTTAACCGCAAGGCTATTCGGGTTGGCTCTGAACGGTTTGTTCAACATCTACAATACATGATATAGCACCCTTCCGTCACTGGCTTTTCAACGGTAACAACCCACTTCCCACACACCGATCGACTCCTATGATGCATCACTTCTCTGTAGGGGCCTAAGTACAACGAAGGCATTCCGTTATGAACAACCTACACAGCTTGGTTACTATTTGCAATTGAGTAGTAGGAGATTAGATTTCTACATTATATGATTGATCATGCAGCTTGAACGCTCAACTCACCATTGAAAACCATGGAAGCACTGTACAGCTGTTTCATCCTTGTTGGGAATCATGAGCAGTGCACATCCACCGAGCTCCCACGGGGACTCGAACAAGGGTTCGGGTGAACGATTGTCAATCGAACACCTTAACCGCAAGGCTATTCGGGTTGGCTCTGAACGGTTTGTTCAACATCTACAATACATGATATAGCACCCTTCCGTCACTGGCTTTTCAACGGTAACAACCCACTTCCCACACAGCGATCGACTCCTATGATGCATCACTTCTCTGTAGGGGCCTAAGTACAACGAAGGCATTCCGTTATGAACAACCTACACAGCTTGGTTACTATTTGCAATTGAGTAGTAGGAGATTAGATTTCTACATAATATGATTGATCATGCAGCTTGAACGCTCAACTCACCATTGAAAACCATGGAAGCACTGTACAGCTGTTTCATCCTTGTTGGGAATGATGAGCAGTGCACATTCACCGAGCCCCCACGGGGACACGAACAAGGGTTCGGGTGAACGATTGTCAATCGAACACCTTAACCGCAAGGCTATTCGGGTTGGCTCTGAACGGTTTGTTCAACATCTACAATACATGATATAGCACCCTTCCGTCACTGGCTTTTCAACAGTAACAACCCACTTCCCACACAGCGATCGACTCCTATGATGCATCACTTCTCTGTAGGGGCCTAAGTACAACGAAGGCATTCCGTTATGAACAACCTACACAGCTTGGTTACTATTTGCAATTGATTAGTAGGAGATTAGATTTCTACATTATATGATTGATCATGCAGCTTGAACGCTCAACTCACCATTGAAAACCATGGAAGCACTGTACAGCTGTTTCATCCTTGTTGGGAATGATGAGCAGTGCACATCCACCGAGCTCCCACGGGGACTCGAACAAGGGTTCGGGTGAACGATTGTCAATCGAACACCTTAACCGCAAGGTTATTCGGGTTGGCTCTGAACGGTTTGTTCAACATCTACAATACATGATATAGCACCCTTCCGTCACTGGCTTTTCAACGGTAACAACCCACTTCCCACACAGCGATCGACTCCTATGATGCATCACTTCTCTTTAGGGGCCTAAGTACAACGAAGGCATTCCGTTATGAACAACCTACACAGCTTGGTTACTATTTGCAATTGAGTAGTAGGAGATTAGATTTCTACTTTATATGATTGATCATGCAGCTTGAACGCTCAACTCACCATTGAAAACCATGGAAGCACTGTACAGCTGTTTCATCCTTGTTGGGAATGATGAGCAGTGCACATCCACCGAGCCCCCACGGGCACTCGAACAAGGGTTCGGGTGAACGATTGTCAATCGAACACCTTAACCGCAAGGCTATTCGGGTTGGCTCTGAACGGTTTGTTCAACATCTACAATACATGATATAGCACCCTTCCGTCACTGGCTTTTCAACGGTAACAACCCACTTCCCACACACCGATCGACTCCTATGATGCATCACTTCTCTGTAGGGGCCTAAGTACAACGAAGGCATTCCGTTATGAACAACCTACACAGCTTGGTTACTATTTGCAATTGAGTAGTAGGAGATTAGATTTCTACATTATATGATTGATCATGCAGCTTGAACGCTCAACTCACCATTGAAAACCATGGAAGCACTGTACAGCTGTTTCATCCTTGTTGGGAATGATGAGCAGTGCACATCCACCGAGCCCCCACGGGGACTCGAACAAGGGTTCGGGTGAACGATTGTCAATCGAACACCTTAACCGCAAGGTTATTCGGGATGGCTCTGAACGGTTTGTTCAACATCTACAATACATGATATAGCACCCTTCCGTCACTGGCTTTTCAACGGTAACAACCCACTTCCCACACAGCGATCGACTCCTATGATGCATCACTTCTCTCTAGGGGCCTAAGTACAACGAAGGCATTCCGTTATGAACAACCTACACAGCTTGGTTACTATTTGCAATTGAGTAGTAGGAGATTAGATTTCTACATAATATGATTGATCATGCAGCTTGAACGCTCAACTCACCATTGAAAACCATGGAAGCACTGTACAGCTGTTTCATCCTTGTTGGGAATGATGAGCAGTGCACATCCACCGAGCCCCCACGGGCACTCAAACAAGGGTTGGGGTGAACGATTGTCAATCGAACACCTTAACCGCAAGGCTATTCGGGTTGGCTCTGAACGGTTTGTTCAACATCTACAATACATGATATAGCACCCTTCCGTCACTGGCTTTTCAACGGTAACAACCCAATTCCCACACACCGATCGACTCCTATGATGCATCACTTCTCTGTAGGGGCCTAAGTACAACGAAGGCATTCCGTTATGAACAACCTACACAGCTTGGTTACTATTTGCAATTGAGTAGTAGGAGATTAGATTTCTACATTATATGATTGATCATGCAGCTTGAACGCTCAACTCACCATTGAAAACCATGGAAGCACTGTACAGCTGTTTCATCCTTGTTGGGAATGATGAGCAGTGCACATCCACCGAGCTCCCACGGGCACTCGAACAAGGGTTGGGGTGAACGATTGTCAATCGAACACCTTAACCGCAAGGCTATTCGGGTTGGCTCTGAACGGTTTGTTCAACATCTACAATACATGATATAGCACCCTTCCGTCACTGGCTTTTCAACGGTAACAACCCACTTCCCACACAGCGATCGACTCCTATGATGCATCACTTCTCTGTAGGGGCCTAAGTACAACGAAGGCATTCCGTTATGAACAACCTACACAGCTTGGTTACTATTTGCAATTGAGTAGTAGGAGATTAGATTTCTACATAATATGATTGATCATGCAGCTTGAACGCTCAACTCACCATTGAAAACCATGGAAGCACTGTACAGCTGTTTCATCCTTGTTGGGAATGATGAGCAGTGCACATCCACCGAGCCCCCACGGGGACTCGAACAAGGATTGGGGTGAATGATTGTCAATCGAACACCTTAACCGCAAGGCTATTCGGGTTGGCTCTGAACGGTTTGTTCAACATCTACAATACATGATATAGCACCCTTCCGTCACTGGCTTTTCAACGGTAACAACCCACTTCCCACACAGCGATCGACTCCTATGATGCATCACTTCTCTGTAGGGGCCTAAGTACAACGAAGGCATTCCGTTATGAACAACCTACACAGCTTGGTTACTATTTGCAATTGAGTAGTAGGAGATTAGATTTCTACATTATATGATTGATCATGCAGCTTGAACGCTCAACTCACCATTGAAAACCATGGAAGCACTGTACAGCTGTTTCATCCTTGTTGGGAATCATGAGCAGTGCACATCCACCGAGCTCCCACGGGGACTCGAACAAGGGTTGGGGTGAACGATTGTCAATCGAACACCTTAACCGCAAGGCTATTCGGGTTGGCTCTCAACGGTTTGTTCAACATCTACAATACATGATATAGCACCCTTCCGTCACTGGCTTTTCAACGGTAACAACCCACTTCCCACACACCGATCGACTCCTATGATGCATCACTTCTCTCTAGGGGCCTAAGTACAACGAAGGCATTCCGTTATGAACAACCTACACAGCTTGGTTACTATTTGCAATTGAGTAGTAGGAGATTAGATTTCTACATTATATGATTGATCATGCAGCTTGAACGCTCAACTCAACATTGAAAACCATGGAAGCACTGTACAGCTGTTTCATCCTTGTTGGGAATGATGAGCAGTGCACATCCACCGAGCTCCCACGGGGACTCGAACAAGGGTTCGGGTGAACGATTGTCAATCGAACACCTTAACCGCAAGGCTATTCGGGTTGGCTCTCAACGGTTTGTTCAACATCTACAATACATGATATAGCACCCTTCCGTCACTGGCTTTTCAACGGTAACAACCCACTTCCCACACACCGATCGACTCCTATGATGCATCACTTCTCTGTAGGGGCCTAAGTACAACGAAGGCATTCCGTTATGAACAACCTACACAGCTTGGTTACTATTTGCAATTGAGTAGTAGGAGATTAGATTTCTACATAATATGATTGATCATGCAGCTTGAACGCTCAACTCACCATTGAAAACCATGGAAGCACTGTACAGCTGTTTCATCCTTGTTGGGAATGATGAGCAGTGCACATCCACCGAGCCCCCACGGGGACTCGAACAAGGATTGGGGTGAATGATTGTCAATCGAACACCTTAACCGCAAGGCTATTCGGGTTGGCTCTCAACGGTTTGTTCAACAACTACAATACATGATATAGCACCCTTCCGTCACTGGCTTTTCAACGGTAACAACCCACTTCCCACACAGCGATCGACTCCTATGATGCATCACTTCTCTGTAGGGGCCTAAGTACAACGAAGGCATTCCGTTATGAACAACCTACACAGCTTGGTTACTATTTGCAATTGAGTAGTAGGAGATTAGATTTCTACATAATATGATTGATCATGCAGCTTGAACGCTCAACTCACCATTGAAAACCATGGAAGCACTGTACAGCTGTTTCATCCTTGTTGGGAATCATGAGCAGTGCACATCCACCGAGCCCCCACGGGGACTCGAACAAGGGTTCGGGTGAACGATTGTCAATCGAACACCTTAACCGCAAGGCTATTCGGGTTGGCTCTCAACGGTTTGTTCAACATCTACAATACATGATATAGCACCCTTCCGTCACTGGCTTTTCAACGGTAACAACCCACTTCCCACACAGCGATCGACTCCTATGATGCATCACTTCTCTGTAGGGGCCTAAGTACAACGAAGGCATTCCGTTATGAACAACCTACACAGCTTGGTTACTATTTGCAATTGAGTAGTAGGAGATTAGATTTCTACATAATATGATTGATCATGCAGCTTGAACGCTCAACTCACCATTGAAAACCATGGAAGCACTGTACAGCTGTTTCATCCTTGTTGGGAATCATGAGCAGTGCACATCCACCGAGCCCCCACGGGGACTCGAACAAGGGTTCGGGTGAACGATTGTCAATCGAACACCTTAACCGCAAGGCTATTCGGGTTGGCTCTGAACGGTTTGTTCAACATCTACAATACATGATATAGCACCCTTCCGTCACTGGCTTTTCAACGGTAACAACCCAATTCCCACACACCGATCGACTCCTATGATGCATCACTTCTCTGTAGGGGCCTAAGTACAACGAAGGCATTCCGTTATGAACAACCTACACAGCTTGATTACTATTTGCAATTGAGTAGTAGTAGATTAGATTTCTACATAATATGATTGATCATGCAGCTTGAACGCTCAACTCACCATTGAAAACCATGAAAGCACTGTACAGCTGTTTCATCCTTGTTGGGAATGATGAGCAGTGCACATCCACCGAGCTCCCACGGGAACTCGAACAAGGGTTCGGGTGAACGATTGTCAATCGAACACCTTAACCGCAAGGCTATTCGGGTTGGCTCTCAACGGTTTGTTCAACATCTACAATACATGATATAGCACCCTTCCGTCACTGGCTTTTCAACGGTAACAACCCACTTCCCACACACCGATCGACTCCTATGATGCATCACTTCTCTGTAGGGGCCTAAGTACAACGAAGGCATTCCGTTATGAACAACCTACACAGCTTGGTTACTATTTGCAATTGAGTAGTAGGAGATTAGATTTCTACATTATATGATTGATCATGCAGCTTGAACGCTCAACTCACCATTGAAAACCATGGAAGCACTGTACAGCTGTTTTATCCTTGTTGGGAATGATGAGCAGTGCACATCCACCGAGCCCCCACGGGCACTCGAACAAGGGTTCGGGTGAACGATTGTCAATCGAACACCTTAACCGCAAGGCTATTCGGGTTGGCTCTCAACGGTTTGTTCAACATCTACAATACATGATATAGCACCCTTCCGTCACTGGCTTTTCAACGGTAACAACCCAATTCCCACACACCGATCGACTCCTATGATGCATCACTTCTCTGTAGGGGCCTAAGTACGACGAAGGCATTCCGTTATGAACAACCTACACAGCTTGGTTACTATTTGCAATTGAGTAGTAGGAGATTAGATTTCTACATTATATGATTGATCATGCAGCTTGAACGCTCAACTCACCATTGAAAACCATGGAAGCACTGTACAGCTGTTTCATCCTTGTTGGGAATGATGAGCAGTGCACATCCACCGAGCCCACCCGAGGAGTCGAACAAGGGTTCGGGTGAACGATTGTCAATCGAACACCTTAACCGCAAGGCTATTCGGGTTGGCTCTGAACGGTTTGTTCAACATCTACAATACATGATATAGCACCCTTCCGTCACTGGCTTTTCAACGGTAACAACCCAATTCCCACACACCGATCGACTCCTATGATGCATCACTTCTCTGTAGGGGCCTAAGTACAACGAAGGCATTCCGTTATGAACAACCTACACAGCTTGGTTACTATTTGCAATTGAGTAGTAGGAGATTAGATTTCTACATAATATGATTGATCATGCAGCTTGAACGCTCAACTCACCATTGAAAACCATGGAAGCACTGTACAGCTGTTTCATCCTTGTTGGGAATCATGAGCAGTGCACATCCACCGAGCCCCCACGGGGACTTGAACAAGGGTTCGGGTGAACGATTGTCAATCGAACACCTTAACCGCAAGGCTATTCGCGTTGGCTCTGAACGGTTTGTTCAACATCTACAATACATGATATAGCACCCTTCCGTCACTGGCTTTTCAACGGTAACAACCCAATTCCCACACACCGATCGACTCCTATGATGCATCACTTCTCTGTAGGGGCCTAAGTACAACGAAGGCATTCCGTTATGAACAACCTACACAGCTTGATTACTATTTGCAATTGAGTAGTAGTAGATTAGATTTCTACATAATATGATTGATCATGCAGCTTGAACGCTCAACTCACCATTGAAAACCATGAAAGCACTGTACAGCTGTTTCATCCTTGTTGGGAATCATGAGCAGTGCACATCCACCGAGCTCCCACGGGAACTCGAACAAGGGTTCGGGTGAACGATTGTCAATCGAACACCTTAACCGCAAGGCTATTCGGGTTGGCTCTGAACGGTTTGTTCAACATCTACAATACATGATATAGCACCCTTCCGTCACTGGCTTTTCAACGGTAACAACCCAATTCCCACACACCGATCGACTCCTATGATGCATCACTTCTCTGTAGGGGCCTAAGTACAACGAAGGCATTCCGTTATGAACAACCTACACAGCTTGGTTACTATTTGCAATTGAGTAGTAGGAGATTAGATTTCTACATTATATGATTGATCATGCAGCTTGAACGCTCAACTCACCATTGAAAACCATGGAAGCACTGTACAGCTGTTTTATCCTTGTTGGGAATGATGAGCAGTGCACATCCACCGAGCCCCCACGGGCACTCGAACAAGGGTTCGGGTGAACGATTGTCAATCGAACACCTTAACCGCAAGGCTATTCGGGTTGGCTCTCAACGGTTTGTTCAACATCTACAATACATGATATAGCACCCTTCCGTCACTGGCTTTTCAACGGTAACAACCCAATTCCCACACACCGATCGACTCCTATGATGCATCACTTCTCTGTAGGGGCCTAAGTACGACGAAGGCATTCCGTTATGAACAACCTACACAGCTTGGTTACTATTTGCAATTGAGTAGTAGGAGATTAGATTTCTACATTATATGATTGATCATGCAGCTTGAACGCTCAACTCACCATTGAAAACCATGGAAGCACTGTACAGCTGTTTCATCCTTGTTGGGAATGATGAGCAGTGCACATCCACCGAGCCCACCCGAGGAGTCGAACAAGGGTTCGGGTGAACGATTGTCAATCGAACACCTTAACCGCAAGGCTATTCGGGTTGGCTCTGAACGGTTTGTTCAACATCTACAATACATGATATAGCACCCTTCCGTCACTGGCTTTTCAACGGTAACAACCCAATTCCCACACACCGATCGACTCCTATGATGCATCACTTCTCTGTAGGGGCCTAAGTACAACGAAGGCATTCCGTTATGAACAACCTACACAGCTTGGTTACTATTTGCAATTGAGTAGTAGGAGATTAGATTTCTACATAATATGATTGATCATGCAGCTTGAACGCTCAACTCACCATTGAAAACCATGGAAGCACTGTACAGCTGTTTCATCCTTGTTGGGAATCATGAGCAGTGCACATCCACCGAGCCCCCACGGGGACTTGAACAAGGGTTCGGGTGAACGATTGTCAATCGAACACCTTAACCGCAAGGCTATTCGCGTTGGCTCTGAACGGTTTGTTCAACATCTACAATACATGATATAGCACCCTTCCGTCACTGGCTTTTCAACGGTAACAACCCAATTCCCACACACCGATCGACTCCTATGATGCATCACTTCTCTGTAGGGGCCTAAGTACAACGAAGGCATTCCGTTATGAACAACCTACACAGCTTGGTTACTATTTGCAATTGAGTAGTAGGAGATTAGATTTCTACATTATATGATTGATCATGCAGCTTGAACGCTCAACTCACCATTGAAAACCATGGAAGCACTGTACAGCTGTTTCATCCTTGTTGGGAATCATGAGCAGTGCACATCCACCGAGCCCCCATGGGAACTCGAACAACGGTTGGGGTGAACGATTGTCAATCGAACACCTTAACCGCAAGGCTATTCGGGTTGGCTCTCAACGGTTTGTTCAACATCTACAATACATGATATAGCACCCTTCCGTCACTGGCTTTTCAACGGTAACAACCCACTTCCCACACACCGATCGACTCCTATGATGCATCACTTCTCTGTAGGGGCCTTAGTACAACGAAGGCATTCCGTTATGAACAACCTACACAGCTTGGTTACTATTTGCAATTGAGTAGTAGGAGATTAGATTTCTACATTATATGATTGATCATGCAGCTTGAACGCTCAACTCACCATTGAAAACCATGGAAGCACTGTACAGCTGTTTCATCCTTGTTGGGAATCATGAGCAGTGCACATCCACCGAGCTCCCACGGGAACTCGAACAAGGGTTCGGGTGAACGATTGTCAATCGAACACCTTAACCGCAAGGCTATTCGGGTTGGCTCTCAACGGTTTGTTCAACATCTACAATACATGATATAGCACCCTTCCGTCACTGGCTTTTCAACGGTAACAACCCAATTCCCACACACCGATCGACTCCTATGATGCATCACTTCTCTGTAGGGGCCTAAGTACAACGAAGGCATTCCGTTATGAACAACCTACACAGCTTGGTTACTATTTGCAACTGAGTAGTAGGAGATTAGATTTCTACATTATATGATTGATCATGCAGCTTGAACGCTCAACTCACCATTGAAAACCATGGAAGCACTGTACAGCTGTTTCATCCTTGTTGGGAATGATGAGCAGTGCACATCCACCGAGCCCCCACGGGGACTCGAACAAGGGTTCGGGTGAACGATTGTCAATCGAACACCTTAACCGCAAGGCTATTCGGGTTGGCTCTGAACGGTTTGTTCAACATCTACAATACATGATATAGCACCCTTCCGTCACTGGCTTTTCAACGGTAACAACCCACTTCCCACACACCGATCGACTCCTATGATGCATCACTTCTCTGTAGGGGCCATAGTACAACGAAGGCATTCCGTTATGAACAACCTACACAGCTTGATTACTATTTGCAATTGAGTAGTAGGAGATTAGATTTCTACATAATATGATTGATCATGCAGCTTGAACGCTCAACTCACCATTGAAAACCATGGAAGCACTGTACAGCTGTTTCATCCTTGTTGGGAATCATGAGCAGTGCACATCCACCGAGCTCCCACGGGAACTCGAACAAGGGTTGGGGTGAACGATTGTCAATCGAACACCTTAACCGCAAGGCTATTCGGGTTGGCTCTCAACGGTTTGTTCAACATCTACAATACATGATATAGCACCCTTCCGTCACTGGCTTTTCAACGGTAACAACCCAATTCCCACACACCGATCGACTCCTATGATGCATCACTTCTCTGTAGGGGCCTAAGTACAACGAAAGCATTCCGTTATGAACAACCTACACAGCTTGGTTACTATTTGCAATTGAGTAGTAGGAGATTAGATTTCTACATTATATGATTGATCATGCAGCTTGAACGCTCAACTCACCATTGAAAACCATGGAAGCACTGTACAGCTGTTTCATCCTTGTTGGGAATCATGAGCAGTGCACATCCACCGAGCCCCCACGGGGACTCGAACAAGGGTTCGGGTGAACGATTGTCAATCGAACACCTTAACCGCAAGGCTATTCGGGTTGGCTCTCAACGGTTTGTTCAACATCTACAATACATGATATAGCACCCTTCCGTCACTGGCTTTTCAACGGTAACAACCCAATTCCCACACACCGATCGACTCCTATGATGCATCACTTCTCTGTAGGGGCCTAAGTACAACGAAGGCATTCCGTTATGAACAACCTACACAGCTTGGTTACTATTTGCAATTGAGTAGTAGGAGATTAGATTTCTACATAATATGATTGATCATGCAGCTTGAACGCTCAACTCACCATTGAAAACCATGGAAGCACTGTACAGCTGTTTCATCCTTGTTGGGAATCATGAGCAGTGCACATCCACCGAGTCCCCACGTGGACTCGAACAAGGGTTCGGGTGAACGATTGTCAATCGAACACCTTAACCGCAAGGCTATTCGGGTTGGCTCTGAACGGTTTGTTCAACATCTACAATACATGATATAGCACCCTTCCGTCACTGGCTTTTCAACGGTAACAACCCAATTCCCACACACCGATCGACTCCTTTGATGCATCACTTCTCTTTAGGGGCCTAAGTACAACGAAGACATTCCGTTATGAACAACCTACACAGCTTGGTTACTATTTGCAATTGAGTAGTAGGAGATTAGATTTCTACATAATACGAATGATCATGCAGCTTGAACGCTCAACTCACCATTGAAAACCATGGAAGCACTGTACAGCTGTTTCATCCTTGTTGGGAATGATGAGCAGTGCACATCCACCGAGCCCCCACGTGGACTCGAACAAGGGTTCGGGTGAACGATTGTCAATCGAACACCTTAACCGCAAGGCTATTCGGGTTGGCTCTGAACGGTTTGTTCAACATCTACAATACATGATATAGCACCCTTCCGTCACTGGCTTTTCAACGGTAACAACCCAATTCCCACACACCGATCGACTCCTATGATGCATCACTTCTCTGTAGGGGCCTAAGTACAACGAAGGCATTCCGTTATGAACAACCTACACAGCTTGGTTACTATTTGCAATTGAGTAGTAGGAGATTAGATTTCTACATTATATGATTGATCATGCAGCTTGAACGCTCAACTCACCATTGAAAACCATGGAAGCACTGTACAGCTGTTTCATCCTTGTTGGGAATGATGAGCAGTGCACATCCACCGAGCCCCCACGGGCACTCGAACAAGGGTTCGGGTGAACGATTGTCAATCGAACACCTTAACCGCAAGGCTATTCGGGTTGGCTCTGAACGGTTTGTTCAACATCTACAATACATGATATAGCATCCTTCCGTCACTGGCTTTTCAACGGTAACAACCCACTTCCCACACAGCGATCGACTCCTATGATGCATCACTTCTCTGTAGGGGCCTAAGTACAACGAAGGCATTCCGTTATGAACAACCTACACAGCTTGGTTACTATTTGCAATTGAGTAGTAGGAGATTAGATTTCTACATAATATGATTGATCATGCAGCTTGAACGCTCAACTCACCATTGAAAACCATGGAAGCACTGTACAGCTGTTTCATCCTTGTTGGGAATGATGAGCAGTGCACATCCACCGAGCCCCCACGGGGACTCAAACAAGGGTTCGGGTGGACGATTGTCAATCGAACACCTTAACCGCAAGGCTATTCGGGTTGGCTCTGAACGGTTTGTTCAACATCTACAATACATGATATAGCACCCTTCCGTCACTGGCTTTTCAACGGTAACAACCCAATTCCCACACACCGATCGACTCCTATGATGCATCACTTCTCTGTAGGGGCCTAAGTACAACGAAGGCATTCCGTTATGAACAACCTACACAGCTTGGTTACTATTTGCAATTGAGTAGTAGGAGATTAGATTTCTACATAATATGATTGATCATGCAGCTTGAACGCTCAACTCACCATTGAAAACCATGGAAGCACTGTACAGCTGTTTCATCCTTGTTGGGAATCATGAGCAGTGCACATCCACCGAGCCCCCATGGGAACTCGAACAACGGTTGGGGTGAACGATTGTCAATCGAACACCTTAACCGCAAGGCTATTCGGGTTGGCTCTGAACGGTTTGTTCAACATCTACAATACATGATATAGCACCCTTCCGTCACTGGCTTTTCAACGGTAACAACCCAATTCCCACACACCGATCGACTCCTATGATGCATCACTTCTCTGTAGGGGCCTAAGTACAACGAAGGCATTCCGTTATGAACAACCTACACAGCTTGGTTACTATTTGCAATTGAGTAGTAGGAGATTAGATTTCTACATTATATGATTGATCATGCAGCTTGAACGCTCAACTCACCATTGAAAACCATGGAAGCACTGTACAGCTGTTTCATCCTTGTTGGGAATCATGAGCAGTGCACATCCACCGAGCCACCACGTGGACTCGAACAAGGGTTCGGGTGAACGATTGTCAATCGAACACCTTAACCGCAAGGCTATTCGGGTTGGCTCTGAACGGTTTGTTCAACATCTACAATACATGATATAGCACCCTTCCGTCACTGGCTTTTCAACGGTAACAACCCAATTCCCACACAGCGATCGACTCCTATGATGCATCACTTCTCTGTAGGGGCCTAAGTACAACGAAGGCATTCCGTTATGAACAACCTACACAGCTTGGTTACTATTTGCAGTTGAGTAGTAGGAGATTAGATTTCTACATTATATGATTGATCATGCAGCTTGAACGCTCAACTCACCATTGAAAACCATGGAAGCACTGTACAGCTGTTTCATCCTTGTTGGGAATGATGAGCAGTGCACATCCACCGAGCCCCCACGGGGACTCGAACAAGGGTTCGGGTGAACGATTGTCAATCGAACACCTTAACCGCAAGGCTATTCGGGTTGGCTCTGAACGGTTTGTTCAACATCTACAATACATGATATAGCACCCTTCCGTCACTGGCTTTTCAACGGTAACAACCCAATTCCCACACACCGATCGACTCCTATGATGCATCACTTCTCTGTAGGGGCCTAAGTACAACGAAGGCATTCCGTTATGAACAACCTACACAGCTTGGTTACTATTTGCAATTGAGTAGTAGGAGATTAGATTTCTACATTATATGATTGATCATGCAGCTTGAACGCTCAACTCACCATTGAAAACCATGGAAGCACTGTACAGCTGTTTCATCCTTGTTGGGAATGATGAGCAGTGCACATCCACCGAGCCCCCACGGGGACTCGAACAAGGGTTCGGGTGAACGATTGTCAATCGAACACCTTAACCGCAAGGCTATTCGGGTTGGCTCTGAACGGTTTGTTCAACATCTACAATACATGATATAGCACCCTTCCGTCACTGGCTTTTCAACGGTAACAACCCAATTCCCACACACCGATCGACTCCTATGATGCATCACTTCTCTGTAGGGGCCTAAGTACAACGAAGACATTCCGTTATGAACAACCTACACAGCTTGGTTACTATTTGCAATTGAGTAGTAGGAGATTAGATTTCTACATTATATGATTGATCATGCAGCTTGAACGCTCAACTCACCATTGAAAACCATGGAAGCACTGTACAGCTGTTTCATCCTTGTTGGGAATGATGAGCAGTGCACATCCACCGAGCCCCCACGTGGACTCGAACAAGGGTTCGGGTGAACGATTGTCAATCGAACACCTTAACCGCAAGGCTATTCGGGTTGGCTCTGAACGGTTTGTTCAACATCTACAATACATGATATAGCACCCTTCCGTCACTGGCTTTTCAACGGTAACAACCCAATTCCCACACACCGATCGACTCCTATGATGCATCACTTCTCTGTAGGGGCCTAAGTACAACGAAGGCATTCCGTTATGAACAACCTACACAGCTTGGTTACTATTTGCAATTGAGTAGTAGGAGATTAGATTTCTACATTATATGATTGATCATGCAGCTTGAACGCTCAACTCACCATTGAAAACCATGGAAGCACTGTACAGCTGTTTCATCCTTGTTGGGAATGATGAGCAGTGCACATCCACCGAGCCCCCATGGGAACTCGAACAACGGTTGGGGTGAACGATTGTCAATCGAACACCTTAACCGCAAGGCTATTCGGGTTGGCTCTGAACGGTTTGTTCAACATCTACAATACATGATATAGCACCCTTCCGTCACTGGCTTTTCAACGGTAACAACCCACTTCCCACAAACCGATCGACTCCTATGATGCATCACTTCTCTGTAGGGGCCTAAGTACAACGAAGGCATTCCGTTATGAACAACCTACACAGCTTGGTTACTATTTGCAATTGAGTAGTAGGAGATTAGATTTCTACATTATATGATTGATCATGCAGCTTGAACGCTCAACTCACCATTGAAAACCATGGAAGCACTGTACAGCTGTTTCATCCTTGTTGGGAATCATGAGCAGTGCACATCCACCGAGTCCCCACGGGGACTCGAACAAGGGTTCGGGTGAACGATTGTCAATCGAACACCTTAACCGCAAGGCTATTCGGGTTGGCTCTGAACGGTTTGTTCAACATCTACAATACATGATATAGCACCCTTCCGTCACTGGCTTTTCAACGGTAACAACCCAATTCCCACACACCGATCGACTCCTATGATGCATCACTTCTCTGTAGGGGCCTAAGTACAACGAAGGCATTCCGTTATGAACAACCTACACAGCTTGGTTACTATTTGCAATTGAGTAGTAGGAGATTAGATTTCTACATAATATGATTGATCATGCAGCTTGAACGCTCAACTCACCATTGAAAACCATGGAAGCACTGTACAGCTGTTTCATCCTTGTTGGGAATGATGAGCAGTGCACATCCACCGAGCCCCCACGTGGACTCGAACAAGGGTTCGGGTGAACGATTGTCAATCGAACACCTTAACCGCAAGGCTATTCGGGTTGGCTCTCAACGGTTTGTTCAACATCTACAATACATGATATAGCACCCTTCCGTCACTGGCTTTTCAACGGTAACAACCCAATTCCCACACACCGATCGACTCCTATGATGCATCACTTCTCTGTAGGGGCCTAAGTACAACGAAGGCATTCCGTTATGAACAACCTACACAGCTTGGTTACTATTTGCAATTGAGTAGTAGGAGATTAGATTTCTACATAATATGATTGATCATGCAGCTTGAACGCTCAACTCACCATTGAAAACCATGGAAGCACTGTACAGCTGTTTCATCCTTGTTGGGAATGATGAGCAGTGCACATCCACCGAGCCCCCACGGGGACTTGAACAAGGGTTCGGGTGAACGATTGTCAATCGAACACCTTAACCGCAAGGCTATTCGGGTTGGCTCTGAACGGTTTGTTCAACATCTACAATACATGATATAGCACCCTTCCGTCACTGGCTTTTCAACGGTAACAACCCAATTCCCACACACCGATCGACTCCTATGATGCATCACTTCTCTGTAGGGGCCTAAGTACAACGAAGGCATTCCGTTATGAACAACCTACACAGCTTGGTTACTATTTGCAATTGAGTAGTAGGAGATTAGATTTCTACATAATATGATTGATCATGCAGCTTGAACGCTCAACTCACCGTTGAAAACCATGGGAGAACTGTACAGCTGTTTCATCCTTGTTGGGAATCATGAGCAGTGCACATCCACCGAGCCCCCACGTGGACTCGAACAAGGGTTCGGGTGAACGATTGTCAATCGAACACCTTAACCGCAAGGCTATTCGGGTTGGCTCTCAACGGTTTGTTCAACATCTACAATACATGATATAGCACCCTTCCGTCACTGGCTTTTCAACGGTAACAACCCAATTCCCACACACCGATCGACTCCTATGATGCATCAATTCTCTGTAGAGGCCTAAGTACAACGAAGGCATTCCGTTATGAACAACCTACACAGCTTGGTTACTATTTGCAATTGAGTAGTAGGAGATTAGATTTCTACATTATATGATTGATCATGCAGCTTGAACGCTCAACTCACCATTGAAAACCATGGAAGCACTGTACAGCTGTTTCATCCTTGTTGGGAATCATGAGCAGTGCACATCCACTGAGCCCCCACGGGGACTCGAACAAGGGTTCGGGTGAACGATTGTCAATCGAACACCTTAACCACAAGGCTATTCGGGTTGGCTCTCAACGGTTTGTTCAACATCTACAATACATGATATAGCACCCTTCCGTCACTGGCTTTTCAACGGTAACAACCCAATTCCCACACACCGATCGACTCCTATGATGCATCACTTCTCTGTAGGGGCCTAAGTACAACGAAGGCATTCCGTTATGAACAACCTACACAGCTTGGTTACTATTTGCAATTGAGTAGTAGGAGATTAGATTTCTACATTATATGATTGATCATGCAGCTTGAACGCTCAACTCACCATTGAAAACCATGGAAGCACTGTACAGCTGTTTCATCCTTGTTGGGAATGATGAGCAGTGCACATCCACTGAGCCCACACGGGGACTCGAACAAGGGTTGGGGTGAACGATTGTCAATCGAACACCTTAACCGCAAGGCTATTCGGGTTGGCTCTCAACGGTTTGTTCAACATCTACAATACATGATATAGCACCCTTCCGTCACTGGCTTTTCAACGGTAACAACCCAATTCCCACACACCGATCGACTCCTATGATGCATCACTTCTCTGTAGGGGCCTAAGTACAACGAAGGCATTCCGTTATGAACAACCTACACAGCTTGGTTACTATTTGCAATTGAGTAGTAGGAGATTAGATTTCTACATTATATGATTGATCATGCAGCTTGAACGCTCAACTCACCATTGAAAACCATGGAAGCACTGTACAGCTGTTTCATCCTTGTTGGGAATGATGAGCAGTGCACATCCACCGAGCCCCCACGGGCACTCGAACAAGGGTTCGGGTGAACGATTGTCAATCGAACACCTTAACCGCAAGGCTATTCGGGTTGGCTCTCAACGGTTTGTTCAACATCTACAATACATGATATAGCACCCTTCTGTCACTGGCTTTTCAACGGTAACAACCCAATTCCCACACACCGATCGACTCCTATGATGCATCACTTCTCTGTAGGGGCCTAAGTACAACGAAGGCATTCCGTTATGAACAACCTACACAGCTTGGTTACTATTTGCAATTGAGTAGTAGGAGATTAGATTTCTACTTTATATGATTGATCATGCAGCTTGAACGCTCAACTCACCATTGAAAACCATGGAAGCACTGTACAGCTGTTTCATCCTTGTTGGGAATGATGAGCAGTGCACATCCACCGAGCCCCCACGGGGACTCGAACAAGGGTTCGGGTGAACGATTGTCAATCGAACACCTTAACCGCAAGGCTATTCGGGTTGGCTCTCAATGGTTTGTTCAACATCTACAATACGTGATATAGCACCCTTCCGTCACTGGCTTTTCAACGGTAACAACCCAATTCCCACACACCGATCGACTCCTATGATGCATCACTTCTCTGTAGGAGCCTAAGTACAACGAAGGCATTCCGTTATGAACAACCTACACAGCTTGGTTACTATTTGCAATTGAGTAGTAGGAGATTAGATTTCTACATTATATGATTGATCATGCAGCTTGAACGCTCAACTCACCATTGAAAACCATGGAAGCACTGTACAGCTGTTTCATCCTTGTTGGGAATGATGAGCAGTGCACATCCACCGAGCCCCCACGGGGACTCGAACAAGGGTTCGGGTGAACGATTGTCAATCGAACACCTTAACCGCAAGGCTATTCGGGTTGGCTCTGAACGGTTTGTTCAACATCTACAATACATGATATAGCACCCTTCCGTCACTGGCTTTTCAACGGTAACAACCCAATTCCCACACACCGATCGACTCCTATGATGCATCACTTCTCTGTAGGGGCCTAAGTACAACGAAGGCATTCCGTTATGAACAACCTACACAGCTTGGTTACTATTTGCAATTGAGTAGTAGGAGATTAGATTTCTACATAATATGATTGATCATGCAGCTTGAACGCTCAACTCACCATTGAAAACCATGGAAGCACTGTACAGCTGTTTCATCCTTGTTGGGAATCATGAGCAGTGCACATCCACCGAGCCCCCACGGGGACTCGAACAAGGGTTCGGGTGAACGATTGTCAATCGAACACCTTAAACGCAAGGCTATTCGGGTTGGCTCTCAACGGTTTGTTCAACATCTACAATACATGATATAGCACCCTTCCGTCACTGGCTTTTCAACGGTAACAACCCAATTCCCACACACCGATCGACTCCTATGATGCATCACTTCTCTGTAGGGGCCTAAGTACAACGAAGGCATTCCGTTATGAACAACCTACACAGCTTGGTTACTATTTGCAATTGAGTAGTAGGAGATTAGATTTCTACATTATATGATTGATCATGCAGCTTGAACGCTCAACTCACCATTGAAAACCATGGAAGCACTGTACAGCTGTTTCATCCTTGTTGGGAATGATGAGCAGTGCACATCCACCGAGCCCCCACGGGCACTCGAACAAGGGTTGGGGTGAACGATTGTCAATCGAACACCTTAACCGCAAGGCTATTCGGGTTGGCTCTCAACGGTTTGTTCAACATCTACAATACATGATATAGCACCCTTCCGTCACTGGCTTTTCAACGGTAACAACCCAATTCCCACACACCGATCGACTCCTATGATGCATCACTTCTCTGTAGGGGCCTAAGTACAACGAAGGCATTCCGTTATGAACAACCTACACAGCTTGGTTACTATTTGCAATTGAGTAGTAGGAGATTAGATTTCTACATTATATGATTGATCATGCAGCTTGAACGCTCAACTCACCATTGAAAACCATGGAAGCACTGTACAGCTGTTTCATCCTTGTTGGGAATGATGAGCAGTGCACATCCACCGAGCCCCCACGGGGACTTGAACAAGGGTTGGGGTGAACGATTGTCATTCGAACACCTTAACCGCAAGGCTATTCGGGTTGGCTCTGAACGGTTTGTTCAACATCTACAATACATGATATAGCACCCTTCCGTCACTGGCTTTTCAACGGTAACAACCCACTTCCCACACAGCGATCGACTCCTATGATGCATCACTTCTCTGTAGGGGCCTAAGTACAACGAAGGCATTCCGTTATGAACAACCTACACAGCTTGGTTACTATTTGCAATTGAGTAGTAGGAGATTAGATTTCTACATTATATGATTGATCATGCAGCTTGAACGCTCAACTCACCATTGAAAACCATGGAAGCACTGTACAGCTGTTTCATCCTTGTTGGGAATGATGAGCAGTGCACATCCACCGAGCCCCCACGGGCACTCGAACAAGGGTTCGGGTGAACGATTGTCAATCGAACACCTTAACCGCAAGGCTATTCGGGTTGGCTCTCAGCGGTTTGTTCAACATCTACAATACATGATATAGCACCCTTCCGTCACTGGCTTTTCAACGATAACAACCCAATTCCCACACACCGATCGACTCCTATGATGCATCACTTCTCTGTAGGGGCCTAAGTACAACGAAGGCATTCCGTTATGAACAACCTACACAGCTTGGTTACTATTTGCAATTGAGTAGTAGGAGATTAGATTTCTACATTATATGATTGATCATGCAGCTTGAACGCTCAACTCACCATTGAAAACCATGGAAGCACTGTACAGCTGTTTCATCCTTGTTGGGAATGATGAGCAGTGCACATCCACCGAGCCCCCACGGGGACTCGAACAAGGGTTCGGGTGAACGATTGTCAATCGAACACCTTAACCGCAAGGCTATTCGGGTTGGCTCTCAATGGTTTGTTCAACATCTACAATACATGATATAGCACCCTTCCGTCACTGGCTTTTCAACGGTAACAACCCAATTCCCACACAGCGATCGACTCCTATGATGCATCACTGCTCTGTAGGGGCCTAAGTACAACGAAGGCATTCCGTTATGAACAACCTACACAGCTTGGTTACTATTTGCAATTGAGTAGTAGGAGATTAGATTTCTACATTATATGATTGATCATGCAGCTTGAACGCTCAACTCACCATTGAAAACCATGGAAGCACTGTACAGCTGTTTCATCCTTGTTGGGAATGATGAGCAGTGCACATCCACTGAGCCCCCACGGGGACTCGAACAAGGGTTCGGGTGAACGATTGTCAATCGAACACCTTAACCGCAAGGCTATTCGGGTTGGCTCTCAACGGTTTGTTCAACATCTACAATACATGATATAGCACCCTTCCGTCACTGGCTTTTCAACGGTAACAACCCACTTCCCACACAGCGATCGACTCCTATGATGCATCACTTCTCTGTAGGGGCCTAAGTACAACGAAGGCATTCCGTTATGAACAACCTACACAGCTTGGTTACTATTTGCAATTGAGTAGTAGGAGATTAGATTTCTACATAATATGATTGATCATGCAGCTTGAACGCTCAACTCACCATTGAAAACCATGGAAGCACTGTACAGCTGTTTCATCCTTGTTGGGAATGATGAGCAGTGCACATCCACCGAGCCCCCACGGGGACTCGAACAAGGGTTGGGGTGAACGATTGTCATTCGAACACCTTAACCGCAAGGCTATTCGGGTTGGCTCTCAACGGTTTGTTCAACATCTACAATACATGATATAGCACCCTTCCGTCACTGGCTTTTCAACGGTAACAACCCAATTCCCACACACCGATCGACTCCTATGATGCATCACTTCTCTGTAGGGGCCTAAGTACAACGAAGGCATTCCGTTATGAACAACCTACACAGCTTGATTACTATTTGCAATTGAGTAGTAGGAGATTAGATTTCTACATTATATGATTGATCATGCAGCTTGAACGCTCAACTCACCATTGAAAACCATGGAAGCACTGTACAGCTGTTTCATCCTTGTTGGGAATCATGAGCAGTGCACATCCACCGAGCCCCCACGGGCACTCGAACAACGGTTGGGGTGAACGATTGTCAATCGAACACCTTAACCGCAAGGCTATTCGGGTTGGCTCTCAATGGTTTGTTCAACATCTACAATACATGATATAGCACCCTTCCGTCACTGGCTTTTCAACGGTAACAACCCAATTCCCACACACCGATCGACTCCTATGATGCATCACTTCTCTGTAGGGGCCTAAGTACAACGAAGGCATTCCGTTATGAACAACCTACACAGCTTGGTTACTATTTGCAATTGAGTAGTAGGAGATCAGATTTCTACATTATATGATTGATCATGCAGCTTGAACGCTCAACTCACCATTGAAAACCATGGAAGCACTGTACAGCTGTTTCATCCTTGTTGGGAATGATGAGCAGTGCACATCCACCGAGTCCCCACGGGCACTCGAACAAGGGTTCGGGTGAACGATTGTCATTCGAACACCTTAACCGCAAGGCTATTCGGGTTGGCTCTCAATGGTTTGTTCAACATCTACTATACATGATATAGCACCCTTCCGTCACTGGCTTTTCAACGGTAACAACCCACTTCCCACACAGCGATCGACTCCTATGATTCATCACTGCTCTGAAGGGGCCTAAGTACAACGAAGGCATTCCGTTATGAACAACCTACACAGCTTGGTTACTATTTGCAATTGAGTAGTAGGAGATTAGATTTCTACATTATATGATTGATCATGCAGCTTGAACGCTCAACTCACCATTGAAAACCATGGAAGCACTGTACAGCTGTTTCATCCTTGTTGGGAATGATGAGCAGTGCACATCCACCGAGCCCCCACGGGGACTCGAGCAACGGTTGGGGTGAACGATTGTCAATCGAACACCTTAACCGCAAGGCTATTCGGGTTGGCTCTCAACGGTTTGTTCAACATCTACAATACATGATATAGCACCCTTCCGTCACTGGCTTTTCAACGGTAACAACCCACTTCCCACACAGCGATCGACTCCTATGATGCATCACTTCTCTGTAGGGGCCTAAGTACAACGAAGGCATTCCGTTATGAACAACCTACACAGCTTGGTTACTATTTGCAATTGAGTAGTAGGAGATTAGATTTCTACATTATATGATTGATCATGCAGCTTGAACGCTCAACTCACCATTGAAAACCATGGAAGCACTGTACAGCTGTTTCATCCTTGTTGGGAATGATGAGCAGTGCACATCCACCGAGCCCTCACGGGCACTCGAACAAGGGTTCGGGTGAACGATTGTCAATCGAACACCTTAACCGCAAGGCTATTCGCGTTGGCTCTGAACGGTTTGTTCAACATCTACAATACATGATATAGCACCCTTCCGTCACTGGCTTTTCAACGGTAACAACCCAATTCCCACACACCGATCGACTCCTATGATGCATCACTTCTCTGTAGGGGCCTAAGTACAACGAAGGCATTCCGTTATGAACAACCTACACAGCTTGGTTACTATTTGCAATTGAGTAGTAGGAGATTAGATTTCTACATAATATGATTGATCATGCAGCTTGAACGCTCAACTCACCATTGAAAACCATGGAAGCACTGTACAGCTGTTTCATCCTTGTTGGGAATGATGAGCAGTGCACATCCACCGAGCCCCCACGGGCACTCGAACAAGGGTTCGGGTGAACGATTGTCAATCGAACACCTTAACCGCAAGGCTATTCGGGTTGGCTCTCAACGGTTTGTTCAACATCTACAATACATGATATAGCACCCTTCCGTCACTGGCTTTTCAACGGTAACAACCCACTTCCCACACACCGATCGACTCCTATGATGCATCACTTCTCTGTAGGGGCCTAAGTACAACGAAGGCATTCCGTTATGAACAACCTACACAGCTTGGTTACTATTTGCAATTGAGTAGTAGGAGATTAGATTTCTACATTATATGATTTATCATGCAGCTTGAACGCTCAACTCACCATTGAAAACCATGGAAGCACTGTACAGCTGTTTCATCCTTGTTGGGAATGATGAGCAGTGCACATCCACCGAGCCCCCACGGGGACTCGAACAAGGGTTCGGGTGAACGATTGTCAATCGAACACCTTAACCGCAAGGCTATTCGGGTTGGCTCTCAACGGTTTGTTCAACATCTACAATACATGATATAGCACCCTTCCGTCACTGGCTTTTCAACGGTAACAACCCAATTCCCACACACCGATCGACTCCTATGATGCATCACTTCTCTGTAGGGGCCTAAGTACAACGAAGGCATTCCGTTATGAACAACCTACACAGCTTGGTTACTATTTGCAACTGAGTAGTAGGAGATTAGATTTCTACATTATATGATTGATCATGCAGCTTGAACGCTCAACTCACCATTGAAAACCATGGAAGCACTGTACAGCTGTTTCATCCTTGTTGGGAATGATGAGCAGTGCACATCCACCGAGCCCCCACGGGGACTCGAACAAGGGTTCGGGTGAACGATTGTCAATCGAACACCTTAACCGCAAGGCTATTCGGGTTGGCTCTCAACGGTTTGTTCAACATCTACAATACATGATATAGCACCCTTCCGTCACTGGCTTTTCAACGGTAACAACCCAATTCCCACACACCGATCGACTCCTATGATGCATCACTTCTCTGTAGGGGCCTAAGTACAACGAAGGCATTCCGTTATGAACAACCTACACAGCTTGGTTACTATTTGCAATTGAGTAGTAGGAGATTAGATTTCTACATTATATGATTGATCATGCAGCTTGAACGCTCAACTCACCATTGAAAACCATGGAAGCACTGTACAGCTGTTTCATCCTTGTTGGGAATGATGAGCAGTGCACATCCACCGAGCCCCCACGGAGACTCGAACAAGGGTTGGGGTGAACGATTGTCAATCGAACACCTTAACCGCAAGGCTATTCGGGTTGGCTCTCAACGGTTTGTTCAACATCTACAATACATGATATAGCACCCTTCCGTCACTGGCTTTTCAACGGTAACAACCCAATTCCCACACACCGATCGACTCCTATGATGCATCACTTCTCTGTAGGGGCCTAAGTACAACGAAGGCATTCCGTTATGAACAACCTACACAGCTTGGTTACTATTTGCAATTGAGTAGTAGGAGATTAGATTTCTACATAATATGATTGATCATGCAGCTTGAACGCTCAACTCACCATTGAAAACCATGGAAGCACTGTACAGCTGTTTCATCCTTGTTGGGAATGATGAGCAGTGCACATCCACCGAGCCCCCACGGGGACTCGAACAAGGGTTCGGGTGAACGATTGTCAATCGAACACCTTAACCGCAAGGCTATTCGGGTTGGCTCTCAACGGTTTGTTCAACATCTACAATACATGATATAGCACCCTTCCGTCACTGGCTTTTCAACGGTAACAACCCAATTCCCACACACCGATCGACTCCTATGATGCATCACTTCTCTGTAGGGGCCTAAGTACAACGAAGGCATTCCGTTATGAACAACCTACACAGCTTGGTTACTATTTGCAATTGAGTAGTAGGAGATTAGATTTCTACATTATATGATTGATCATGCAGCTTGAACGCTCAACTCACCATTGAAAACCATGGAAGCACTGTACAGCTGTTTCATCCTTGTTGGGAATGATGAGCAGTGCACATCCACCGAGCCCCCACGGGCACTCGAACAAGGGTTCGGGTGAACGATTGTCAATCGAACACCTTAACCGCAAGGCTATTCGGGTTGGCTCTCAACGGTTTGTTCAACATCTACAATACATGATATAGCACCCTTCCGTCACTGGCTTTTCAACGGTAACAACCCACTTCCCACACACCGATCGACTCCTATGATGCATCACTTCTCTGTAGGGGCCTAAGTACAACGAAGGCATTCCGTTATGAACAACCTACACAGCTTGGTTACTATTTGCAATTGAGTAGTAGGAGATTAGATTTCTACATTATATGATTGATCATGCAGCTTGAACGCTCAACTCACCATTGAAAACCATGGAAGCACTGTACAGCTGTTTCATCCTTGTTGGGAATCATGAGCAGTGCACATCCACCGAGCCCCCACGGGAACTCGAACAAGGGTTCGGGTGAACGATTGTCAATCGAACACCTTAACCGCAAGGCTATTCGGGTTGGCTCTCAACGGTTTGTTCAACATCTACAATACATGATATAGCACCCTTCCGTCACTGGCTTTTCAACGGTAACAACCCAATTCCCACACACCGATCGACTCCTATGATGCATCACTTCTCTGTAGGGGCCTAAGTACAACGAAGGCATTCCGTTATGAACAACCTACACAGCTTGGTTACTATTTGCAATTGAGTAGTAGGAGATCAGATTTCTACATTATATGATTGATCATGCAGCTTGAACGCTCAACTCACCATTGAAAACCATGGAAGCACTGTACAGCTGTTTCATCCTTGTTGGGAATGATGAGCAGTGCACATCCACCGAGCCCCCACGGGGACTCGAACAAGGGTTCGGGTGAACGATTGTCAATCGAACACCTTAACCGCAAGGCTATTCGGGTTGGCTCTGAACGGTTTGTTCAACATCTACAATACATGATATAGCACCCTTCCGTCACTGGCTTTTCAACGGTAACAACCCAATTCCCACACACCGATCGACTCCTATGATGCATCACTTCTCTGTAGGGGCCTAAGTACAACGAAGGCATTCCGTTATGAACAACCTACACAGCTTGGTTACTATTTGCAATTGAGTAGTAGGAGATTAGATTTCTACATTATATGATTGATCATGCAGCTTGAACGCTCAACTCACCATTGAAAACCATGGAAGCACTGTACAGCTGTTTCATCCTTGTTGGGAATGATGAGCAGTGCACATCCACCGAGCCCCCACGGGGACTCGAGCAACGGTTGGGGTGAACGATTGTCAATCGAACACCTTAACCGCAAGGCTATTCGGGTTGGCTCTCAACGGTTTGTTCAACATCTACAATACATGATATAGCACCCTTCCGTCACTGGCTTTTCAACGGTAACAACCCAATTCCCACACACCGATCGACTCCTATGATGCATCACTTCTCTGTAGGGGCCTAAGTACAACGAAGGCATTCCGTTATGAACAACCTACACAGCTTGGTTACTATTTGCAATTGAGTAGTAGGAGATTAGATTTCTACATTATATGATTGATCATGCAGCTTGAACGCTCAACTCACCATTGAAAACCATGGAAGCACTGTACAGCTGTTTCATCCTTGTTGGGAATGATGAGCAGTGCACATCCACCGAGCCCCCACGGGAACTCGAACAAGGGTTCGGGTGAACGATTGTCAATCGAACACCTTAACCGCAAGGCTATTCGGGTTGGCTCTCAACGGTTTGTTCAACATCTACAATACATGATATAGCACCCTTCCGTCACTGGCTTTTCAACGGTAACAACCCAATTCCCACACACCGATCGACTCCTATGATGCATCACTTCTCTGTAGGGGCCTAAGTACAACGAAGGCATTCCGTTATGAACAACCTACACAGCTTGGTTACTATTTGCAATTGAGTAGTAGGAGATTAGATTTCTACATTATATGATTGATCATGCAGCTTGAACGCTCAACTCACCATTGAAAACCATGGAAGCACTGTACAGCTGTTTCATCCTTGTTGGGAATGATGAGCAGTGCACATCCACCGAGCCCCCACGGGGACTCGAACAAGGGTTCGGGTGAACGATTGTCAATCGAACACCTTAACCGCAAGGCTATTCGGGTTGGCTCTCAACGGTTTGTTCAACATCTACAATACATGATATAGCACCCTTCCGTCACTGGCTTTTCAACGGTAACAACCCAATTCCCACACACCGATCGACTCCTATGATGCATCACTTCTCTGTAGGGGCCTAAGTACAACGAAGGCATTCCGTTATGAACAACCTACACAGCTTGGTTACTATTTGCAATTGAGTAGTAGGAGATTAGATTTCTACATTATATGATTGATCATGCAGCTTGAACGCTCAACTCACCATTGAAAACCATGGAAGCACTGTACAGCTGTTTCATCCTTGTTGGGAATGATGAGCAGTGCACATCCACCGAGCCCCCACGGGAACTCGAACAAGGGTTCGGGTGAACGATTGTCAATCGAACACCTTAACCGCAAGGCTATTCGGGTTGGCTCTGAACGGTTTGTTCCACATCTACAATACATGATATAGCACCCTTCCGTCACTGGCTTTTCAACGGTAACAACCCAATTCCCACACACCGATCGACTCCTATGATGCATCACTTCTCTGTAGGGGCCTAAGTACAACGAAGGCATTCCGTTATGAACAACCTACACAACGTGGTTACTATTTGCAATTGAGTAGTAGGAGATTAGATTTCTACATTATATGATTGATCATGCAGCTTGAACGCTCAACTCACCATTGAAAACCATGGAAGCACTGTACAGCTGTTTCATCCTTGTTGGGAATCATGAGCAGTGCACATCCACCGAGCCCCCACGGGGACTCGAACAAGGGTTCGGGTGAACGATTGTCAATCGAACACCTTAACCGCAAGGCTATTCGGGTTGGCTCTGAACGGTTTGTTCAACATCTACAATACATGATATAGCACCCTTCCGTCACTGGCTTTTCAACGGTAACAACCCAATTCCCACACACCGATCGACTCCTATGATGCATCACTTCTCTTTAGGGGCCTAAGTACAACGAAGGCATTCCGTTATGAACAACCTACACATCTTGGTTACTATTTGCAATTGAGTAGTAGGAGATTAGATTTCTACATTATATGATTGATCATGCAGCTTGAACGCTCAACTCACCATTGAAAACCATGGAAGCACCGTACAGCTGTTTCATCCTTGTTGGGAATCATGAGCAGTGCACATCCACCGAGCCCCCACGGGGACTCGAACAAGGGTTCGGGTGAACGAATGTCAATCGAACACCTTAACCGCAAGGCTATTCGGGTTGGCTCTCAACGGTTTGTTCAACATCTACAATACATGATATAGCACCCTTCCGTCACTGGCTTTTCAACGGTAACAACCCAATTCCCACACACCGATCGACTCCTATGATGCATCACTTCTCTGTAGGGGCCTAAGTACAACGAAGGCATTCCGTTATGAACAACCTACACAGTTTGGTTACTATTTGCAATTGAGTAGTAGGAGATTAGATTTCTACATTATATGATTGATCATGCAGCTTGAACGCTCAACTCACCATTGAAAACCATGGAAGCACTGTACAGCTGTTTCATCCTTGTTGGGAATGATGAGCAGTGCACATCCACCGAGCCCCCACGGGGACTTGAACAAGGGTTCGGGTGAATGATTGTCAATCGAACACCTTAACCGCAAGGCTATTCGGGTTGGCTCTGAACGGTTTGTTCAACATCTACAATACATGATATAGCACCCTTCCGTCACTGGCTTTTCAACGGTAACAACCCAATTCCCACACACCGATCGACTCCTATGATGCATCACTTCTCTGTAGGGGCCTAAGTACAACGAAGGCATTCCGTTATGAACAACCTACACATCTTGGTTACTATTTGCAATTGAGTAGTAGGAGATTAGATTTCTACATTATATGATTGATCATGCAGCTTGAACGCTCAACTCACCATTGAAAACCATGGAAGCACTGTACAGCTGTTTCATCCTTGTTGGGAATGATGAGCAGTGCACATCCACCGAGCCCCCACGGGGACTCGAACAAGGGTTCGGGTGAACGATTGTCAATCGAACACCTTAACCGCAAGGCTATTCGGGTTGGCTCTCAACGGTTTGTTCAACATCTACAATACATGATATAGCACCCTTCCGTCACTGGCTTTTCAACGGTAACAACCCAATTCCCACACACCGATCGACTCCTATGATGCATCACTTCTCTGTAGGGGCCTAAGTACAACGAAGGCATTCCGTTATGAACAACCTACACATCTTGGTTACTATTTGCAATTGAGTAGTAGGAGATTAGATTTCTACATTATATGATTGATCATGCAGCTTGAACGCTCAACTCACCATTGAAAACCATGGAAGCACTGTACAGCTGTTTCATCCTTGTTGGGAATGATGAGCAGTGCACATCCACCGAGCCCCCACGGGAACTCGAACAAGGGTTCGGGTGAACGATTGTCAATCGAACACCTTAACCGCAAGGCTATTCGGGTTGGCTCTCAACGGTTTGTTCAACATCTACAATACATGATATAGCACCCTTCCGTCACTGGCTTTTCAACGGTAACAACCCAATTCCCACACACCGATCGACTCCTATGATGCATCACTTCTCTGTAGGGGCCTAAGTACAACGAAGGCATTCCGTTATGAACAACCTACACAGCTTGGTTACTATTTGCAATTGAGTAGTAGGAGATTAGATTTCTACATTATATGATTGATCATGCAGCTTGAACGCTCAACTCACCATTGAAAACCATGGAAGCACTGTACAGCTGTTTCATCCTTGTTGGGAATCATGAGCAGTGCACATCCACCGAGCCCCCACGGGGACTTGAACAAGGGTTCGGGTGAATGATTGTCAATCGAACACCTTAACCGCAAGGCTATTCGGGTTGGCTCTCAACGGTTTGTTCAACATCTACAATACATGATATAGCACCCTTCCGTCACTGGCTTTTCAACGGTAACAACCCAATTCCCACACACCGATCGACTCCTATGATGCATCACTTCTCTGTAGGGGCCTAAGTACAACGAAGGCATTCCGTTATGAACAACCTACACAGCTTGGTTACTATTTGCAATTGAGTAGTAGGAGATTAGATTTCTACATTATATGATTGATCATGCAGCTTGAACGCTCAACTCACCATTGAAAACCATGGAAGCACTGTACAGCTGTTTCATCCTTGTTGGGAATGATGAGCAGTGCACATCCACCGAGCCCCCACGGGGACTCGAACAAGGGTTGGGGTGAACGATTGTCAATCGAACACCTTAACCGCAAGGCTATTCGCGTTGGCTCTGAACGGTTTGTTCAACATCTACAATACATGATATAGCACCCTTCCGTCACTGGCTTTTCAACGGTAACAACCCAATTCCCACACACCGATCGACTCCTATGATGCATCACTTCTCTGTAGGGGCCTAAGTACAACGAAGGCATTCCGTTATGAACAACCTACACAGCTTGGTTACTATTTGCAACTGAGTAGTAGGAGATCAGATTTCTACATTATATGATTGATCATGCAGCTTGAACGCTCAACTCACCATTGAAAACCATGGAAGCACTGTACAGCTGTTTCATCCTTGTTGGGAATGATGAGCAGTGCACATCCACCGAGCCCCCACGGGGACTCGAACAAGGGTTCGGGTGAACGATTGTCAATCGAACACCTTAACCGCAAGGCTATTCGGGTTGGCTCTCAACGGTTTGTTCAACATCTACAATACATGATATAGCACCCTTCCGTCACTGGCTTTTCAACGGTAACAACCCAATTCCCACACACCGATCGACTCCTATGATGCATCACTTCTCTGTAGGGGCCTAAGTACAACGAAGGCATTCCGTTATGAACAACCTACACAGCTTGGTTACTATTTGCAATTGAGTAGTAGGAGATCAGATTTCTACATTATATGATTGATCATGCAGCTTGAACGCTCAACTCACCATTGAAAACCATGGAAGCACTGTACAGCTGTTTCATCCTTGTTGGGAATGATGAGCAGTGCACATCCACCGAGCCCCCACGGGGACTCGAACAAGGGTTCGGGTGAACGATTGTCAATCGAACACCTTAACCGCAAGGCTATTCGGGTTGGCTCTCAACGGTTTGTTCAACATCTACAATACATGATATAGCACCCTTCCGTCACTGGCTTTTCAACGGTAACAACCCAATACCCACACACCGATCGACTCCTATGATGCATCACTTCTCTGTAGGGGCCTAAGTACAACGAAGGCATTCCGTTATGAACAACCTACACAGCTTGGTTACTATTTGCAATTGAGTAGTAGGAGATTAGATTTCTACATAATATGATTGATCATGCAGCTTGAACGCTCAACTCACCATTGAAAACCATGGAAGCACTGTACAGCTGTTTCATCCTTGTTGGGAATGATGAGCAGTGCACATCCACCGAGCCCCCACGGGCACTCGAACAAGGGTTCGGGTGAACGATTGTCAATCGAACACCTTAACCGCAAGGCTATTCGGGTTGGCTCTCAACGGTTTGTTCAACATCTACAATACATGATATAGCACCCTTCCGTCACTGGCTTTTCAACGGTAACAACCCAATTCCCACACACCGATCGACTCCTATGATGCATCACTTCTCTGTAGGGGCCTAAGTACAACGAAGGCATTCCGTTATGAACAACCTACACAGCTTGGTTACTATTTGCAATTGAGTAGTAGGAGATTAGATTTCTACATTATATGATTGATCATGCAGCTTGAACGCTCAACTCACCATTGAAAACCATGGAAGCACTGTACAGCTGTTTCATCCTTGTTGGGAATCATGAGCAGTGCACATCCACCGAGCTCCCACGGGGACTCGAACAAGGGTTCTGGTGCACGATTGTCAATCAAACACCTTAACCGCAAGGCTATTCGGGTTGGCTCTCAACGGTTTGTTCAACATCTACAATACATGATATAGCACCCTTCCGTCACTGGCTTTTCAACGGTAACAACCCAATTCCCACACACCGATCGACTCCTATGATGCATCACTTCTCTGTAGGGGCCTAAGTACAACGAAGGCATTCCGTTATGAACAACCTACACAGCTTGGTTACTATTTGCAATTGAGTAGTAGGAGATTAGATTTCTACATTATATGATTGATCATGCAGCTTGAACGCTCAACTCACCATTGAAAACCATGGAAGCACTGTACAGCTGTTTCATCCTTGTTGGGAATGATGAGCAGTGCACATCCACCGAGCCCCCACGGGGACTCGAACAAGGGTTCGGGTGAACGATTGTCAATCGAACACCTTAACCGCAAGGCTATTCGGGTTGGCTCTGAACGGTTTGTTCAACATCTACAATACATGATATAGCACCCTTCCGTCACTGGCTTTTCAACGGTAACAACCCAATTCCCACACACCGATCGACTCCTATGATGCATCACTTCTCTGTAGGGGCCTAAGTACAACGAAGGCATTCCGTTATGAACAACCTACACATCTTGGTTACTATTTGCAATTGAGTAGTAGGAGATTAGATTTCTACATTATATGATTGATCATGCAGCTTGAACGCTCAACTCACCATTGAAAACCATGGAAGCACTGTACAGCTGTTTCATCCTTGTTGGGAATGATGAGCAGTGCACATCCACCGAGCCCCCACGGGAACTCGAACAAGGGTTCGGGTGAACGATTGTCAATCGAACACCTTAACCGCAAGGCTATTCGCGTTGGCTCTCAACGGTTTGTTCAACATCTACAATACATGATATAGCACCCTTCCGTCACTGGCTTTTCAACGGTAACAACCCAATTCCCACACACCGATCGACTCCTATGATGCATCACTTCTCTGTAGGGGCCTAAGTACAACGAAGGCATTCCGTTATGAACAACCTACACAGCTTGGTTACTATTTGCAACTGAGTAGTAGGAGATCAGATTTCTACATTATATGATTGATCATGCAGCTTGAACGCTCAACTCACCATTGAAAACCATGGAAGCACTGTACAGCTGTTTCATCCTTGTTGGGAATGATGAGCAGTGCACATCCACCGAGCCCCCACGGGAACTCGAACAAGGGTTCGGGTGAACGATTGTCAATCGAACACCTTAACCGCAAGGCTATTCGGGTTGGCTCTCAACGGTTTGTTCAACATCTACAATACATGATATAGCACCCTTCCGTCACTGGCTTTTCAACGGTAACAACCCAATTCCCACACACCGATCGACTCCTATGATGCATCACTTCTCTGTAGGGGCCTAAGTACAACGAAGGCATTCCGTTATGAACAACCTACACAGCTTGGTTACTATTTGCAATTGAGTAGTAGGAGATTAGATTTCTACATTATATGATTGATCATGCAGCTTGAACGCTCAACTCACCATTGAAAACCATGGAAGCACTGTACAGCTGTTTCATCCTTGTTGGGAATGATGAGCAGTGCACATCCACCGAGCCCCCACGGGGACTCGAACAAGGGTTCGGGTGAACGATTGTCAATCGAACACCTTAACCGCAAGGCTATTCGGGTTGGCTCTCAACGGTTTGTTCAACATCTACAATACATGATATAGCACCCTTCCGTCACTGGCTTTTCAACGGTAACAACCCAATTCCCACACACCGATCGACTCCTATGATGCATCACTTCTCTGTAGGGGCCTAAGTACAACGAAGGCATTCCGTTATGAACAACCTACACAGCTTGGTTACTATTTGCAATTGAGTAGTAGGAGATCAGATTTCTACATTATATGATTGATCATGCAGCTTGAACGCTCAACTCACCATTGAAAACCATGGAAGCACTGTACAGCTGTTTCATCCTTGTTGGGAATGATGAGCAGTGCACATCCACCGAGCCCCCACGGGAACTCGAACAAGGGTTCGGGTGAACGATTGTCAATCGAACACCTTAACCGCAAGGCTATTCGGGTTGGCTCTCAACGGTTTGTTCAACATCTACAATACATGATATAGCACCCTTCCGTCACTGGCTTTTCAACGGTAACAACCCAATTCCCACACACCGATCGACTCCTATGATGCATCACTTCTCTGTAGGGGCCTAAGTACAACGAAGGCATTCCGTTATGAACAACCTACACAGCTTGGTTACTATTTGCAATTGAGTAGTAGGAGATTAGATTTCTACATTATATGATTGATCATGCAGCTTGAACGCTCAACTCACCATTGAAAACCATGGAAGCACTGTACAGCTGTTTCATCCTTGTTGGGAATCATGAGCAGTGCACATCCACCGAGCCCCCACGGGGACTCGAACAAGGGTTCGGGTGAACGATTGTCAATCGAACACCTTAACCGCAAGGCTATTCGGGTTGGCTCTCAACGGTTTGTTCAACATCTACAATACATGATATAGCACCCTTCCGTCACTGGCTTTTCAACGGTAACAACCCAATTCCCACACACCGATCGACTCCTATGATGCATCACTTCTCTGTAGGGGCCTAAGTACAACGAAGGCATTCCGTTATGAACAACCTACACAGCTTGGTTACTATTTGCAATTGAGTAGTAGGAGATTAGATTTCTACATTATATGATTGATCATGCAGCTTGAACGCTCAACTCACCATTGAAAACCATGGAAGCACCGTACAGCTGTTTCATCCTTGTTGGGAATGATGAGCAGTGCACATCCACCGAGCCCCCACGGGGACTCGAACAAGGGTTCGGGTGAACGATTGTCAATCGAACACCTTAACCGCAAGGCTATTCGGGTTGGCTCTCAACGGTTTGTTCAACATCTACAATACATGATATAGCACCCTTCCGTCACTGGCTTTTCAACGGTAACAACCCAATTCCCACACACCGATCGACTCCTATGATGCATCACTTCTCTGTAGGGGCCTAAGTACAACGAAGGCATTCCGTTATGAACAACCTACACATCTTGGTTACTATTTGCAATTGAGTAGTAGGAGATTAGATTTCTACATTATATGATTGATCATGCAGCTTGAACGCTCAACTCACCATTGAAAACCATGGAAGCACTGTACAGCTGTTTCATCCTTGTTGGGAATGATGAGCAGTGCACATCCACCGAGCCCCCACGGGGACTCGAACAAGGGTTCGGGTGAACGATTGTCAATCGAACACCTTAACCGCAAGGCTATTCGGGTTGGCTCTGAACGGTTTGTTCAACATCTACAATACATGATATAGCACCCTTCCGTCACTGGCTTTTCAACGGTAACAACCCAATTCCCACACACCGATCGACTCCTATGATGCATCACTTCTCTGTAGGGGCCTAAGTACAACGAAGGCATTCCGTTATGAACAACCTACACAGCTTGGTTACTATTTGCAACTGAGTAGTAGGAGATCAGATTTCTACATTATATGATTGATCATGCAGCTTGAACGCTCAACTCACCATTGAAAACCATGGAAGCACTGTACAGCTGTTTCATCCTTGTTGGGAATGATGAGCAGTGCACATCCACCGAGCCCCCACGGGAACTCGAACAAGGGTTCGGGTGAACGATTGTCAATCGAACACCTTAACCGCAAGGCTATTCGGGTTGGCTCTGAACGGTTTGTTCAACATCTACAATACATGATATAGCACCCTTCCGTCACTGGCTTTTCAACGGTAACAACCCAATTCCCACACACCGATCGACTCCTATGATGCATCACTTCTCTGTAGGGGCCTAAGTACAACGAAGGCATTCCGTTATGAACAACCTACACAGCTTGGTTACTATTTGCAATTGAGTAGTAGGAGATTAGATTTCTACATTATATGATTGATCATGCAGCTTGAACGCTCAACTCACCATTGAAAACCATGGAAGCACTGTACAGCTGTTTCATCCTTGTTGGGAATCATGAGCAGTGCACATCCACCGAGCCCCCACGGGGACTCGAACAAGGGTTCGGGTGAACGATTGTCAATCGAACACCTTAACCGCAAGGCTATTCGGGTTGGCTCTGAACGGTTTGTTCAACATCTACAATACATGATATAGCACCCTTCCGTCACTGGCTTTTCAACGGTAACAACCCAATTCCCACACACCGATCGACTCCTATGATGCATCACTGCTCTGTAGGGGCCTAAGTACAACGAAGGCATTCCGTTATGAACAACCTACACAGCTTGGTTACTATTTGCAACTGAGTAGTAGGAGATCAGATTTCTACATTATATGATTGATCATGCAGCTTGAACGCTCAACTCACCATTGAAAACCATGGAAGCACTGTACAGCTGTTTCATCCTTGTTGGGAATGATGAGCAGTGCACATCCACCGAGCCCCCACGGGAACTCGAACAAGGGTTCGGGTGAACGATTGTCAATCGAACACCTTAACCGCAAGGCTATTCGGGTTGGCTCTCAACGGTTTGTTCAACATCTACAATACATGATATAGCACCCTTCCGTCACTGGCTTTTCAACGGTAACAACCCAATTCCCACACACCGATCGACTCCTATGATGCATCACTTCTCTGTAGGGGCCTAAGTACAACGAAGGCATTCCGTTATGAACAACCTACACAGCTTGGTTACTATTTGCAATTGAGTAGTAGGAGATTAGATTTCTACATAATATGATTGATCATGCAGCTTGAACGCTCAACTCACCATTGAAAACCATGGAAGCACTGTACAGCTGTTTCATCCTTGTTGGGAATGATGAGCAGTGCACATCCACCGAGCCCCCACGGGGACTCGAACAAGGGTTCGGGTGAACGATTGTCAATCGAACACCTTAACCGCAAGGCTATTCGGGTTGGCTCTGAACGGTTTGTTCAACATCTACAATACATGATATAGCACCCTTCCGTCACTGGCTTTTCAACGGTAACAACCCAATTCCCACACACCGATCGACTCCTATGATGCATCACTTCTCTGTAGGGGCCTAAGTACAACGAAGGCATTCCGTTATGAACAACCTACACAGCTTGGTTACTATTTGCAATTGAGTAGTAGGAGATCAGATTTCTACATTATATGATTGATCATGCAGCTTGAACGCTCAACTCACCATTGAAAACCATGGAAGCACCGTACAGCTGTTTCATCCTTGTTGGGAATGATGAGCAGTGCACATCCACCGAGCCCCCACGGGGACTCGAACAAGGGTTCGGGTGAACGATTGTCAATCGAACACCTTAACCGCAAGGCTATTCGGGTTGGCTCTGAACGGTTTGTTCAACATCTACAATACATGATATAGCACCCTTCCGTCACTGGCTTTTCAACGGTAACAACCCAATTCCCACACACCGATCGACTCCTATGATGCATCACTTCTCTGTAGGGGCCTAAGTACAACGAAGGCATTCCGTTATGAACAACCTACACAGCTTGGTTACTATTTGCAATTGAGTAGTAGGAGATTAGATTTCTACATTATATGATTGATCATGCAGCTTGAACGCTCAACTCACCATTGAAAACCATGGAAGCACTGTACAGCTGTTTCATCCTTGTTGGGAATGATGAGCAGTGCACATCCACCGAGCCCCCACGGGGACTCGAACAAGGGTTCGGGTGAACGATTGTCAATCGAACACCTTAACCGCAAGGCTATTCGGGTTGGCTCTGAACGGTTTGTTCAACATCTACAATACATGATATAGCACCCTTCCGTCACTGGCTTTTCAACGGTAACAACCCAATTCCCACACACCGATCGACTCCTATGATGCATCACTGCTCTGTAGGGGCCTAAGTACAACGAAGGCATTCCGTTATGAACAACCTACACAGCTTGGTTACTATTTGCAATTGAGTAGTAGGAGATTAGATTTCTACATTATATGATTGATCATGCAGCTTGAACGCTCAACTCACCATTGAAAACCATGGAAGCACTGTACAGCTGTTTCATCCTTGTTGGGAATGATGAGCAGTGCACATCCACCGAGCTCCCACGGGGACTCGAACAAGGGTTCGGGTGAACGATTGTCAATCGAACACCTTAACCGCAAGGCTATTCGGGTTGGCTCTCAACGGTTTGTTCAACATCTACAATACATGATATAGCACCCTTCCGTCACTGGCTTTTCAACGGTAACAACCCAATTCCCACACACCGATCGACTCCTATGATGCATCACTTCTCTGTAGGGGCCTAAGTACAACGAAGGCATTCCGTTATGAACAACCTACACAGCTTGGTTACTATTTGCAATTGAGTAGTAGGAGATTAGATTTCTACATTATATGATTGATCATGCAGCTTGAACGCTCAACTCACCATTGAAAACCATGGAAGCACTGTACAGCTGTTTCATCCTTGTTGGGAATCATGAGCAGTGCACATCCACCGAGCCCCCACGGGGACTCGAACAAGGGTTCGGGTGAACGATTGTCAATCGAACACCTTAACCGCAAGGCTATTCGGGTTGGCTCTCAACGGTTTGTTCAACATCTACAATACATGATATAGCACCCTTCCGTCACTGGCTTTTCAACGGTAACAACCCAATTCCCACACACCGATCGACTCCTATGATGCATCACTTCTCTGTAGGGGCCTAAGTACAACGAAGGCATTCCGTTATGAACAACCTACACAGCTTGGTTACTATTTGCAATTGAGTAGTAGGAGATTAGATTTCTACATTATATGATTGATCATGCAGCTTGAACGCTCAACTCACCATTGAAAACCATGGAAGCACTGTACAGCTGTTTCATCCTTGTTGGGAATGATGAGCAGTGCACATCCACCGAGTCCCCACGGGCACTCGAACAAGGGTTGGGGTGAACGATTGTCAATCGAACACCTTAACCGCAAGGCTATTCGGGTTGGCTCTGAACGGTTTGTTCAACATCTACAATACATGATATAGCACCCTTCCGTCACTGGCTTTTCAACGGTAACAACCCAATTCCCACACACCGATCGACTCCTATGATGCATCACTTCTCTGTAGGGGCCTAAGTACAACGAAGGCATTCCGTTATGAACAACCTACACAGCTTGGTTACTATTTGCAATTGAGTAGTAGGAGATTAGATTTCTACATTATATGATTGATCATGCAGCTTGAACGCTCAACTCACCATTGAAAACCATGGAAGCACTGTACAGCTGTTTCATCCTTGTTGGGAATGATGAGCAGTGCACATCCACCGAGCCCCCACGGGCACTCGAACAAGGGTTCGGGTGAACGATTGTCAATCGAACACCTTAACCGCAAGGCTATTCGCGTTGGCTCTCAACGGTTTGTTCAACATCTACAATACATGATATAGCACCCTTCCGTCACTGGCTTTTCAACGGTAACAACCCAATTCCCACACACCGATCGACTCCTATGATGCATCACTTCTCTTTAGGGGCCTAAGTACAACGAAGGCATTCCGTTATGAACAACCTACACAGCTTGGTTACTATTTGCAATTGAGTAGTAGGAGATTAGATTTCTACATTATATGATTGATCATGCAGCTTGAACGCTCAACTCACCATTGAAAACCATGGAAGCACTGTACAGCTGTTTCATCCTTGTTGGGAATGATGAGCAGTGCACATCCACCGAGCCCCCACGGGAACTCGAACAAGGGTTCGGGTGAACGATTGTCAATCGAACACCTTAACCGCAAGGCTATTCGGGTTGGCTCTGAACGGTTTGTTCAACATCTACAATACATGATATAGCACCCTTCCGTCACTGGCTTTTCAACGGTAACAACCCAATTCCCACACACCGATCGACTCCTATGATGCATCACTTCTCTGTAGGGGCCTAAGTACAACGAAGGCATTCCGTTATGAACAACCTACACAGCTTGGTTACTATTTGCAACTGAGTAGTAGGAGATCAGATTTCTACATTATATGATTGATCATGCAGCTTGAACGCTCAACTCACCATTGAAAACCATGGAAGCACTGTACAGCTGTTTCATCCTTGTTGGGAATGATGAGCAGTGCACATCCACCGAGCCCCCACGGGAACTCGAACAAGGGTTCGGGTGAACGATTGTCAATCGAACACCTTAACCGCAAGGCTATTCGGGTTGGCTCTGAACGGTTTGTTCAACATCTACAATACATGATATAGCACCCTTCCGTCACTGGCTTTTCAACGGTAACAACCCACTTCCCACACACCGATCGACTCCTATGATGCATCACTGCTCTGTAGGGGCCTAAGTACAACGAAGGCATTCCGTTATGAACAACCTACACAGCTTGGTTACTATTTGCAATTGAGTAGTAGGAGATTAGATTTCTACATTATATGATTGATCATGCAGCTTGAACGCTCAACTCACCATTGAAAACCATGGAAGCACTGTACAGCTGTTTCATCCTTGTTGGGAATGATGAGCAGTGCACATCCACCGAGCCCCCACGGGGACTCGAACAAGGGTTCGGGTGAACGATTGTCAATCGAACACCTTAACCGCAAGGCTATTCGGGTTGGCTCTCAACGGTTTGTTCAACATCTACAATACATGATATAGCACCCTTCCGTCACTGGCTTTTCAACGGTAACAACCCAATTCCCACACACCGATCGACTCCTATGATGCATCACTTCTCTGTAGGGGCCTAAGTACAACGAAGGCATTCCGTTATGAACAACCTACACAGCTTGGTTACTATTTGCAATTGAGTAGTAGGAGATTAGATTTCTACATTATATGATTGATCATGCAGCTTGAACGCTCAACTCACCATTGAAAACCATGGAAGCACTGTACAGCTGTTTCATCCTTGTTGGGAATGATGAGCAGTGCACATCCACCGAGCCCCCACGGGGACTCAAACAAGGGTTCGGGTGAACGATTGTCAATCGAACACCTTAACCGCAAGGCTATTCGCGTTGGCTCTCAATGGTTTGTTCAACATCTACAATACATGATATAGCACCCTTCCGTCACTGGCTTTTCAACGGTAACAACCCAATTCCCACACACCGATCGACTCCTATGATGCATCACTTCTCTGTAGGGGCCTAAGTACAACGAAGGCATTCCGTTATGAACAACCTACACAGCTTGGTTACTATTTGCAATTGAGTAGTAGGAGATTAGATTTCTACATTATATGATTGATCATGCAGCTTGAACGCTCAACTCACCATTGAAAACCATGGAAGCACTGTACAGCTGTTTCATCCTTGTTGGGAATGATGAGCAGTGCACATCCACCGAGCCCCCACGGGGACTCGAACAAGGGTTCGGGTGAACGATTGTCAATCGAACACCTTAACCGCAAGGCTATTCGGGTTGGCTCTCAATGGTTTGTTCAACATCTACAATACATGATATAGCACCCTTCCGTCACTGGCTTTTCAACGGTAACAACCCAATTCCCACACACCGATCGACTCCTATGATGCATCACTTCTCTGTAGGGGCCTAAGTACAACGAAGGCATTCCGTTATGAACAACCTACACAGCTTGGTTACTATTTGCAATTGAGTAGTAGGAGATCAGATTTCTACATTATATGATTGATCATGCAGCTTGAACGCTCAACTCACCATTGAAAACCATGGAAGCACTGTACAGCTGTTTCATCCTTGTTGGGAATGATGAGCAGTGCACATCCACCGAGCCCCCACGGGGACTCGAACAAGGGTTCGGGTGAACGATTGTCAATCGAACACCTTAACCGCAAGGCTATTCGGGTTGGCTCTCAACGGTTTGTTCAACATCTACAATACATGATATAGCACCCTTCCGTCACTGGCTTTTCAACGGTAACAACCCAATTCCCACACACCGATCGACTCCTATGATGCATCACTTCTCTGTAGGGGCCTAAGTACAACGAAGGCATTCCGTTATGAACAACCTACACAGCTTGGTTACTATTTGCAATTGAGTAGTAGGAGATTAGATTTCTACATTATATGATTGATCATGCAGCTTGAACGCTCAACTCACCATTGAAAACCATGGAAGCACTGTACAGCTGTTTCATCCTTGTTGGGAATGATGAGCAGTGCACATCCACCGAGCCCCCACGGGGACTCGAACAAGGGTTCGGGTGAACGATTGTCAATCGAACACCTTAACCGCAAGGCTATTCGCGTTGGCTCTCAATGGTTTGTTCAACATCTACAATACATGATATAGCACCCTTCCGTCACTGGCTTTTCAACGGTAACAACCCAATTCCCACACACCGATCGACTCCTATGATGCATCACTTCTCTGTAGGGGCCTAAGTACAACGAAGGCATTCCGTTATGAACAACCTACACAGCTTGGTTACTATTTGCAATTGAGTAGTAGGAGATTAGATTTCTACATTATATGATTGATCATGCAGCTTGAACGCTCAACTCACCATTGAAAACCATGGAAGCACTGTACAGCTGTTTCATCCTTGTTGGGAATGATGAGCAGTGCACATCCACCGAGCCCCCACGGGGACTCGAACAAGGGTTGGGGTGAACGATTGTCAATCGAACACCTTAACCGCAAGGCTATTCGGGTTGGCTCTGAACGGTTTGTTCAACATCTACAATACATGATATAGCACCCTTCCGTCACTGGCTTTTCAACGGTAACAACCCAATTCCCACACACCGATCGACTCCTATGATGCATCACTTCTCTGTAGGGGCCTAAGTACAACGAAGGCATTCCGTTATGAACAACCTACACAGCTTGGTTACTATTTGCAATTGAGTAGTAGGAGATTAGATTTCTACATTATATGATTGATCATGCAGCTTGAACGCTCAACTCACCATTGAAAACCATGGAAGCACTGTACAGCTGTTTCATCCTTGTTGGGAATCATGAGCAGTGCACATCCACCGAGCCCCCACGGGGACTCGAACAAGGGTTCGGGTGAACGATTGTCAATCGAACACCTTAACCGCAAGGCTATTCGGGTTGGCTCTCAACGGTTTGTTCAACATCTACAATACATGATATAGCACCCTTCCGTCACTGGCTTTTCAACGGTAACAACCCAATTCCCACACACCGATCGACTCCTATGATGCATCACTTCTCTGTAGGGGCCTAAGTACAACGAAGGCATTCCGTTATGAACAACCTACACAGCTTGGTTACTATTTGCAATTGAGTAGTAGGAGATTAGATTTCTACATTATATGATTGATCATGCAGCTTGAACGCTCAACTCACCATTGAAAACCATGGAAGCACTGTACAGCTGTTTCATCCTTGTTGGGAATGATGAGCAGTGCACATCCACCGAGCCCCCACGGGGACTCGAACAAGGGTTCGGGTGAACGATTGTCAATCGAACACCTTAACCGCAAGGCTATTCGCGTTGGCTCTCAATGGTTTGTTCAACATCTACAATACATGATATAGCACCCTTCCGTCACTGGCTTTTCAACGGTAACAACCCAATTCCCACACACCGATCGACTCCTATGATGCATCACTTCTCTGTAGGGGCCTAAGTACAACGAAGGCATTCCGTTATGAACAACCTACACAGCTTGGTTACTATTTGCAATTGAGTAGTAGGAGATTAGATTTCTACATTATATGATTGATCATGCAGCTTGAACGCTCAACTCACCATTGAAAACCATGGAAGCACTGTACAGCTGTTTCATCCTTGTTGGGAATGATGAGCAGTGCACATCCACCGAGCCCCCACGGGCACTCGAACAAGGGTTGGGGTGAACGATTGTCAATCGAACACCTTAACCGCAAGGCTATTCGGGTTGGCTCTCAACGGTTTGTTCAACATCTACAATACATGATATAGCACCCTTCCGTCACTGGCTTTTCAACGGTAACAACCCAATTCCCACACACCGATCGACTCCTATGATGCATCACTTCTCTGTAGGGGCCTAAGTACAACGAAGGCATTCCGTTATGAACAACCTACACAGCTTGGTTACTATTTGCAATTGAGTAGTAGGAGATTAGATTTCTACATTATATGATTGATCATGCAGCTTGAACGCTCAACTCACCATTGAAAACCATGGAAGCACTGTACAGCTGTTTCATCCTTGTTGGGAATCATGAGCAGTGCACATCCACCGAGCCCCCACGGGGACTCGAACAAGGGTTCGGGTGAACGATTGTCAATCGAACACCTTAACCGCAAGGCTATTCGGGTTGGCTCTCAACGGTTTGTTCAACATCTACAATACATGATATAGCACCCTTCCGTCACTGGCTTTTCAACGGTAACAACCCAATTCCCACACACCGATCGACTCCTATGATGCATCACTTCTCTGTAGGGGCCTAAATACAACGAAGGCATTCCGTTATGAACAACCTACACAGCTTGGTTACTATTTGCAATTGAGTAGTAGGAGATCAGATTTCTACATTATATGATTGATCATGCAGCTTGAACGCTCAACTCACCATTGAAAACCATGGAAGCACTGTACAGCTGTTTCATCCTTGTTGGGAATCATGAGCAGTGCACATCCACCGAGCCCCCACGGGGACTCGAACAAGGGTTCGGGTGCACGATTGTCAATCGAACACCTTAACCGCAAGGCTATTCGGGTTGGCTCTGAACGGTTTGTTCAACATCTACAATACATGATATAGCACCCTTCCGTCACTGGCTTTTCAACGGTAACAACCCAATTCCCACACACCGATCGACTCCTATGATGCATCACTTCTCTGTAGGGGCCTAAGTACAACGAAGGCATTCCGTTATGAACAACCTACACAGCTTGGTTACTATTTGCAATTGAGTCGTAGGAGATTAGATTTCTACATTATATGATTGATCATGCAGCTTGAACGCTCAACTCACCATTGAAAACCATGGAAGCACTGTACAGCTGTTTCATCCTTGTTGGGAATGATGAGCAGTGCACATCCACCGAGCCCCCACGGGGACTCAAACAAGGGTTCGGGTGAACGATTGTCAATCGAACACCTTAACCGCAAGGCTATTCGGATTGGCTCTCAACGGTTTGTTCAACATCTACAATACATGATATAGCACCCTTCCGTCACTGGCTTTTCAACGGTAACAACCCAATTCCCACACACCGATCGACTCCTATGATGCATCACTTCTCTGTAGGGGCCTAAGTACAACGAAGGCATTCCGTTATGAACAACCTACACAGCTTGGTTACTATTTGCAATTGAGTAGTAGGAGATTAGATTTCTACATTATATGATTGATCATGCAGCTTGAACGCTCAACTCACCATTGAAAACCATGGAAGCACTGTACAGCTGTTTCATCCTTGTTGGGAATGATGAGCAGTGCACATCCACCGAGCCCCCACGGGCACTCGAACAAGGGTTCGGGTGAACGATTGTCAATCGAACACCTTAACCGCAAGGCTATTCGGATTGGCTCTCAACGGTTTGTTCAACATCTACAATACATGATATAGCACCCTTCCGTCACTGGCTTTTCAACGGTAACAACCCAATTCCCACACACCGATCGACTCCTATGATGCATCACTTCTCTGTAGGGGCCTAAGTACAACGAAGGCATTCCGTTATGAACAACCTACACAGCTTGGTTACTATTTGCAATTGAGTAGTAGGAGATCAGATTTCTACATTATATGATTGATCATGCAGCTTGAACGCTCAACTCACCATTGAAAACCATGGAAGCACTGTACAGCTGTTTCATCCTTGTTGGGAATCAAGAGCAGTGCACATCCACCGAGCCCCCACGGGGACTCGAACAAGGGTTCGGGTGAACGATTGTCAATCGAACACCTTAACCGCAAGGCTATTCGGATTGGCTCTCAACGGTTTGTTCAACATCTACAATACATGATATAGCACCCTTCCGTCACTGGCTTTTCAACGGTAACAACCCAATTCCCACACACCGATCGACTCCTATGATGCATCACTTCTCTGTAGGGGCCTAAGTACAACGAAGGCATTCCGTTATGAACAACCTACACAGCTTGGTTACTATTTGCAATTGAGTAGTAGGAGATTAGATTTCTACATTATATGATTGATCATGCAGCTTGAACGCTCAACTCACCATTGAAAACCATGGAAGCACTGTACAGCTGTTTCATCCTTGTTGGGAATGATGAGCAGTGCACATCCACCGAGCCCCCACGGGGACTCGAACAAGGGTTCGGGTGAACGATTGTCAATCGAACACCTTAACCGCAAGGCTATTCGCGTTGGCTCTCAATGGTTTGTTCAACATCTACAATACATGATATAGCACCCTTCCGTCACTGGCTTTTCAACGGTAACAACCCAATTCCCACACACCGATCGACTCCTATGATGCATCACTTCTCTGTAGGGGCCTAAGTACAACGAAGGCATTCCGTTATGAACAACCTACACAGCTTGGTTACTATTTGCAATTGAGTAGTAGGAGATTAGATTTCTACATTATATGATTGATCATGCAGCTTGAACGCTCAACTCACCATTGAAAACCATGGAAGCACTGTACAGCTGTTTCATCCTTGTTGGGAATCATGAGCAGTGCACATCCACCGAGCCCCCACGGGCACTCGAACAAGGGTTCGGGTGCACGATTGTCAATCGAACACCTTAACCGCAAGGCTATTCGGGTTGGCTCTCAACGGTTTGTTCAACATCTACAATACATGATATAGCACCCTTCCGTCACTGGCTTTTCAACGGTAACAACCCACTTCCCACACACCGATCGACTCCTATGATGCATCACTTCTCTGTAGGGGCCTAAGTACAACGAAGGCATTCCCTTGTGAACAACCTACACAACGTGGTTACTATTTGCAATTGAGTAGTAGGAGATCAGATTTCTACATTATATGATTGATCATGCAGCTTGAACGCTCAACTCACCATTGAAAACCATGGAAGCACTGTACAGCTGTTTCATCCTTGTTGGGAATGATGAGCAGTGCACATCCACCGAGCCCCCACGGGGACTCGAACAAGGGTTCGGGTGAACGATTGTCAATCGAACACCTTAACCGCAAGGCTATTCGGGTTGGCTCTGAACGGTTTGTTCAACATCTACAATACATGATATAGCACCCTTCCGTCACTGGCTTTTCAACGGTAACAACCCAATTCCCACACACCGATCGACTCCTATGATGCATCACTTCTCTGTAGGGGCCTAAGTACAACGAAGGCATTCCGTTATGAACAACCTACACAGCTTGGTTACTATTTGCAATTGAGTAGTAGGAGATTAGATTTCTACATTATATGATTGATCATGCAGCTTGAACGCTCAACTCACCATTGAAAACCATGGAAGCACTGTACAGCTGTTTCATCCTTGTTGGGAATGATGAGCAGTGCACATCCACCGAGCCCCCACGGGGACTCGAACAAGGGTTCGGGTGAACGATTGTCAATCGAACACCTTAACCGCAAGGCTATTCGGGTTGGCTCTCAACGGTTTGTTCAACATCTACAATACATGATATAGCACCCTTCCGTCACTGGCTTTTCAACGGTAACAACCCAATTCCCACACACCGATCGACTCCTATGATGCATCACTTCTCTGTAGGGGCCTAAGTACAACGAAGGCATTCCGTTATGAACAACCTACACAGCTTGGTTACTATTTGCAATTGAGTAGTAGGAGATTAGATTTCTACATTATATGATTGATCATGCAGCTTGAACGCTCAACTCACCATTGAAAACCATGGAAGCACTGTACAGCTGTTTCATCCTTGTTGGGAATGATGAGCAGTGCACATCCACCGAGCCCCCACGGGGACTCGAACAAGGGTTCGGGTGAACGATTGTCAATCGAACACCTTAACCGCAAGGCTATTCGGGTTGGCTCTCAACGGTTTGTTCAACATCTACAATACATGATATAGCACCCTTCCGTCACTGGCTTTTCAACGGTAACAACCCAATTCCCACACACCGATCGACTCCTATGATGCATCACTTCTCTGTAGGGGCCTAAGTACAACGAAGGCATTCCGTTATGAACAACCTACACAGCTTGGTTACTATTTGCAATTGAGTAGTAGGAGATTAGATTTCTACATTATATGATTGATCATGCAGCTTGAACGCTCAACTCACCATTGAAAACCATGGAAGCACTGTACAGCTGTTTCATCCTTGTTGGGAATCATGAGCAGTGCACATCCACCGAGCCCCCACGGGGACTCGAACAAGGGTTCGGGTGAACGATTGTCAATCGAACACCTTAACCGCAAGGCTATTCGGGTTGGCTCTCAACGGTTTGTTCAACATCTACAATACATGATATAGCACCCTTCCGTCACTGGCTTTTCAACGGTAACAACCCAATTCCCACACACCGATCGACTCCTATGATGCATCACTTCTCTGTAGGGGCCTAAGTACAACGAAGGCATTCCGTTATGAACAACCTACACAGCTTGGTTACTATTTGCAATTGAGTAGTAGGAGATTAGATTTCTACATTATATGATTGATCATGCAGCTTGAACGCTCAACTCACCATTGAAAACCATGGAAGCACTGTACAGCTGTTTCATCCTTGTTGGGAATGATGAGCAGTGCACATCCACCGAGCCCCCACGGGCACTCGAACAAGGGTTCGGGTGAACGATTGTCAATCGAACACCTTAACCGCAAGGCTATTCGGGTTGGCTCTCAACGGTTTGTTCCACATCTACAATACATGATATAGCACCCTTCCGTCACTGGCTTTTCAACGGTAACAACCCAATTCCCACACACCGATCGACTCCTATGATGCATCACTTCTCTGTAGGGGCCTAAGTACAACGAAGGCATTCCGTTATGAACAACCTACACAGCTTGGTTACTATTTGCAATTAAGTAGTAGGAGATTAGATTTCTACATTATATGATTGATCATGCAGCTTGAACGCTCAACTCACCATTGAAAACCATGGAAGCACTGTACAGCTGTTTCATCCTTGTTGGGAATGATGAGCAGTGCACATCCACCGAGCCCCCACGGGGACTCGAACAAGGGTTCGGGTGAACGATTGTCAATCGAACACCTTAACCGCAAGGCTATTCGGGTTGGCTCTGAACGGTTTGTTCAACATCTACAATACATGATATAGCACCCTTCCGTCACTGGCTTTTCAACGGTAACAACCCAATTCCCACACACCGATCGACTCCTATGATGCATCACTTCTCTGTAGGGGCCTAAGTACAACGAAGGCATTCCGTTATGAACAACCTACACAGCTTGGTTACTATTTGCAATTGAGTAGTAGGAGATTAGATTTCTACATTATATGATTGATCATGCAGCTTGAACGCTCAACTCACCATTGAAAACCATGGAAGCACTGTACAGCTGTTTCATCCTTGTTGGGAATCATGAGCAGTGCACATCCACCGAGCCCCCACGTGCACTCGAACAAGGGTTCGGGTGAACGATTGTCAATCGAACACCTTAACCGCAAGGCTATTCGGGTTGGCTCTCAACGGTTTGTTCCACATCTACAATACATGATATAGCACCCTTCCGTCACTGGCTTTTCAACGGTAACAACCCAATTCCCACACACCGATCGACTCCTATGATGCATCACTTCTCTGTAGGGGCCTAAGTACAACGAAGGCATTCCGTTATGAACAACCTACACAGCTTGGTTACTATTTGCAATTGAGTAGTAGGAGATTAGATTTCTACATTATATGATTGATCATGCAGCTTGAACGCTCAACTCACCATTGAAAACCATGGAAGCACTGTACAGCTGTTTCATCCTTGTTGGGAATGATGAGCAGTGCACATCCACCGAGCCCCCACGGGGACTCGAACAAGGGTTCGGGTGAACGATTGTCAATCGAACACCTTAACCGCAAGGCTATTCGGGTTGGCTCTCAACGGTTTGTTCAACATCTACAATACATGATATAGCACCCTTCCGTCACTGGCTTTTCAACGGTAACAACCCAATTCCCACACACCGATCGACTCCTATGATGCATCACTTCTCTGTAGGGGCCTAAGTACAACGAAGGCATTCCGTTATGAACAACCTACACAGCTTGGTTACTATTTGCAATTGAGTAGTAGGAGATTAGATTTCTACATTATATGATTGATCATGCAGCTTGAACGCTCAACTCACCATTGAAAACCATGGAAGCACTGTACAGCTGTTTCATCCTTGTTGGGAATGATGAGCAGTGCACATCCACCGAGCCCCCACGGGGACTCGAACAAGGGTTCGGGTGAACGATTGTCAATTGAACACCTTAACCGCAAGGCTATTCGGGTTGGCTCTCAACGGTTTGTTCAACATCTACAATACATGATATAGCACCCTTCCGTCACTGGCTTTTCAACGGTAACAACCCAATTCCCACACACCGATCGACTCCTATGATGCATCACTTCTCTGTAGGGGCCTAAGTACAACGAAGGCATTCCGTTATGAACAACCTACACAGCTTGGTTACTATTTGCAATTGAGTAGTAGGAGATTAGATTTCTACATTATATGATTGATCATGCAGCTTGAACGCTCAACTCACCATTGAAAACCATGGAAGCACTGTACAGCTGTTTCATCCTTGTTGGGAATCTTGAGCAGTGCACATCCACCGAGCCCCCACGGGGACTAGAACAAGGGTTCGGGTGAACGATTGTCAATCGAACACCTTAACCGCAAGGCTATTCGGGTTGGCTCTCAACGGTTTGTTCAACATCTACAATACATGATATAGCACCCTTCCGTCACTGGCTTTTCAACGGTAACAACCCAATTCCCACACACCGATCGACTCCTATGATGCATCACTTCTCTGTAGGGGCCTAAGTACAACGAAGGCATTCCGTTATGAACAACCTACACAGCTTGGTTACTATTTGCAATTGAGTAGTAGGAGATTAGATTTCTACATTATATGATTGATCATGCAGCTTGAACGCTCAACTCACCATTGAAAACCATGGAAGCACTGTACAGCTGTTTCATCCTTGTTGGGAATGATGAGCAGTGCACATCCACCGAGCCCCCACGGGGACTCGAACAAGGGTTCGGGTGAACGATTGTCAATCGAACACCTTAACCGCAAGGCTATTCGGGTTGGCTCTCAACGGTTTGTTCAACATCTACAATACATGATATAGCACCCTTCCGTCACTGGCTTTTCAACGGTAACAACCCAATTCCCACACACCGATCGACTCCTATGATGCATCACTTCTCTGTAGGGGCCTAAGTACAACGAAGGCATTCCGTTATGAACAACCTACACAGCTTGGTTACTATTTGCAATTCAGTAGTAGGAGATTAGATTTCTACATTATATGATTGATCATGCAGCTTGAACGCTCAACTCACCATTGAAAACCATGGAAGCACTGTACAGCTGTTTCATCCTTGTTGGGAATGATGAGCAGTGCACATCCACCGAGCCCCCACGGGGACTCGAACAAGGGTTCGGGTGAACGATTGTCAATCGAACACCTTAACCGCAAGGCTATTCGCGTTGGCTCTGAACGGTTTGTTCAACATCTACAATACATGATATAGCACCCTTCCGTCACTGGCTTTTCAACGGTAACAACCCAATTCCCACACACCGATCGACTCCTATGATGCATCACTTCTCTGTAGGGGCCTAAGTACAACGAAGGCATTCCGTTATGAACAACCTACACAGCTTGGTTACTATTTGCAACTGAGTAGTAGGAGATCAGATTTCTACATTATATGATTGATCATGCAGCTTGAACGCTCAACTCACCATTGAAAACCATGGAAGCACTGTACAGCTGTTTCATCCTTGTTGGGAATCATGAGCAGTGCATATCCACCGCGCCTCCACGGGGACTCGAACAAGGGTTCGGGTGAACGATTGTCAATCGAACACCTTAACCGCAAGGCTATTCGGGTTGGCTCTCAACGGTTTGTTCCACATCTACAATACATGATATAGCACCCGTCCGTCACTGGCTTTTCAACGGTAACAACCCAATTCCCACACACCGATCGACTCCTATGATGCATCACTTCTCTGTAGGGGCCTAAGTACAACGAAGGCATTCCGTTATGAACAACCTACACAGCTTGGTTACTATTTGCAATTGAGTAGTAGGAGATCAGATTTCTACATTATATGATTGATCATGCAGCTTGAACGCTCAACTCACCATTGAAAACCATGGAAGCACTGTACAGCTGTTTCATCCTTGTTGGGAATGATGAGCAGTGCACATCCACCGAGCCCCCACGGGCACTCGAACAAGGGTTCGGGTGAACGATTGTCAATCGAACACCTTAACCGCAAGGCAATTCGGGTTGGCTCTCAACGGTTTGTTCAACATCTACAATACATGATATAGCACCCTTCCGTCACTGGCTTTTCAACGGTAACAACCCACTTCCCACACACCGATCGACTCCTATGATGCATCACTTCTCTGTAGGGGCCTAAGTACAACGAAGGCATTCCGTTATGAACAACCTACACAGCTTGGTTACTATTTGCAATTGAGTAGTAGGAGATTAGATTTCTACATTATATGATTGATCATGCAGCTTGAACGCTCAACTCACCGTTGAAATCCATGGAAGCACTGTACAGCTGTTTCATCCTTGTTGGGAATGATGAGCAGTGCACATCCACCGAGCCTCCACGGGGACTCGAACAAGGGTTCGGGTGAACGATTGTCAATCGAACACCTTAACCGCAAGGCAATTCGGGTTGGCTCTCAACGGTTTGTTCAACATCTACAATACATGATATAGCACCCTTCCGTCACTGGCTTTTCAACGGTAACAACCCAATTCCCACACACCGATCGACTCCTATGATGCATCACTGCTCTGTAGGGGCCTAAGTACAACGAAGGCATTCCGTTATGAACAACCTACACAGCTTGGTTACTATTTGCAATTGAGTAGTAGGAGATTAGATTTCTACATTATATGATTGATCATGCAGCTTGAACGCTCAACTCACCATTGAAAACCATGGAAGCACTGTACAGCTGTTTCATCCTTGTTGGGAATGATGAGCAGTGCACATCCACCGAGCCCCCACGGGGACTCGAACAAGGGTTCGGGTGAACGATTGTCAATCGAACACCTTAACCGCAAGGCTATTCGGGTTGGCTCTCAACGGTTTGTTCAACATCTACAATACATGATATAGCACCCTTCCGTCACTGGCTTTTCAACGGTAACAACCCAATTCCCACACACCGATCGACTCCTATGATGCATCACTTCTCTGTAGGGGCCTAAGTACAACGAAGGCATTCCGTTATGAACAACCTACACAGCTTGGTTACTATTTGCAATTGAGTAGTAGGAGATTAGATTTCTACATTATATGATTGATCATGCAGCTTGAACGCTCAACTCACCGTTGAAATCCATGGAAGCACTGTACAGCTGTTTCATCCTTGTTGGGAATGATGAGCAGTGCACATCCACCGAGCCCCCACGGGCACTCGAACAAGGGTTCGGGTGAACGATTGTCAATCGAACACCTTAACCGCAAGGCTATTCGGGTTGGCTCTCAACGGTTTGTTCAACATCTACAATACATGATATAGCACCCTTCCGTCACTGGCTTTTCAACGGTAACAACCCAATTCCCACACACCGATCGACTCCTATGATGCATCACTTCTCTGTAGGGGCCTAAGTACAACGAAGGCATTCCGTTATGAACAACCTACACAGCTTGGTTACTATTTGCAATTGAGTAGTAGGAGATTAGATTTCTACATTATATGATTGATCATGCAGCTTGAACGCTCAACTCACCATTGAAAACCATGGAAGCACTGTACAGCTGTTTCATCCTTGTTGGGAATCATGAGCAGTGCACATCCACCGAGTCCCCACGGGCACTCGAACAAGGGTTCGGGTGAACGATTGTCAATCGAACACCTTAACCGCAAGGCTATTCGGGTTGGCTCTCAACGGTTTGTTCAACATCTACAATACATGATATAGCACCCTTCCGTCACTGGCTTTTCAACGGTAACAACCCAATACCCACACACCGATCGACTCCTATGATGCATCACTTCTCTGTAGAGGCCTAAGTACAACGAAGGCATTCCGTTATGAACAACCTACACAGCTTGGTTACTATATGCAATTGAGTAGTAGGAGATTAGATTTCTACATTATATGATTGATCATGCAGCTTGAACGCTCAACTCACCATTGAAAACCATGGAAGCACTGTACAGCTGTTTCATCCTTGTTGGGAATGATGAGCAGTGCACATCCACCGAGTCCCCACGGGGACTCGAACAAGGGTTCGGGTGAACGATTGTCAATCGAACACCTTAACCGCAAGGCTATTCGGGTTGGCTCTCAACGGTTTGTTCAACATCTACAATACATGATATAGCACCCTTCCGTCACTGGCTTTTCAACGGTAACAACCCAATTCCCACACACCGATCGACTCCTATGATGCATCACTTCTGTGTAGGGGCCTAAGTACAACGAAGGCATTCCGTTATGAACAACCTACACAGCTTGGTTACTATTTGCAATTGAGTAGTAGGAGATTAGATTTCTACATTATATGATTGATCATGCAGCTTGAACGCTCAACTCACCATTGAAAACCATGGAAGCACTGTACAGCTGTTTCATCCTTGTTGGGAATCATGAGCAGTGCACATCCACTGAGCCCCCACGGGGACTCGAACAAGGGTTCGGGTGAACGATTGTCAATCGAACACCTTAACCGCAAGGCTATTCGGGTTGGCTCTCAACGGTTTGTTCAACATCTACAATACATGATATAGCACCCTTCCGTCACTGGCTTTTCAACGGTAACAACCCACTTCCCACACACCGATCGACTCCTATGATGCATCACTGCTCTGTAGGGGCCTAAGTACAACGAAGGCATTCCGTTATGAACAACCTACACAGCTTGGTTACTATTTGCAATTGAGTAGTAGGAGATTAGATTTCTACATTATATGATTGATCATGCAGCTTGAACGCTCAACTCACCATTGAAAACCATGGAAGCACTGTACAGCTGTTTCATCCTTGTTGGGAATCATGAGCAGTGCACATCCACCGAGTCCCCACGGGCACTCGAACAAGGGTTCGGGTGAACGATTGTCAATCGAACACCTTAACCGCAAGGCTATTCGGGTTGGCTCTCAACGGTTTGTTCAACATCTACAATACATGATATAGCACCCTTCCGTCACTGGCTTTTCAACGGTAACAACCCAATACCCACACACCGATCGACTCCTATGATGCATCACTTCTCTGTAGAGGCCTAAGTACAACGAAGGCATTCCGTTATGAACAACCTACACAGCTTGGTTACTATATGCAATTGAGTAGTAGGAGATTAGATTTCTACATTATATGATTGATCATGCAGCTTGAACGCTCAACTCACCATTGAAAACCATGGAAGCACTGTACAGCTGTTTCATCCTTGTTGGGAATGATGAGCAGTGCACATCCACCGAGTCCCCACGGGGACTCGAACAAGGGTTCGGGTGAACGATTGTCAATCGAACACCTTAACCGCAAGGCTATTCGGGTTGGCTCTCAACGGTTTGTTCAACATCTACAATACATGATATAGCACCCTTCCGTCACTGGCTTTTCAACGGTAACAACCCAATTCCCACACACCGATCGACTCCTATGATGCATCACTTCTGTGTAGGGGCCTAAGTACAACGAAGGCATTCCGTTATGAACAACCTACACAGCTTGGTTACTATTTGCAATTGAGTAGTAGGAGATTAGATTTCTACATTATATGATTGATCATGCAGCTTGAACGCTCAACTCACCATTGAAAACCATGGAAGCACTGTACAGCTGTTTCATCCTTGTTGGGAATCATGAGCAGTGCACATCCACTGAGCCCCCACGGGGACTCGAACAAGGGTTCGGGTGAACGATTGTCAATCGAACACCTTAACCGCAAGGCTATTCGGGTTGGCTCTCAACGGTTTGTTCAACATCTACAATACATGATATAGCACCCTTCCGTCACTGGCTTTTCAACGGTAACAACCCACTTCCCACACACCGATCGACTCCTATGATGCATCACTGCTCTGTAGGGGCCTAAGTACAACGAAGGCATTCCGTTATGAACAACCTACACAGCTTGGTTACTATTTGCAATTGAGTAGTAGGAGATTAGATTTCTACATTATATGATTGATCATGCAGCTTGAACGCTCAACTCACCATTGAAAACCATGGAAGCACTGTACAGCTGTTTCATCCTTGTTGGGAATGATGAGCAGTGCACATCCACCGAGCCCCCACGGGGACTCGAACAAGGGTTCGGGTGAACGATTGTCAATCGAACACCTTAACCGCAAGGCTATTCGGGTTGGCTCTCAACGGTTTGTTCAACATCTACAATACATGATATAGCACCCTTCCGTCACTGGCTTTTCAACGGTAACAACCCAATTCCCACACACCGATCGACTCCTATGATGCATCACTTCTCTGTAGGGGCCTAAGTACAACGAAGGCATTCCGTTATGAACAACCTACACAGCTTGGTTACTATTTGCAATTGAGTAGTAGGAGATTAGATTTCTACATTATATGATTGATCATGCAGCTTGAACGCTCAACTCACCATTGAAAACCATGGAAGCACTGTACAGCTGTTTCATCCTTGTTGGGAATCATGAGCAGTGCACATCCACCGAGCCCCCACGGGGACTCGAACAAGGGTTCGGGTGAACGATTGTCAATCGAACACCTTAACCGCAAGGCTATTCGGGTTGGCTCTCAACGGTTTGTTCAACATCTACAATACATGATATAGCACCCTTCCGTCACTGGCTTTTCAACGGTAACAACCCACTTCCCACACACCGATCGACTCCTATGATGCATCACTTCTCTGTAGGGGCCTAAGTGCAACCAAGGCATTCCCTTGTGAACAACCTACACAGCTTGGTTACTATTTGCAATTGAGTAGTAGGAGATTAGATTTCTACATTATATGATTGATCATGCAGCTTGAACGCTCAACTCACCATTGAAAACCATGGAAGCACTGTACAGCTGTTTCATCCTTGTTGGGAATCATGAGCAGTGCACATCCACTGAGCCCCCACGGGGACTCGAACAAGGGTTCGGGTGAACGATTGTCAATCGAACACCTTAACCGCAAGGCTATTCGGGTTGGCTCTCAACGGTTTGTTCAACATCTACAATACATGATATAGCACCCTTCCGTCACTGGCTTTTCAACGGTAACAACCCACTTCCCACACACCGATCGACTCCTATGATGCATCACTGCTCTGTAGGGGCCTAAGTACAACGAAGGCATTCCGTTATGAACAACCTACACAGCTTGGTTACTATTTGCAATTGAGTAGTAGGAGATTAGATTTCTACATTATATGATTGATCATGCAGCTTGAACGCTCAACTCACCATTGAAAACCATGGAAGCACTGTACAGCTGTTTCATCCTTGTTGGGAATCATGAGCAGTGCACATCCACCGAGCCCCCACGGGCACTCGAACAAGGGTTCGGGTGAACGATTGTCAATCGAACACCTTAACCGCAAGGCTATTCGGGTTGGCTCTCAACGGTTTGTTCAACATCTACAATACATGATATAGCACCCTTCCGTCACTGGCTTTTCAACGGTAACAACCCAATTCCCACACACCGATCGACTCCTATGATGCATCACTTCTCTGTAGGGGCCTAAGTACAACGAAGGCATTCCGTTATGAACAACCTACACAGCTTGGTTACTATTTGCAATTGAGTAGTAGGAGATTAGATTTCTACATTATATGATTGATCATGCAGCTTGAACGCTCAACTCACCATTGAAAACCATGGAAGCACTGTACAGCTGTTTCATCCTTGTTGGGAATGATGAGCAGTGCACATCCACCGAGCCCCCACGGGGACTCGAACAAGGGTTCGGGTGAACGATTGTCAATCGAACACCTTAACCGCAAGGCTATTCGGGTTGGCTCTCAACGGTTTGTTCAACATCTACAATACATGATATAGCACCCTTCCGTCACTGGCTTTTCAACGGTAACAACCCAATACCCACACAGCGATCGACTCCTATGATGCATCACTTCTCTGTAGGGGCCTAAGTACAACGAAGGCATTCCCTTGTGAACAACCTACACAGCTTGGTTACTATTTGCAATTGAGTAGTAGGAGATTAGATTTCTACATTATATGATTGATCATGCAGCTTGAACGCTCAACTCACCATTGAAAACCATGGAAGCACTGTACAGCTGTTTCATCCTTGTTGGGAATCATGAGCAGTGCACATCCACCGAGTCCCCACGGGCACTCGAACAAGGGTTCGGGTGAACGATTGTCAATCGAACACCTTAACCGCAAGGCTATTCGGGTTGGCTCTCAACGGTTTGTTCAACATCTACAATACATGATATAGCACCCTTCCGTCACTGGCTTTTCAACGGTAACAACCCAATTCCCACACACCGATCGACTCCTATGATGCATCACTTCTCTGTAGGGGCCTAAGTACAACGAAGGCATTCCCTTGTGAACAACCTACACAGCTTGGTTACTATTTGCAATTGAGTAGAAGGAGATTAGATTTCTAAATTATATGATTGATCATGCAGCTTGAACGCTCAACTCACCATTGAAAACCATGGAAGCACTGTACAGCTGTTTCATCCTTGTTGGGAATCATGAGCAGTGCACATCCACCGAGCCCCCACGGGGACTCGAACAAGGGTTCGGGTGAACGATTGTCAATCGAACACCTTAACCGCAAGGCTATTCGGGTTGGCTCTCAACGGTTTGTTCCACATCTACAATACATGATATAGCACCCTTCCGTCACTGGCTTTTCAACGGTAACAACCCAATACCCACACACCGATCGACTCCTATGATGCATCACTTCTCTGTAGAGGCCTAAGTACAACGAAGGCATTCCGTTATGAACAACCTACACAGCTTGGTTACTATTTGCAATTCAGTAGTAGGAGATTAGATTTCTACTTTATATGATTGATCATGCAGCTTGAACGCTCAACTCACCATTGAAAACCATGGAAGCACTGTACAGCTGTTTCATCCTTGTTGGGAATGATGAGCAGTGCACATCCACCGAGTCCCCACGGGGACTCGAACAAGGGTTCGGGTGAACGATTGTCAATCGAACACCTTAACCGCAAGGCTATTCGGGTTGGCTCTGAACGGTTTGTTCAACATCTACAATACATGATATAGCACCCTTCCGTCACTGGCTTTTCAACGGTAACAACCCAATTCCCACACACCGATCGACTCCTGTGATGCATCACTTCTCTGTAGGGTCCCAAATGCAACCAAGGCATTCCCTTGTGAACAACATACACAACGTGGTTACTATTTGCAATTGAGTAGTAGGAGATTAGATTTCTACATTATATGATTGATCATGCAGCTTGAACGCTCAACTCACCATTGAAAACCATGGAAGCACTGTACAGCTGTTTCATCCTTGTTGGGAATGATGAGCATTGCACATCCACCGAGCCCCCACGGGCACTCGAACAAGGGTTCGGGTGAACGATTGTCAATCGAACACCTTAACCGCAAGGCTATTCGGGTTGGCTCTCAACGGTTTGTTCCACATCTACAATACATGATATAGCACCCTTCCGTCACTGGCTTTTCAACGGTAACAACCCAATACCCACACAGCGATCGACTCCTATGATGCATCACTTCTCTGTAGAGGCCTAAGTACAACGAAGGCATTCCCTTGTGAACAACCTACACAGCTTGGTTACTATTTGCAATTGAGTAGTAGGAGATTAGATTTCTACATTATATGATTGATCATGCAGCTTGAACGCTCAACTCACCATTGAAAACCATGGAAGCACTGTACAGCTGTTTCATCCTTGTTGGGAATCATGAGCAGTGCACATCCACCGAGTCCCCACGGGCACTCGAACAAGGGTTCGGGTGAACGATTGTCAATCGAACACCTTAACCGCAAGGCTATTCGGATTGGCTCTCAACGGTTTGTTCAACATCTACAATACATGATATAGCACCCTTCCGTCACTGGCTTTTCAACGGTTACAACCCAATTCCCACACACCGATCGACTCCTATGATGCATCACTTCTCTGTAGAGGCCTAAGTACAACGAAGGCATTCCGTTATGAACAACCTACACAGCTTGGTTACTATTTGCAATTCAGTAGTAGGAGATTAGATTTCTACTTTATATGATTGATCATGCAGCTTGAACGCTCAACTCACCATTGAAAACCATGGAAGCACTGTACAGCTGTTTCATCCTTGTTGGGAATGATGAGCAGTGCACATCCACCGAGTCCCCACGGGGACTCGAACAAGGGTTCGGGTGAACGATTGTCAATCGAACACCTTAACCGCAAGGCTATTCGGGTTGGCTCTGAACGGTTTGTTCAACATCTACAATACATGATATAGCACCCTTCCGTCACTGGCTTTTCAACGGTAACAACCCAATTCCCACACACCGATCGACTCCTGTGATGCATCACTTCTCTGTAGGGTCCCAAATGCAACCAAGGCATTCCCTTGTGAACAACATACACAACGTGGTTACTATTTGCAATTGAGTAGTAGGAGATTAGATTTCTACATTATATGATTGATCATGCAGCTTGAACGCTCAACTCACCATTGAAAACCATGGAAGCACTGTACAGCTGTTTCATCCTTGTTGGGAATGATGAGCATTGCACATCCACCGAGCCCCCACGGGCACTCGAACAAGGGTTCGGGTGAACGATTGTCAATCGAACACCTTAACCGCAAGGCTATTCGGGTTGGCTCTCAACGGTTTGTTCCACATCTACAATACATGATATAGCACCCTTCCGTCACTGGCTTTTCAACGGTAACAACCCAATACCCACACAGCGATCGACTCCTATGATGCATCACTTCTCTGTAGAGGCCTAAGTACAACGAAGGCATTCCCTTGTGAACAACCTACACAGCTTGGTTACTATTTGCAATTGAGTAGTAGGAGATTAGATTTCTACATTATATGATTGATCATGCAGCTTGAACGCTCAACTCACCATTGAAAACCATGGAAGCACTGTACAGCTGTTTCATCCTTGTTGGGAATCATGAGCAGTGCACATCCACCGAGTCCCCACGGGCACTCGAACAAGGGTTCGGGTGAACGATTGTCAATCGAACACCTTAACCGCAAGGCTATTCGGATTGGCTCTCAACGGTTTGTTCAACATCTACAATACATGATATAGCACCCTTCCGTCACTGGCTTTTCAACGGTTACAACCCAATTCCCACACACCGATCGACTCCTATGATGCATCACTTCTCTGTAGGGGCCTAAGTACAACGAAGGCATTCCGTTATGAACAACCTACACAGCTTGGTTACTATTTGCAATTGAGTAGTAGGAGATTAGATTTCTACTTTATATGATTGATCATGCAGCTTGAACGCTCAACTCACCATTGAAAACCATGGAAGCACTGTACAGCTGTTTCATCCTTGTTGGGAATGATGAGCAGTGCACATCCACCGAGTCCCCACGGGGACTCGAACAAGGGTTCGGGTGAACGATTGTCAATCGAACACCTTAACCGCAAGGCTATTCGGATTGGCTCTCAACGGTTTGTTCAACATCTACAATACATGATATAGCACCCTTCCGTCACTGGCTTTTCAACGGTAACAACCCAATTCCCACACACCGATCGACTCCTATGTTGCATCACTTCTCTGTAGGGTCCTAAATGCAACCAAGGCATTCCCTTGTGAACAACATACACAACGTGGTTACTATTTGCAATTGAGTAGTAGGAGATTAGATTTCTACATTATATGATTGATCATGCAGCTTGAACGCTCAACTCACCATTGAAAACCATGGAAGCACTGTACAGCTGTTTCATCCTTGTTGGGAATCATGAGCAGTGCACATCCACCGAGCCCCCACGGGGACTCGAACAAGGGTTCGGGTGAACGATTGTCAATCGAACACCTTAACCGCAAGGCTATTCGGGTTGGCTCTCAACGGTTTGTTCAACATCTACAATACATGATATAGCACCCTTCCGTCACTGGCTTTTCAACGGTAACAACCCAATTCCCACACACCGATCGACTCCTATGATGCATCACTTCTCTGTAGGGGCCTAAGTACAACGAAGGCATTCCGTTATGAACAACCTACACAGCTTGGTTACTATTTGCAATTGAGTAGTAGGAGATTAGATTTCTACATTATAGGATTGATCATGCAGCTTGAACGCTCAACTCACCATTGAAAACCATGGAAGCACTGTACAGCTGTTTCATCCTTGTTGGGAATCATGAGCAGTGCACATCCACCGAGCCCCCACGGGCACTCGAACAAGGGTTCGGGTGCACGATTGTCAATCGAACACCTTAACCGCAAGGCTATTCGGGTTGGCTCTCAACGGTTTGTTCCACATCTACAATACATGATATAGCACCCTTCCGTCACTGGCTTTTCAACGGTAACAACCCAATACCCACACAGCGATCGACTCCTATGATGCATCACTTCTCTGTAGAGGCCTAAGTACAACGAAGGCATTCCCTTGTGAACAACCTACACAGCTTGGTTACTATTTGCAATTGAGTAGTAGGAGATTAGATTTCTACATTATATGATTGATCATGCAGCTTGAACGCTCAACTCACCATTGAAAACCATGGAAGCACTGTACAGCTGTTTCATCCTTGTTGGGAATCATGAGCAGTGCACATCCACCGAGTCCCCACGGGGACTCGAACAAGGGTTCGGGTGAACGATTGTCAATCGAACACCTTAACCGCAAGGCTATTCGGATTGGCTCTCAACGGTTTGTTCAACATCTACAATACATGATATAGCACCCTTCCGTCACTGGCTTTTCAACGGTTACAACCCAATTCCCACACACCGATCGACTCCTATGATGCATCACTTCTCTGTAGGGGCCTAAGTACAACGAAGGCATTCCGTTATGAACAACCTACACAGCTTGGTTACTATTTGCAATTGAGTAGTAGGAGATTAGATTTCTACATTATATGATTGATCATGCAGCTTGAACGCTCAACTCACCATTGAAAACCATGGAAGCACTGTGCAGCTGTTTCATCCTTGTTGGGAATGATGAGCAGTGCACATCCACCGAGCCCCCACGGGGACTCGAACAAGGGTTCGGGTGAACGATTGTCAATCGAACACCTTAACCGCAAGGCTATTCGGGTTGGCTCTCAACGGTTTGTTCAACATCTACAATACATGATATAGCACCCTTCCGTCACTGGCTTTTCAACGGTACAACCCAATTCCCACACAGCGATCGACTCCTATGATGCATCACTTCTCTGTAGGGGCCTAAGTACAACGAGACATTCCGTTATGAACAACCTACACAACGTGGTTACTATTTGCAATTGAGTAGTAGGAGATTAGATTTCTACATTATATGATTGATCATGCAGCTTGAACGCTCAACTCACCATTGAAAACCATGGAAGCACTGTACAGCTGTTTTATCCTTGTTGGGAATCATGAGCAGTGCACATCCACCGAGCCCCCACGGAGACTCGAACAAGGGTTCGGGTGAACGATTGTCAATCGAACACCTTAACCGCAAGGCTATTCGGGTTGGCTCTCAACGGTTTGTTCAACATCTACAATACATGATATAGCACCCTTCCGTCACTGGATTTTCAACGGTAAAAACCCAATTCCCACACACCGATCGACTCCTATGATGCATCACTTCTCTGTAGGGGCCTAAGTACAACGAAGGCATTCCGTTATGAACAACCTACACAGCTTGGTTACTATTTGCAATTGAGTAGTAGGAGATTAGATTTCTACATTATATGATTGATCATGCAGCTTGAACGCTCAACTCACCATTGAAAACCATGGAAGCACTGTACAGCTGTTTCATCCTTGTTGGGAATGATGAGCAGTGCACATCCACCGAGCCCCCACGGGCACTCGAACAAGGGTTCGGGTGAACGATTGTCAATCGAACACCTTAACCGCAAGGCTATTCGGGTTGGCTCTCAACGGTTTGTTCCACATCTACAATACATGATATAGCACCCTTCCGTCACTGGCTTTTCAACGGTAACAACCCAATTCCCACACACCGATCGACTCCTATGATGCATCACTTCTCTGTAGGGGCCTAAGTACAACGAAGGCATTCCGTTATGAACAACCTACACAGCTTGGTTACTATTTGCAATTGAGTAGTAGGAGATTAGATTTCTACATTATATGATTGATCATGCAGCTTGAACGCTCAACTCACCATTGAAAACCATGGAAGCACTGTACAGCTGTTTCATCCTTGTTGGGAATGATGAGCAGTGCACATCCACCGAGCCCCCACGGGCACTCGAACAAGGGTTCGGGTGCACGATTGTCAATCGAACACCTTAACCGCAAGGCTATTCGGGTTGGCTCTCAACGGTTTGTTCAACATCTACAATACATGATATAGCACCCTTCCGTCACTGGCTTTTCAACGGTAACAACCCAATTCCCACACACCGATCGACTCCTATGATGCATCACTTCTCTGTAGGGGCCTAAGTACAACGAAGGCATTCCGTTATGAACAACCTACACAGCTTGGTTACTATTTGTAATTGAGTAGTAGGAGATTAGATTTCTACATTATATGAGTGATCATGCAGCTTGAACGCTCAACTCACCATTGAAAACCATGGAAGCACTGTACAGCTGTTTCATCCTTGTTGGGAATCGTGAGCAGTGCACATCCACCGAGCCCCCACGGGGACTCGAACAAGGGTTCGGGTGAACGATTGTCAATCGAACACCTTAACCGCAAGGCTATTCGGGTTGGCTCTCAACGGTTTGTTCAACATCTACAATACATGATATAGCACCCTTCCGTCACTGGCTTTTCAACGGTAACAACCCAATTCCCACACAGCGATCGACTCCTATGATGCATCACTTCTCTGTAGGGGCCTAAGTACAACGAAGGCATTCCGTTATGAACAACCTACACAGCTTGGTTACTATTTGCAATTGAGTAGTAGGAGATTAGATTTCTACATTATAGGATTGATCATGCAGCTTGAACGCTCAACTCACCATTGAAAACCATGGAAGCACTGTACAGCTGTTTCATCCTTGTTGGGAATCATGAGCAGTGCACATCCACCGAGCCCCCACGGGCACTCGAACAAGGTTTCGGGTGAACGATTGTCAATCGAACACCCTTACCGCAAGGCTATTCGGGTCGGCTCTCAACGGTTTGTTCAACATCTACAATACATGATATAGCACCCTTCCGTCACTGGCTTTTCAACGGTAACAACCCAATTCCCACACACCGATCGACTCCTATGATGCATCACTTCTCTGTAGGGGCCTAAGTACAACGAAGGCATTCCGTTATGAACAACCTACACAGCTTGGTTACTATTTGCAATTGAGTAGTAGGAGATTAGATTTCTACATTATATGATTGATCATGCAGCTTGAACGCCCAACTCACCATTGAAAACCATGGAAGCACTGTACAGCTGTTTCATCCTTGTTGGGAATCATGAGCAGTGCACATCCACCGAGCCCCCACGGGCACTCGAACAAGGGTTCGGGTGAACGATTGTCAATCGAACACCTTAACCGCAAGGCTATTCGGGTTGGCTCTCAACGGTTTGTTCAACATCTACAATACATGATATAGCACCCTTCCGTCACTGGCTTTTCAACGGTAACAACCCAATTCCCACACACCGATCGACTCCTATGATGCATCACTTCTCTGTAGGGGCCTAAGTGCAACCAAGGCATTCCCTTGTGAACAACCTACACAGCTTGGTTACTATTTGCAATTGAGTAGTAGGAGATTAGATTTCTACATTATATGATTGATCATGCAGCTTGAACGCTCAACTCACCATTGAAAACCATGGAAGCACTGTACAGCTGTTTCATCCTTGTTGGGAATCATGAGCAGTGCACATCCACCGAGCCCCCACGGGGACTCGAACAAGGGTTCGGGTGAACGATTGTCAATCGAACACCTTAACCGCAAGGCTATTCGGGTTGGCTCTCAACGGTTTGTTCAACATCTACAATACATGATATAGCACCCTTCCGTCACTGGCTTTTCAACGGTAACAACCCACTTCCCACACACCGATCGACTCCTATGATGCATCACTTCTCTGTAGGGGCCTAAGTACAACGAAGGCATTCCGTTATGAACAACCTACACAGCTTGGTTACTATTTGCAATTGAGTAGTAGGAGATTAGATTTCTACATTATATGATTGATCATGCAGCTTGAACGCTCAACTCACCATTGAAAACCATGGAAGCACTGTACAGCTGTTTCATCCTTGTTGGGAATGATGAGCAGTGCACATCCACCGAGCCCCCACGGGGACTCGAACAAGGGTTCGGGTGAACGATTGTCAATCGAACACCTTAACCGCAAGGCTATTCGGGTTGGCTCTCAACGGTTTGTTCAACATCTACAATACATGATATAGCACCCTTCCGTCACTGGCTTTTCAACGGTAACAACCCAATTCCCACACACCGATCGACTCCTATGATGCATCACTTCTGTGTAGGGGCCTAAGTACAACGAAGGCATTCCGTTATGAACAACGTACACAGCTTGGTTACTATTTGCAATTGAGTAGTAGGAGATTAGATTTCTACATTATATGATTGATCATGCAGCTTGAACGCTCAACTCACCATTGAAAACCATGGAAGCACTGTGCAGCTGTTTCATCCTTGTTGGGAATGATGAGCAGTGCACATCCACCGAGCCCCCACGGGGACTCGAACAAGGGTTCGGGTGAACGATTGTCAATCGAACACCTTAACCGCAAGGCTATTCGGGTTGGCTCTCAACGGTTTGTTCCACATCTACAATACATGATATAGCACCCTTCCGTCACTGGCTTTTCAACGGTAACAACCCAATTCATACACACCGATCGACTCCTATGATGCATCACTTCTCTGTAGGGGCCTAAGTACAACGAAGGCATTCCGTTATGAACAACCTACACAGCTTGGTTACTATTTGCAATTGAGTAGTAGGAGATTAGATTTCTACATTATATGATTGATCATGCAGCTTGAACGCTCAACTCACCATTGAAAACCATGGAAGCACTGTACAGCTGTTTCATCCTTGTTGGGAATCATGAGCAGTGCACATCCACCGAGCCCCCACGGGCACTCGAACAAGGGTTCGGGTGAACGATTGTCAATCGAACACCTTAACCGCAAGGCTATTCGGGTTGGCTCTCAACGGTTTGTTCCACATCTACAATACATGATATAGCACCCTTCCGTCACTGGCTTTTCAACGGTAACAACCCAATTCATACACACCGATCGACTCCTATGATGCATCACTTCTCTGTAGGGGCCTAAGTACAACGAAGGCATTCCGTTATGAACAACCTACACAGCTTGGTTACTATTTGCAATTGAGTAGTAGGAGATTAGATTTCTACATTATATGATTGATCATGCAGCTTGAAAGCTCAACTCACCATTGAAAACCATGGAAGCACTGTACAGCTGTTTCATCCTTGTTGGGAATGATGAGCAGTGCACATCCACCGAGCCCCCACGGGCACTCGAACAAGGGTTCGGGTGAACGATTGTCAATCGAACACCTTAACCGCAAGGCTATTCGGGTTGGCTCTCAACGGTTTGTTCCACATCTACAATACATGATATAGCACCCTTCCGTCACTGGCTTTTCAACGGTAACAACCCAATTCATACACACCGATCGACTCCTATGATGCATCACTTCTCTGTAGGGGCCTAAGTAAAACGAAGGCATTCCGTTATGAACAACCTACACAGCTTGGTTACTATTTGCAATTGAGTAGTAGGAGATTAGATTTCTACATTATATGATTGATCATGCAGCTTGAACGCTCAACTCACCATTGAAAACCATGGAAGCACTGTACAGCTGTTTCATCCTTGTTGGGAATGATGAGCAGTGCACATCCACCGAACCCCCACGGGGACTCGAACAAGGGTTCGGGTGAACGATTGTCAATCGAA